>OY482672.1:107547104-108147104 GCA_960531455.1 Urophora cardui
ATAATAATAATAATAATAATAATAATAATAATAATAATAATAATAATAATAATAATAATAATAATAATAATAATAATAATAATAATAATAATACTAATAATAATAATAATAATAATAATAATAATAATAATAATAATAATAATAATAAATAATAATAATAATAATAATAATAATAATACTAATAATAATAATAATAATAATAATAATAATAATAATAATACTAATAATAATAATAATAATAATAATAATAATAATAATAATACTAATAATAATAATAATAATAATAATAATAATAATAATAATAATAATAATAATAATAATAATAATAATAATAATAATAATAATGATGATGATGATGATGATGATGATGATGATGATGATGATGATGATGATGATGATGATGATGATGATGATGATGATAATATAATAAAAATAATAACGGAACAAAATAAATATTACTGCTTAAATTTGTTTGAAAAGCTTTTGTTACTTCATGAAAGTTAAACTTTATTTATAAAAATATTTTAATAGTTTTGTATTATTTTATACGGATTTAACCCATTGCTATTAAACCAAACTCTGCCTAAAAAAATTCTGCCTATTACGAACAGAAAGCATTCCCACAAGAGTGAAAAACGCTGCAACGCGGAATCGTTTCGGTAAGCTGAAAATAGCGAGGAAAAAATGTTAATCCCAAGTCGTACCGAGTAATGTGAAAAGCCCCTTAAAGAGTGCAATGAAATAACGCACACGAATAAAATGCAATTAAACCCGTGGGGTTTATTTCCTTTTAGAAAGGGAAAGAACGATTTTCGATTGTTTAAATTTTTTTAAATCCCCTTCTATGTAAGTATTCAAATACTCAATCAAAATAAAGGAACAAGTGCGGAATATGTACATTTTAGCTAGAAAAAATAAAAATGTGGCTGTGGTCCGCCCTTTTTTGCTGATTTTAGTAGTAAATTTTATTATGGTGCAAACCATAGGGGCGGGTGTTAGAGAGGGGTAAAGATGGAAATCTAAATCTTTTCAAAGGCGTATATTGTGAAAAGTACTAATCCAATTTTAAAAAACTGTATACCGGTGAAAAGGTAATTAAACGGTCTTTGATTTGATACCCATATTTATATAAAGTTTTATACAAATTTTGAAAAAAAAAAACTTAAAAAACATAATTTTCATATTTTTTTATAAACCTATGTTTTCTCGTAAAAATGCCTAACTATATGTAAATGTATCATTGTCATATAGAGCTTTAAATTACCTTTAATTTGGTGTATAACTTGTTGGAAACGACTACAGAGTTCTCCTTCTAGAGCAGAATCTATGGACCGATCCACAGTACTTTTGCGTGGAACACCTTTCTGCATTGGCCGCCTTCGGCCTCGCTCTACAAAAATAACCCTCAGCCGGCAGAATTCTCTTTCTGGAATAGTATCTAAGGACCGATCCACAGTACTTTTGGGCGGAACACCTTTCTGCGTTGGCGGCCTTCGGCCGCGCTCTACAAAAATAACCCTGGGCTACGCCATCCAAGTCTGAAGTTCAGACTCTGAACGTGCGTCAGCGTAGGCGGCCTTGGGCCACGCTTATAAAAAATAACCCTCAGCCGGTAGAATTCTCTTTCCGGAGTAATATCTATGGCCCGATCTACAGTACTTTTGCGGCCATTTCAACTCGCAATATTGTAGATACAAACAATTTTGTGCAAACGTAATTTTGAACAGTCAAATATGTTTGTTGGGTAATATAAAGCCTCAGTGGTGACGACAAACACACGCACATTTGTGTGTGTGTGTGTGTAGTGTTTTGCAAAGTAAATTTAACAACTTTAAGAAGGAATATCTCGGGAACTATAAGCCTCTGGCAGGTGGGGTCTTAAGTTTTGTGATCTGGGGGCCCTCCCCTTCTCCCCTAAAAAAGAACTTTTTTCTAGGCGTGGTGCAGAGGTGAAACCAACCCAACCCAATTTCTCCTTTTTATATTAATTCGTGAGAAAGTGGTTACTTAATCGCACTATTTTACATAACACTTAAATATTACCAAACAATGTAATATACCAAAATTAAGGTAATTTTGTCATCTTTATTTTAAGATAATTTAAGCAGTTTTTTTATAACGAATTTTTTTAAGAAAACATGCATTTTCCTAAATTAAATGTTTATAATTTCTTTTTGCGTTTTTTTTTACAAAAATATAAATTTTTGGTAAAATATGTATATGTATCGCCTGAAAGGCAATTTAATTACCTTTTTAACGACGTAAAATTTTTGAAAATAGACCCAATACTTTCTGAAGTATAAGCATTTAAAGATATTTACTTTTGAAACTCCCCACCTATATGTTTGCACAAAAAAAAATATTTTTGAACTCACCGTTAGAAACTCTATCGATCCCCATATAATTTTTTTTAATTTGCAAAATGTACATATTCTGCACTTATACCAAAATAAACAAGGCCATTAATAATAATATAATAATAATACAATGGCGCTATTATAACTCTGACGAGTTTTATGGCCGAGCTTCTCTCCCAATTCGAGGTGTGCTCCTTTTTTTTTTTTTTGATTTTCCTACTAATTGGGTGGACCTACAGTTTTATGCCGGCTCCGAACGGCGAATGCATTTTTTGTGAGAAGCTTTTTCATGGCAGAAATACTCTCGGAGGGTATGCCGCCCACTGCCGAGAGGTGACCGCTGCTCTTAAAAAACCCAATAATTGGATTTTTATTAATTAGAAAAATTTGTTTGGCTCGGACCGTGGTTTGAACCCGAGACCTCTGGCATAGCAGGCGAGCACTCTACCCACTGCACCACAGCGACCACAAGGCCATTAAATTTCTATAATCATTTATTAGTAACAATTTTCAAGGTCTCTAAGTAAGTACATATTTAAATACGCAATAAAAATAAACAAAACTTCATTAAATGTACATATATATCATTTATTAGTAAAAATTGTCAAGGTCTATATGGATGTATTTACATATGTATGTAGATATGTGTAAGAATTTGATTTTACATACATATTGGCACTTTCAGACCACAATCTAAACAGATACTCTTATAGAGTTTTCTACAATTTGACGACAACCCGGGCACAAAATATTTGTTTTGCCATTTACAATTGCAACCTTAATGTGCTCACGGCTGGCGAAAATACATTAGGGGTATTCGCTATCCCTAGCAAGATAGCAAGATAGCACGGATTGCAAATATCCTAGACCAAAATATGCTACACATCGAGAGCACCCCATTGCACAGTCGTAGGAAAGTTTAAGAAGCAGCTTTTCTTTTTAGCCAAAGGGACGCGTTCATCACTCACTTTTTAATAAATAAATCATTTTATTTTAGTAAATTTAATAAATACACATAAAAAAAAATGATCAAATTGAAATTGAAATTAGCAATTGGCAAATGTCAGCTGACGCAGGGTCGCAATTAATTTCCTACACTTCATAGCAAATAGATATACATAGGTTTATGTGTAGCATATTTTTGAGGTCTAGCATATTTTTGTGCGCCTGTATTTTGTTCTTGTGCGTTGTAAAACTTTGCAATCCGTGCAATCCGTGCTACGTGCTAGGGTTATGCTATGGATAGCGAATACCCCTATTATGTTTTTAAAAACTGTAATCTTCATCTAAAAATCACGCCATTTTTATTCGAATTTTTCGTCTGCGGCGCTTTTTTAACTAATACACCATAAATTATGAAACAACACAAATATACACGTACATATTTACATTTGTGTACACACGTTATATGCAAGATCTTCGTACTTTTGTTTGTTGTTTGGCATCTGTAATTAGAACAAAAGAATTTCAAGCTAAGACCAGCTAAGGACCACTTGCTTTCATGCCAGTCGAAGGCAACTTAATTATTTTTGCTAATCGGCGATCGCCCAGTCCCATCGTAAGCACTCGTTTTACGCTCTTTATTTGTCTGTAGTAGTGACAATCGGTGAGTATACGTCATACAGTGTTGCCACTGAAAAAAAAATTTTACCGACCAAATTACCGCCCAATTCCGCCAAAAACGCCCAAAAATCAGAAGTCAACTTAAAATGGAATTACATATTTATTTTTAAATACATATGTACATACTAAGTAATCCTGGCTCCCACTGATTCAATTCATAACTAACACTAGACTGTCGCCGATCTCTAAAGGAGATGGCCAAACAGACCTGTCTGCACCTCGTGTAGGTCCCGGAACGTAGGGATATCAATGGCAATTGTAGGGCGGATGAACTTGCGAGGCAGGGCACTACCGAGCAGGTTCCTCCTGACAAAGCACGCATAGGTATGCCATTAGCCACAAACAAGCTAATTCTTAAACAGCATATCTATAAACTAGCAAGTGGTAGATGGCAACAGAAGCCAGTATGTCGAACATCAAGGCAAACCTGGCAGAAATGGGTTCACAAGTGATCTCATCAGTACTCTAAGAAGAGATGACATCTCGAATCTTGTGGGGATACTCACAGGACACTGCCTCATTGGGAAACACGCAGAGAGGCTAGGTGCACCCTACCACAGATGCTGCATAAGCTGGAGGCGAGGAGACAATCGAACACCTCATCTGCCACTGCTCGGCTCTTAACAGCGGCAGACGACGCTTTCTTGGGACTTCCCTCCTGGATAGCCTATGCATAGTCGCGGACGTCGACATAAAGGACCTGGGCCCACACTATGTAGTTTAATTCGAAAGAAAATTCGTTCGATTTCTAGTTCTATTCTATATATTCTATGCAATAAGACTGTGCTTTCGAATCGCATTTCGCTTTTAAATAGAACTACATAGTGAGGGAATTAAATTCTTAAATTGGTTCAAAAAGGAGGAGTAATCCGTTTTCTTCTTGTGGTATCACAACGGGCCTCTGCACTGGCCTAAGTGCGACTCTATGGCAGCCACTCCAACCTAATCGTATGTTCGCTGGCGCTTTTCAAGTGAAACATAATTGTGTTTATTTGCATTTTATTTGCAAAATAACTGTCAGATTGTCTGATTTTGACGTTTCATTCAACTTGGCATGCGAGACGAGTCCCAAGCGAATTTAGATATAACAATAAAAGAACTTTAAGCGGGAAAGATAAAATGTTAAGCGTCAGAGAAATTGTGTCCACTAAAAATATTCATATTACAAATCGGACCAAAATTGATTTTAGCCGCCCAACAGCCCAAAGTAAATTTATCGGACCAGATTTGGTCCGAAAGGCCCAATTTCGGCATCACTGACGTCATAGCTGTCCAAATGCGATTCACTACCACAATCAAGCAACGACCGAAAAATAAGTGTGTGTTGGTGCGCCCACCGTAGGCCAAAGTGAAAAATGACTAAAAATAATCAGTCTGCTTGCAGATGTTGAGCGAGCAGGGTCACGTGCGCTAGTGCTGGAAAAACATCGATGTTTACGAGTATCGATATTTTCGATATTTTTGAGAAAAAACATCGATATATCGACCTTTATATTAGAGCTCTAGATACCCGGGTATCGAACAATTCGAAAAGATCGAATTTGTCTGAGGCTCGTTTGTTGTTCAAATGCCCGTACAAACATTCGAGCTTACAGTCAAAAAAATTTGTATCAGGAACACAAAAATAAAAAAATACATATGAAGACAACAAAAAAAAATAAACAAACGAAAAATACAAACTTCAAATTAATAACGCATTCTAAATACCTTTTACACTCAGAGAAAATAAATCAAAAATAAAATTTTTATTTTTATAATGCACCTTTTCAACCAAGTCATTTTATTTTAAAAATGAAATTTTTGGAATCAAAATGTATTTGGGATTTAAAAAGAAAATGTTTAAATTAAAAATAAAAATGAATGGAAAAAAACATAAGTTTTTGGTTCCAAATCTCATAGTGCTTAAAATAGAAATAAAAATTTTTAAATTTAAAATGTTTTTTCTTGATGAACATTTGAAAAAAAAAATGTTCGTATTTACATTACTTTTAAACACAGGAATTTCTACATAGGAATCAAATTTAAAAAAAATCCCAAAATTTGGGGAATTACCCACAAAACGGCAATGCTGCCTTTTACCAGCTTCTTTCCGCGTTTATCAGTGATGGATCCATGACCGTCGATATATCGAATATCGGAAAAAAAATATCGATATATCGAAAAAGTTCAAAAACATCGATGAATCGATATTATATCGATATCGCTTCCAGCACTAACGTGCGCACGCTTTGCGAAATTATGAAACAACACAAATATACACGTACATATTTACATTTGTGTACACACGTTATATGCAAGCAGGGATGCCACTGAAAAAATTTTTTTCCTACCAAAAACCTACCAAAATGGCTTCGACCCTACCAATTTTTTTTTAATGTGAGATTTAACCATATTCATTTATGGTAACTGCCAGTTTACTGGACACCCTGCAGTAACCGGACACTTGTTTTTTTTACCGCTTAAAATAAAAAAAAAATTTAATTTTTTTTTTTTTGATTTTGAAAGCTTTAGTATTAAATTTAATATTATTTGTACAAATTTCAATTAATTTTGGAATTAGTGATAAATATGTGAAGGAAAAGAGGAGGAAGCAGTAGTTTCTAGATAAACAAAAACTTGGGTTGGCGTTAAATGATATTCGGACAAGGTTGGATTGGATGTTAGTGGCTGCAACTGCTCGTCCAGTGCGGAGGAAATCAGGATTTACAATTTGTGAAATAACATTTGAGGAATAATGAGGGCAAGCAACTGATTCCGAAGGAAACGTAAGAAGATTTATCGAGGGAAATAGCGGACATTGTTTCCAACTTGGTACAGCAAACACATTAGCAGTTCTCCATATAAAAATGACACTTTTTATGAAAAACTCGTAACAATTTTTTGTTATTGAACAGAGCTATTTACTACCTAGGCAGGCCTGATAGCCTATTGTGATACCACATGGAGCTCTTTATTACACACCATGTAGACGAACAACTTTGTTTGCTTCATATAGCGTAAAATGTCAGATGCCTTTCTGTTTTCAATCTCCTCCAGTTGTGTCTGTGGGGGCAAGTGTACTTGAGGCTCGAAGAAAACGTTTCTATTTAGCAGATTTTTGTAACAAAACTCTACTGAGAAGACACGTTTTCTCAACAGTGTTGTGGCAAAGTGACCATATGTACAAAATCAGTGATGTTAGTTGAACGAAGGCAAAAACCTACCAAAATTCAAATCATCCTACCAACCTACCAAAAGGAATAAAACCTACCAGTTTTGGTAGGAAACGCCCAAAAGTGGCATCCCTGTATGCAAGATCTTCGTACTTTTGTTTGTTGTTTGGCATCTGTAATTAGAACAAAAGAATTTCAAGCTAAGACCAGCTAGCGACCACTTGCTTTCATGCCAGTCGAAGGCAACTTAATTATTTTTGTTAATCGGCGATCGCCCAGTCCCATCGTAAGCGCTCGTTTTACGCTCTTTATTTGTCTGTAGTAGTGACAATCGGTGAGTATACGTACACAAGTGCTTACTCTCATTGCTCACATGAGCAGTGATGCCGAAATTGGGCCTTTCGGACCAAATCTGGTCTGATAAATTTACTTTGGGCTGTTGGGCGGCTAAACTCAATTTTGGTCCGATTTGTAATATCAATATTTTTAGTGGAGACAATTTCTCGGACGCTAAACGTTTTATCTTTCCCGTGTAAAGTTCTTTTATTGTTAGTGAAACACACTATACGCATATCTATTAGAGATGGGAAATTTAGTTCACTTTGTTGAGCGCTCAATTGGTGAGCGCTCTCTTCAGTGAACTAGTACACTTTAGTGACTTTGCATAGGCTCTCCAGGAAGGAAGTCCCAAGAAAGCGTTGTCTGCCGCTTTTAAGAGCCGAGCAAAGCAGTGGCAGATGAGGTGTTCGATTGTCTCCTCGCCTCATCATCTTTCAAGCTTATGCAGCATCTGCGGTAGGGTGCACCTAGCCTCTCTGCGTGTTTTCCGATGAGGCAGTGTCCTGTGAGTACCACCACAAGGTTCGAGATGTCATCTCTCCTTAGAGTACTTATTTGATGGGATCGCTTTTGAACCCATTTCTGCCAGATTAGCCTTGATGTTCGACATACTGGCTTCTGTTGCCATCTATCGCTTGCTAGTTTATAGACATGCTGTTTAAGAATTAGCTTGTTTGTGGCTAAGGCATACCTATGCCTTATGGAAGAACCTGCTCGGTAGTGCCCTGCCTCGTAAGTTCATCCGCCCTACAATTGCCATTGATATCCCTATGTCCCGGGACCTACACGAGGTGCAGACAGCTCTGTTTGGCCATCTCCTTTAAAGATCGGCGACAGTCTAGTGTTAGTTCTGAATTAAATGAGTGGGAGTCAAGATTACTTAGTATTTACATATGTATTTAAAAATAAATATGTAATTCCATTTTAAGTTGACTTCTGATTTTTGGGCCTTTTTTGGCGGAATTGGGCGGGAATTTGGTCGGTAAAATTTTTTTTCAGTGGCAACACTGCACATGAGTCGCATTTGGACAGCTATGCTTTAAGGCAGGGATGGGCACACAAACACATTCAAACAATCTCCGAAAATTAGTGTGTGTTGGTGCGCCTACTGTAGGCCAAAGTGGAAAACGATAAACAATAATCAGTCTGCATGCAGATGTTGAGCGAGCAGGGTCATGTTGCGCACGCTTTGCGAAATTATGAAACAACGTAGGTATACAAGTACATGCGTATGTTATTTGCAAACTCTTCATAGTTTTGTTTGTTGTCTGGCTTCTGCAAATAAAACAAAAGAATGTTAAGCGACGATTACCTAGCGACCACCTGCTTTCACGACAGTCGAAGGCAAATTAATTATTTTTGCTAAGCATGGTCCCATCGTAAGCGCTCGTTTTACGCTCTTTATTTGTCTGTATTAGTGACAATCGGTGTGTATACGTGTGAATCGCAAACAGCTGGTCTGCCCGCGGGCAAGAGGCTGCGCATCGCTGCTTTAACTGCTTGCCCAGAATGGTGTGGCTGTAGTACGTAGTAAGAGCTGTCAAAAGTTAAAACAGTACAATTGCATTGCAATGCCCACAATGTGTAGCTGTGTCTGTAGCGTGTAGTTGTGGCTGTAGTAGAAGTAGAGTTAACTTTAACTTTGTAGCGCGCTACAGTGTGACAGCTCAATTTTTTAATGACGGAAATTCGAAATCAAGGACGAAGAAATGGAAAAATGAATTGAACTTGTAAAAAATAAAGAGTTTTTATGGAATTTAAGGAATCCCCTGTACAAAAATTTAAAAAAGATGACATATATGAGATACACTGCGCTACACCATTGTGTTCACATTTTCGAGCGTTGCCACAAAATCAGTCATCAGCTGATGTAGTAAGCTATGTAGTCCGTAGCTGTAGTACAACATTCTGGGCAAGCAGTAAGGCATAGCTGTCCAAATGCGATTCACTACCACAATCAAGCAACGACCGAAAAATAAGTGTGTGTTGGTGCGCCCACCGTAGGCCAAAGTAAAAAATGAATAACAATAATCAGTCTGCATGCAGATGTTGAGCGAGCAGGGTCATGCTGGGCACGCTTTGCAAATTTATGAAACAACGTAGGTACGTATACTAATGCATACGTATGTTATATGCAAACTCTTCGTACTTTTGTTTGTTGTTTGGCATCTGTAATTATAACAAAAGAATTTCAAGCTAGCGACCACTTGCTTTCATGCCAGTCGAAGGCAACATAATTATTTTTGCTAATCGGCGATCGCCTAGTCCCATCGTAAGCGCTCGTTTTACGCTCTTTATAGTGCAACTCTAATGAACCGTATGCAGATGCGTATGCGTGTGCGTGTCACTGACAGCCGTGTTGCATACCTGTGTTTAAATGAGGCAAACTCCAGTGGCACGGATGTAAATGCACCACACGCATAGAAAATTCGAAGATGATTTCGAATACGCATTCGAATGCAGCTAAGTTGAAAATTTTCTACTTCTATGCGTTTTCTATGCGTTTCGCAACCAATATTAAGTTGGTTGCTACATCGGTATACATATTTTCTGGTAAAAATTTCGTTAAATTGATTTAAAATGAAGTAGTGAAAGTTTGTTTGCCTGCAGAAAAGTTAATTAAATGGGGTTTTAAATATATTTACAAATGATTAATAATTATTAATTATATGTTAATTACTATCTGCATACCCATGTACATAGCACATGAATTTAAAATACATATACATATGTAGTTACCCGTGTGCAAATACACAATTGAAACTTAAATAATTTCAACTGTAAAAAAATAATTAAGTGAAATGAGTTTTCTTTTGAATAGGGAGTTCTCAGATTTCAGAGGTTGTGCATATATTTGTATAAGCCAAAATTTTCAAAGTCTGATATTTTAAGGCAAAGCAACTGTAATTCTTACAATACATAAAAATCGACGGATAGCAATTTTGCAATGTGGCCGCTGTGGTGCAATGGGTAGAGTACTGCTATACCAGCGGTCTCGGGTTCTAACCCCCGTCCGGACAAACTAAAAAAAAAAATTGTTTCTAATTAATTAAAACCCAATTATTGGGTTTTTAGAAATAGCGGTTACCTTTCGGCAGTGGGCGTCTTACCCTCCGAGTATATATCTGCCATAAAAAGCTTCTCACAAAAAATGCATTCGCCGTTCGGAGCCGGCACAAAACTGTAGGTCCACCCAATTAGGAAAAACAAAAGGAGCAATTCTCGAATTGGGAGAGAAACTCGGTCATTAAACTCGTCAGAGTTATAATAGCGCCAGTGTATTATTATTATTATATTATTATTAATTTGGAATTGATCCACTTCACGGGTTTTCATCAAATTAAAAAAAAAAAAATAACTTCCCTTTCCAATTACAAATCACATACCCCAGTGGTACGTTTTTTTTTTTTTAATAATTTTAAAGTATTCCGTATATGCGGCAATAATACTTCCTATCATAATTAATATCAATTCTAAATCATCATCCATTATACATTTTATTGAATCTTTCGCGAATTGGTAAAATATGTATTTTCAAAAATAACAATTCGGGAATTTTATATATGTAGTGTAATTGACAGACGCAACCATGCGCATACACTGGAGCAGTCAGGGCCACACGCAAGAAAACGTTTAGATGCGCATACGCACACGCATTCGCATACGGTGCATTAGAGTTGGACTATTATTTGTCTGCTGTAGTGACAATCGGTGTGTATTAGTGATGAGCGATATATCGCAAACGGTGATAGGCCCGTCACATAGCATACTTCAATCCGTCTACGTCGACGTATGTGACTGACAGCTCACGTACTTGACGGAGAGGTCGCCACATAGGAAACGTTGGCGGATATATACAAATCAGCTGTTTGATTAACCTTTAATTACAGAGGTGGTGGAAAAAATTTAACTCTTTAGAATATTTTGTAATTTCTCTTTTAAGTTGCCCTATTGAAAATCAGTTTTCAGTAACTTCACATCTCCTGATAATTCTTGACCATTTTGTTTTATGGAGGAATGTTATACAAATGAGAAAAAACTCGAAAAGCAAATTGCAAAAAAAGTGAAATTCAAGAGTAGCTAAAGGTTAACAATCAAAAGCAATCAGCTGACATAGCGACGGATTGACGTATACCAAAAGTTGACTTTTGGGCAACTTCGGTACGTTGCGGCGACGGATCCGTCGTACGTGTGACGACGTACGTTTAAATGCCGACATTTTACTGAGCTGTCAGTCACATACGTCGACGTAGACGGATTGACGTATGCTATGTGTCGGGGCTATGATTTTTTCACTGTGAATAAAAAATCACAAATCGCAATTGCGATCACTTTTTCAAAGTAGCAGTTCACTACTTATTGGCAACTGCTATCGATGTAGCAAGTAAGCAGTTCACCTATGTGAATCGCAATCGCAAAAGCATTATAAATTTCTTTTTGTTTACACTTTTGAGCAGACCACATACGTACATATATAGAAATATACGAAAAAAAAATTATTGAATTTACGATTTGTCTTTGAAAAATATTTACAAACAGCGATATTACTGCGGAATACCTTGTTATTGCTATCATTTTGTTAACATAAAAGAAAGACAGGATATATCGCTCAGAAAACGCAAAATTAATCTCTACCGGTAACTGATGATTTTATACCAGTCCATGAAATCGCAATAGCAGTTTAAAATCACAGTGATTTAAAAATAGCAATCCCCGAAATCACAGATATCGAAAAATCGCAGTTTCACTCATCTCTAGTGTGTATACGTACACAAGTGCTTACTCTCATTGGTCATATGAGTCGCATTTGGACAGCTATGCTTTAAGGCAGAGATCCCCAAAACTCTAACTGCAGCAGTGTTAGTAACTGCAGCAGTATTAGTGAAAAACGACTAGTTGAGTGCCCAGCTACTACCGTCGCATCGTTCAGTAGCTTGCGGGCAAGCAAAAAGACAACAACGTGCACGCATATATTTTTCGCTTTTATGCGCTGCTATACCACGTCGCACAATGAAAACGAAGTATGCGTGTACGTTGTTATCTTTTTGCTTGCCCGCAAGCAATTGAATCGTCGCACGGTCGTAGATGGTCACCTAACTTTTGCGCTCTTACTACGACAAAACGAGAGAGTATAACAATCTGTGTGAGTTCAGCGTTGCACCTCAGTGCTATGAAACGAAGACCCCTGCTTTAAGGCAACGACCGAAAAATGAATGTGTGTTGGTGCGCCTGCCGTATGCCAAAGTGAAAAATGACTAAAAATAATCAGTCTGCTTGCAGATTTTGAGCGAGCAGGGTCACGTGCGCTAGTGCTGGAAAAACATCGATGTTTACGAGTATCGATATTTTTGAGAAAAAACATCGATATATCGACCTTTATATTAGAGCTCTAGATACCCGGGTATCGAACAATTCGAAAAGATCGAATTTGTCTGAGGCTCGTTTGTTGTTCAAATGCCCGTACAAACATTCGAGCTTACAGTCAAAAAAATTTGTATCAGGAAAACAAAAATAAAAAAAATACATATGAAGACAACAAAAAAAAATAAACAAACGAAAAATACAAACTTCAAATTAATAACGCATTCTAAATACCTTTTACACTCAGAGAAAATAAATCAAAAATAAAATTTTTATTTTTATAATGCACCTTTTCAACCAAGTCATTTTATTTTAAAAATGAAATTTTTGGAATCAAAATGTATTTGGGATTTAAAAAGAAAATGTTTAAATTAAAAATAAAAATGAATGGAAAAAAAACATAAGTTTTTGGTTCCAAATCTCATAGTGCTTAAAATAGAAATAAAAATTTTTAAATTTAAAATGTTTTTTCTTGATGAACATTTGAAAAAAAATGTTCGTATTTACATTACTTTTAAACACAGGAATTTCTACATAGGAATCAAATTTAAAAAAAATCCCAAAATTTGGGGAATTACCCACAAAACGGCAATACTGCCTTTTACCAGCTTCTTTCCGCGTTTATCAGTGATGGATCCATGGCCGTCGATATATCGAATATCGGAAAAAAAATATCGATATATCGAAAAAGTTCAAAAACATCGATGAATCGATATTATATCGATATCGCTTCCAGCACTAAGAGCCCGTGCACAATTGACTTCTACCTCGCTTTGCTTCAGAGTCTTGCTTTGACAGTTTCGTTCAGCATGTGCTTTTCAAAGGGACATGTTCACAATTGAGGTGAAGCGACTAAAGCAAGGTATAAAGTTAGCCATGTTTCAACTTTTTTACACTTTGACAAACATCTCCCCTTGTGTGTGTGTGTGTATGTTTGTATAGCTACACTTATTTTAGCGATTTCGCGCAATTTCGTGGGAAGTGAACAGAGAATAGTAAAAATTACATTCGAATAAGCAGAAAAAAGCAAATTCCCCAAATATTTTACCAAAAATCAGGTTTATAAATTAAAGCAAAGAAGTGAAGTGGAAATTGTCAAAGTGTTAATTGTAGCAAGCATCTGAAATTTCGCTTTGCTTTAAGGTTTTTTCTATCAAAGTTGGAGCAGACAAAGCCAATTGTGCACGGGCTCTAACGTGCGCACGCTTTGCGAAATTATGAAACAACACAAATATACACGTACATATTTACATTTGTGTACACACGTTATATGCAAGATCTTCGTAAACACTCTCCGAAAATTAGTGTGTGTTGGTGCGCCTACTGTAGGCCAAAGTGGAAAACGATAAACAATAATCAGTCTGCATGCAGATGTTGAGCGAGCAGGGTCATGTTGCGCACGCTTTGCGAAATTATGAAACAACGTAGGTATACAAGTACATGCGTATGTTATTTGCAAACTTCATAGTTTTGTTTGTTGTCTGGCTTCTGCAAATAAAACAAAAGCTAAGCTAAGCATGGTCCCATCGTAAGCGCTCGTTTTACGCTCTTTATTTGTCTGTATTAGTGACCATCGGTGTGTATACGTGTGAATCGCAAACAGCTGGGCCCTATTCCACAAAACAACTTTTCACTTTGCACTTTGCAAATTTTTCGTCAATTTGCAAAACTTTGTGTTCCTCAGAATTGTAAATTTGATAAGTGATAAGTTGAATTTGAAAAGTGTAATTTGAAAAGTCTTTGCAGTTTTTGTACTCTCTTTTCGATTTCTGTTCCACGTACGTTCTCTTGTGCAAAGTGCAAAGCTACTATTGAAAAGTGTAATTTGCAAAGACTTTGCAAATAAATGCGCTATTTCGTTCCTCAAAAACTGTAAATTCTATGTTTGCAAAGCCAAATTTGATAAGTTTGTCAAAAATTTGCAAGGTAAACGATCGCTTTGCAAATTCACATTGTTATTACTAGTGAAGCTTTCAAAATGTTAAGACGTGAATTTTTGTTCGACGATAGTGAAGACACGGTTATAGGAAGAAATTATAGAGACCGAATTAATTTTTCGGGACTACAAAGCTTTAATTTTAAGGAGTGCTTCCGTTTAAACCAAACACAAGTTGATTTCATTTTAAATAAAGTTTGTGAAAAATTAAAGCACAAAACACAGCGCAGTCATGCTTTGTCGGCTGAAAATCAGCTTCTATTGTGCTTACATTGGCTCGGAAATGGTTGCCAGTACCATGGTATCGGAGCTATGCATGGTGTTTCAAAATCAACAGTTTGCAGAGTCGTTCATGGAGTTGTCGATGTTGTAATAGACGTTTTATTTCAAAAGACAGTGCTGTGGCCCGATGACGTCAGTGGTATTGCTGAAAAGTTTCTTATTATGGGTGGATTCCCTTGTGTGTGTGGTTGCGTTGATGGTACAATCATCAAAATTGATGCGCCTTCATTACACGAGGAAGTATATGTGGATCGGCATGGAAACCACTCATTGAATGTAATGATGATATGCGGTCCAGACTATACATTTTACAGTGTAAATGCAAGTTGGCCAGGCAGCGTTCATGACTCAAGGGTGTTACGGAATTCGGCTGTAAGTCAAAGATTTGACAATGGATGGAGACCTTTTCCGGATGCTGTTATTTTGGGTGATAGTGCCTATGGACTGAAAAACTGGTTGATACCACCATTACGCCGAAATCCCGATAACCCTGTTGAAGGTGCTTTCAATCGTTGTCATAAAAAAACACGGCGTATAATTGAAAATAGTTTTGGTATTCTTAAAGAAAGATTCCCGTGTTTAAATTATTTGCGACTGAGGCCTGAGTTTGCAGGAAAGGTGGTCATTGTTTGCGTCATCTTACACAATATTGCCAGCAGAATCGGAAGAAGTACTGAAAGCATGCCAACCATTGAAGACAATGATAATGAAATGGAGGAAATGGATGTGGAAAATGCTGAAGAAGAAAATGAAAATAATATGTATGATGCGAGTGGAATGGAAAGGCTTATTTCTCTGCTGCAGTACTTTTCATAATATCAACTACTAAAATATTGTAGTGAAAGAAAGTTGTTTTTTTTAACTATGATATTTTTCTACTCCAAAACGTTGTTTCCTTTGAGGGCAGGTTTATGGTTTTAGCTTAAAATCTAAGAAAATAAATAACACGGTGTTACAAAACAAAAAGTTAAAAGAACCTGGGAAGTGATCAGTGGTGTAACTAAGAAAAGAACGTTCAATATGAAAAAATAGTTAATTTTGATTTTTTGTAGTAATAAATATTTGTTGCCTATATTCCTATTGTGTTTTTTTTTTTTATTTTCGCGCTATGATTGGAAAGTGAAGATTGAGTTTCAGACCAAACGGATCAAAAAAATCAGGAAATATTTCGACGATTGTATAAAGACGAAATACTATCTGATGGAGAAGCACGATTCCGGTTAAATATTTTCCATGGATGTCTCGACACCATTTGCAATCAATTAGTAAATCGGTTTGAAAGTTTGAAGAACTTAAACCTAAAGAATTGACAAAAATGACTGACCAAAAACTCTACAAGGAAGCTGAGATACTAGCAGATATTTATGAAGACATTAATGACAAATTTCCTGAACAGTTGATATCTCTTCGAACATGCCCCAAAAAACAAATTGAAAAACTCAGTTCTGTCAAGCAACTTGCGGATTTATTGATTATTGAAAATGCTGATTTATATACGAGTTTTCAAGAAGTTTGTAAAGCTTTCATTTTGTTTTTAACTATTCCGGTCACAGTTGGTACGGCTTTAATGATAATAAACAAAATAACATGTTCATTTACGCACGAAAAAAGAAAAATTCATTTAGAATAAAAAAATAACAAATATATTTAAAACTCCTCCAACAAAAGAGTGTTTTCAACCATTGCAGTTTCTGCCACTGTGAGTCCTTTTGTTACAGCAGAGGGTGGAAGTTGAAGCTCCCTCTCCAATTTCAGGCATTGAAGTTTCCGGTAATAAACTTCAACCTCGAGAAGCTCCAGTCGACATTTTTTTTCTCTATCCAAAGTTTCATTTGGAAACTTGGTAGAGCTCTTCCTCTTCCTTATGGGTGCAGTTGGGTTTACAGGTACTTCCTTTGCGTTCGATATTATGGAATCAGACTTAGATGTGGGAAGGCTTTCTGAAATTCCATAGCTTTCTGGTAAATTCAGTCCATCTACCACAGCTGAGTCTGATTCCAGAATATCTAGGATGACCAAGTCTGCTTCATCCATAATGCAATTCTTTCCACCAGCGGACCCAGTTTTTCGGGCGTTATCCCTTTTAGTCTGCAAAAAACAAAATTACATTCAAGGATAAATCTATATTTTATTATTGATTACACTCAATTCATTTTTTACGCGTTTTTTCAGGAATGCATCTACCGTGTAAAAAGAGAATTGAGTGTATTTTCAAACAATCATAACCCAACACACATTTTTATCAAATCTCAATTTGAGATGCATTTGAGAAGCAACCCTATTCTAAAATAGCAAGCGTTAGTTTTCAAATGCATCTCAAATAACTGTTGATAGCGTCCTCAACCTAAAAGAGCAGATACAAGATGCCTTATTATAATGTCTTAAGGCCCTTGGCAACTTACAATCTGGATTGTCCAGTTTGAGTGTTTTTTTGAGTGAGTTAGTCAAATTTGAGTGTTTTTTGTGAGTGTTAGTGCAATCGGCAGCCGTCGTGCTACACGTACTTGTTGTCGACTCGCTGTCGGCTCGCGGCTCAAAAATTTTTGATATTAGCGTCAATCACCCGACACACACATATAAACTTCCTCTCAATCCAGATTGTAAGTTGCGAAGGGCCTTTAGAAAAGCTTTATTTTAAAGGATTGATAAGCCCAGGCCTGACGAGAGGGGGGGGCTGAGGGGGTCAATTGCCCCGGGCCCGGGCTTTAGAGGGCCCGGGAATCTCAAAATGATATCCAAGTTTTTGCTTACAGAAAATAAACAAACGACACCTTTAATCACCTTTCGTAGATAGCAATCATTTTAAATTTCAACAAATTTTATGAATCTCTTAAGTGTCTGCACCTCACTTAAGGAATTGTTGGTTTTTGGCGTCGTCTTTGCAGCATAAATTTGAATTCGTTTTCTGTTGCAACAGAAAAATTCGGTATGATGCAAATTCTTATACAGCGATATGGGTATTTCCTGGGCGTTTCGGACGGTATGTTCGCACGATTTTTTGAACTTTTGAGGCAGAAATATCGCGAAATATTGTATCGTTTTATGATAAAAGGAAAGATTTAGGCCACAGCTAATGATTAAAATATGTTAGCGACAGAAATTTAGTTTAATGCCTCTGTTTTAGCCACTTAAACTGCGTTACGGACGCTACAAAAACACGTCCATTTTTTTTTAAGTGGCTAAAACAGAGGCATTAAACTAAATTTCTGTCGCTAACATACTTTAATCATTAGCCGTGGCCTAAATCTTTCCCTCTTTCATAAAACGATACAATATTTCGCGATATTTCTGCCTCAAAAGTTCAAAAAAATCGCATACCGTCCGAAACACCCAGGAAATGCCCATATATGTACGTGTATGTATGTATGTAAACAGCGATACGCCGAAAACAAACGAAGCTTGCGAAGCTAAAATTTGCTTTGGTGCTTCGTACAGTTGAATTCGATTGCTGTTTCACTAAAGCGTTCAGCAGGATCAGTCTTTTGATATACCAAATTCCTACCAACAAATATTTGTATTACAATTTAAAGAAACTTATTTCATACAAATAAAGCAATATGTATTTAAACAGAATTCATTCAGACCTATGGTCCCATGGACAATATTACTCAGTATGACCCATGGATTCGGAAACTGTATGTGCCTTTTGAACAATACATTTGACCCACCCTAATATGTATATTTATATGTAAACATATTTACTTGATCTGTATTAATGTATAGATAAATTAAAGTTCATAACTATGTACATATATATTCATTGAATTTTGATTTTTAGAATTTGTTCATTTAGTATGGAGGCTCGTAGTTATTTTGACCCCGGGCCCGGATTTTCTCTCGGCGGCCCTGGATAAGCCTTGGTATACGGATATCATACCTTACGTAATTTAATATTTAATGTATTATAATATTTTGAAAGCCTGTTTTGTATGGGCGTTAAGCCTTATATATAAGTTATCTTTTAGACAAACTTTATGCCCAATGACATGAGTACAAGAAAATAAGGTGATTTATAAGGAATTTTTCATACGATTAAAACTCCTTAGGGATTTAAGGCCTTATTTTAACCTTATTGCCGAATGGAAAAAGGCTTATATAAGGTTAAAAATTTTTGGTGGGATGCTACATTGCGTTTGAATTAGGGCTTACGATTCGATCTCGAGAAGTGTCGAGAAATTCGAGGATGGAGAAAACTGAGACTCGGGTTCTCGATTAAATCCCGTTTCTCGGATTTCTCGATAACATTTTATGTGTATTGTGTCAAAAAAATATGAATATCAATCGTATGTCATTGGAAAGAAAAAATTTTATATTATGAAATTTTAATTGCATTTCATTTGGAATTTTCTGAAATACACCGGGGAATGTTGTAAATGGCACATACGCATACACATGTAAGTACATACAAGCAGAAGAAGCTACGAAACAGCATAGTATGCTTATGCCGCTTTTTCTGCGATGTAGTTGAATGTCGAGAAGCTCGCGAGCCTTTCGAGATTTTCGAGATTCGAGATTCTCGCGAGAAGCCGAGTCTCGCGAGAAATCTCGTCTCGCTCGTACTCGAGAAATCGTAGGCTCTAGTTTGAATGTATGTATGGTCTATGATAATGATTTGTGTAATAATAATAATAATAATAATGATTTGTGGTGGAGTGCAATAACGGCGGAGGAAATAGCGCCCCTGGGCGTTATTTCTTAAAAAAAGAAATAGGGCCCGCTGGCGTAATTTCCCCTTGAAAAAGCATTAAAATCCGAGATTTTTATTTGTTTTTCCCAGTGAGCGTTATTTCCCTTTCGGAGAAGAAATTAAGCCCGCAGGCGTTCTTTCCTTTTAACAGTAAACAAAGCCCGTGGGCGTTCCACAGTCATGAATACAGCGCCGCAGGCGAAAATTTAGAATAAAAAAGCGCACGATATCTTTAAACTGTTCAGGCGATTTTTAATTATAAATTTTCATTAAATATAACGACAAAGCACGACAATATATTCATTAATATTAGTTAAAATTAAAGAAGTGAAGGTAATAAAAAGGAATAACCGTAAGAAAGATTACTAAAAAGAAAATCAGCACTGCCAATAAGTAATAGATTCAGTAACGAGCAGTTTGAGATGCACTGTATTCTAACATTTAAAAAACAACCGCAAACAGCTGTGATAAAAGTAGGAAAGATAGACAAAAAATGCACAACAACAACAATTAAGCAAAAGCCAATCAACAGCAACAAACACTATGCAAAATGACGACAAATAATGCGCGCGGTCTTAATTGACTTTCATCAGCGGGCGATATTTCCGCGGTGGTTATTGCACTCCACCATGATTTGTGTATTGTATTACAAGTAATACAAATTCTAACAAAAACAAGTGATGCAAATAAAATTCTTTGCATGTATAGGCAATAAATTGTTTTACTTACCAATGTCCGACTCTTCCATAGCCCAAACAAGCTATCCCTCGCATATGTCCAAGTTTTTTGGGCCGACGCCAGTTGCAGTGACTGGGCTTTATTTAGAACTTCCTCCCAGGCTGCCTGCTTATCTAATTTATTAACCTTCAAAATGAAATATAATCTTACATATGTTCTAAATACAATAATTTTATAAAAACATACTTACTTTATTGCTTTGGAAGCTACCAAATAAAATATCTTTTTTATCCTTAATTAGCTTTAGTATGGCTAATTTTTTTTCAATTTTTAGTTTTCGGCTCATAATTACGGATGGCAACAATAACCGGAAAAACGATTATAATCGGTTAATTTCTCTCGGTTAACGGTTAAAATGTATCGGTTGTTTCCTTTTGATTATTTTTTCGATTAACATTTTTCCTCTCAAGTCCACCTTTTCATCCGAGTCCGAATTCGGTTGTGAGTATATCCAAAAAACCGCAATAAATTTATTATTATATTTATTTAAATGTTCCCTCCAGCCAGCGTTGCCGAATAGACGATTTTATAGTCGATAAATGAAGATTTTTTCGTTTATTATATATTTTTTTTTTTAAGGAAACTGGCATTATTAAAAATTTAAGCCATCTCAGTACAATAATTAAATCTTCATGAAATAAATTCTAATATTTTGTACATTATTTTTCAAGGCAAAATTTTATGAATTATGGCGTTTTCGATTCTGGTAAAAATGTCGCACTTATTCTGCACTTTTATCGGGCTGTTAAATTTTTATGTTCAATTCCACATATGTAGATTCCACAAATTTTTTCAGGGTTGATTTTATTGACAATGAAAAGTGCAACATTTTCTTAGGGCACAGGGCGCATGTCGATAATGTTGACTTATAATAATGCAGCATTTTAGTTCAGAATCGAAAGATTGATGATGTGATTTTCTATATTATATAAGTATGCGCAATTTTTAGATAAATGGGCACAGCTTTTTTAAATATGATTTCATTTATATACGAATTTGTATGAATTCGTACCTCTTTAAAAGTGTTTTTATTGGGTTTTTTAAGAGCATCGGTCACCTCTCGGCAGTGGGCGGCATACCCTCCGAGAGTATTTCTGATATGAAAAAGCTTCTCACAAAAAATGCATTCGCCGTTCGGAGCCGGCTTAAAACTGTAGGTAGTAGGAAAAACAAAAAAGAAGCACACCTCGAATTGGGAGAGAAGCTCGGCCATAAAACTCGTCAGAGTTATAATAGCGCCATTGTATTATTATATTATTAATGTACATATATGTATGCAAACATATACTATTTATATATAAATTAATAACCATTGAATTGTTTTGTTTTTTTTTTTCTTTTGGCCAAAGTTGATTTTTCATTATTATCCCAATGGACCAAAGGGCTTGAGAATAATATTATAACAAGCTTACAAATATAAGCGTTAAGCTTGAGGAAAGCTTGTGTGAAGTATTGAAAAAGTCTTAAGAACAATTGTAGAAAAATCAAAACGGCACCCTTTTTATAAGCTTACAAATGTAATTGTAGAAAAATATTACTTGTGAAAGCTTGTTGTAAGCTTATAAATATAATTGTATGTATAAATAGTAGAAAAAAGAAAAAAATAAATTTTTATTTGCATTTTTTTCTTCTTCTTTCCTTCTTCACCTTTACTGCAATGTTCTTTATTTTATATTCTCCTCCTGTTTCGGACCATAACATCAACCTGAAATTCAATCCAACGGTATCATATAGTGGTACATTCAACATTATATCGAACATTATTGAGGCTTTTATACTTGCCTTTTCCGAAAGAGGAATAATGAATTATATGAGTCATTGTAAAACCAAAATTTAAAAAAATTTTACAGCAAGCTTATTACAATGTTATTATTAATAGTTTGTCAAGCTTTCATTGCAAGTGTAAAGTAAGCTTATTGTAATTATGTTTTCAAGCTTGTGTTCCTCAATTATGACAATCATGCTTGTGAATAAGCTTACAATTAAGCTTATAAAAACTGTATTGCAATAAGCTTACAATGGACAATTGTTATAAGCTTGTTCTCAAGTCCTATTACATCTCGCTTACATCCTGGTCTTTTGGGATAATAAAAACGAACACACATATCCATATATTTAGTATGTATAAAAAATTTGCTTATTTGTCCTCTTGGGGTACTATGTTTTAATTTATCAATAATTGTAATCGAAAACGGTTATAATCGGTTAGTTCCCTACAATTATTCGCGATTTTTCAAGCTAGCGACCACTTGCTTTCATGCCAGTCGAAGGCAACATAATTATTTTTGCTAATCGGCGATCGCCGAGTCCCATCGTAAGCGCTCGTTTTACGCTCTTTATTTGTCTGTTGTAATGACAATCGGTGTGTATACGTACACAAGTGCTTACTCTCATTGCTCATATGAGTCGCATTTGGACAGCTATGCTTTAAGGCCTTTGGCCACTCACAATTTGGATTGAGAGGAAGCGTATATATGTGAGTGTCGGGTGATTGTCGCAAATATCAAAAATTTTTGATTTTCGTCGCCGCGAGCCGACAACAAGTACGTGTAGCACGACGGCCTTTGGCAACTTACAATCTGGATTGAGAGGAAGTACATATGTATGTGTGAGTGTCGGGTGATTGACGCAAATACACTCAAACTTGACTAACACACACATAAAAGCATCAAACACTCCACTCAACGCGAGCCGACAGCGAGCCCACAACAAGTACGTTTAGCACGACGGGAGTTTTTAGTGTAAAAAATATACATTAAAAATTTATTTGAAGAATATTCATTGAGAAATAGTTGAGAGTTCTTATCATTTACGAAACTCTTTCAAAAGTACATAACTAAACTTGTTAAGGTATGCAAGGATGGGGCGTAAAATATAACTAAAGATTTAGTAGAACCTTTAAGAATACAGCAAATTTTATTATATGAATTTAAAAATAAAGCATTGCAATTTTGCAAATTGAAAATTTGGTTGCAGTACAAAATGATTCATGGTCATACATACGCAATGGCACACTGTCGCATAAACAAACAAAGCAACGCAGTGTTGCTTCTTCGCTGTCGAAACAACGACTGAATCACAGAGCGTAAGCCTATGTGTGTTATACTCATTAACTCACGTGAGTCGATTTGCCGGGCCTTGCACTACACCAGTGATAGGCAAAATTGAAATGCAACTGTATTAATGAGAGCGCCGTAATAGCGCAAATCAATTGGTTCGTTTTCGTTTAGTCGCTTGCTGGCCCTCAATGAATGCGGTCGTTTATAAAAACGACAAGCGTGCGTACATATGTATAAGTAAATATGCGCAAACAAGCGACATTCACCCACGATGTTGCTACGCCACTTGCTGAGCGACGACTAAATCGTTTACAAAAGAAAGAGCATAACGTGTCTGTGTGATTTGAGCGCGATCAATTGATCAATGAAACGCCTATCACTGCACTACACACACAAAAAACACTCAAACTGGACAATCCAGATTGTAAGTTGCCAAAGGCCTTTAGAGTGGCAAATAATGAAGACTTATTCCATCATCTAATTTTTCAGACCCTCTCATTAGCGCAATGCGAATAAAGCGTGATAAACAGTATAAGGAATTAGCACCAGAGGCAATAGAATACTTAATTTGTATGGAGTCGGCCCACTGTACGGCGTCGCACAAGCTATAAATACGCGCCCGAGACAAAATTAGTGCATGCACGTAGTGATATTCCGATACTATTTTTGTACTCGATACCTGGACTCATTTTTATGATGAAATTGAATTTTTAAATCCTACAAATAGTTATGTATATGTACACCCAGTGCAAAAATGACTTATATTATTTGCTAGCGCAAAAGCGAACTTTCGTACAAACAAAAAACGCGAAAACTCGAGGCGCTTCCTTTTTGCGCTAGCAAATAATATGCCTAAGTCATTTTTGCACTGGGGCGTTCATATAGTCATTAAGTCTGTATGCGACTACTTAATGCATAGAGGAGTCGTACATTATACGTTGTTTCATTATTGAAGCGACGTGCATTTCTTGTTTTTTCTTTTTTATCCAACCAATGCCAAAAAAAATTCGTTGCAAAAACATTCATTTACATATTTATAAATATAACTCTGACGAGTTTTATGGCCGACCTTACGACTTGTGACAAGTACATTTTAAAGGAATTGTACTGGCACTGGAACTGGCATTCCCAAAATTTTCAAGTACAAGTACAAGGAATTGAAAAAGAATTGAAGTTTTAGCAAATACTTCAAAGTACTTGAAAAGAATTGAAAAATGTACCTTGAAATAGGGCGTTTTTGAATAATTGTCTGAAATAGGAAGTTATTGAAACAAATTCTGAAATACGGCGTTTTTGAAGCCAAAAATAGGACGTTATTGACACAATTTTTGGAATAGGGCGTTTTTGAAACAATTTTTGAAATAGGGCGATCTTATTCTCAGCCGTCGATACGTAAAATTATTTCGAAACAATATCATGTTAATTCTGTTTTCAATGACATATAAGTTTTTCATATCCGCATAGGAATGCCCACAATATTCCACTTTTATCAATTGGTATCTATTGTGACATTTTGCACGCTGCAATTGCTTAATTACGTATGCTTGGTTAACCCGTTTTAGTATGGATAGGTCGGCTACTCCATTTCAAAATACAGTAGCAGCATTCCATGGAAAATGGGAAATTTATCCCGTACAAACATTTGGATTTCTCACACATACATATACCAGATTTTCAAATTCTTTTGAAATAATCTTATTTCTAATATTTTTGATCTTTTCTCTTTTTCTTTCTTATTTTTTTTTTTCTAATAAAATTAATTTGGCTAAAATTGCACCTGGTGCGCATAAACCAAGAATAATGGTGGGCCAGCCCTGTCCCGTACAAACACATAACTTTCTTAAGATTTTCACACATACACAAATATTTCAAAAGCAAGTTTCTGCTTTTAAAAAGAGTTTTCTCAAACAGTAATAATGCACCAGATATTTGGTTGGTTAGGATTTTGGTGTTTTTAATTCAAATCGCAAACTGTAAAAATTCGTACAATTTGTCCCATGTAAAGGACGGAATGCTCCAGTACGTGTTTGTGAAAAAGAAACTGATTTAGTTTTTTTATTTGGCCTCTGAAGGCTGTTCAACGAATTCTTTTGATATTAATGCATATTAATGCTATATGATAAAGTTTTTCATAATTTTTTTTTTTTTTTGCATCTTCATAGTTGACGATGCCGAAGTGTATGTATTTGGTGTTTTTATTCCGATTTTTTCCGTTAATTTTCATAATTTTGGTTATGAGATTCAGAAACTAGATGATTTTTCCCAACTCTTGTACTTTGACCAACTGGAACATTTAATCGATGACTCATTACTAGGGCATGGAAATCTATGCAAATACATGTTTTTCTTAGATTTAGGTAGATCCAAATAAATAAACAATCTGCGAATCGTGAAATTGTCTTAAAAATGGCATTCAAATGTTTTTGCATATTTTGCATATTTTGGTCATATATGCATATTTTTACATATTTTGCGTTATTTGCATTTTTTTATTACATATTTCGCATTATATTGCCTATTTTTGAATTTGCTAGTTGACAGTTTTATACAAACGAAATTCATGCATAACAGCCATCTGACGACGAATAGAGTTTCGTGTGAACACGGCTATTATTAGTATTTTCGATACGGTGCATACCTGTCGACAAAGAGCCGTTTTCACACATGCTCCTATTACCTCTGTGGATGTAGAACGTTCGTTTTCTATGTATAAGAGCTTTTTTTCGACCGAATCGGCAAAGTTTTCTTTTTGAGAATATAAAAAAATATTTCATTGTGTACGCTAATGAATCGTTGGATAAGGATTAACCTTTGCAAATTATGAAATGTTCAAGACTGAATTTTTGTATCTATATCAGGGATTACCACACTAATACTTTCAAACATTGTGCATGTGTTAAAAGCACAAAAGCTCTTGGTTACACCCAAAAGAAACTCAATCATTGTCGAAAATTAAAATTTTTAAATTGGAAATGGATATTATTTTTACTCTTAACTTCACAAAAAACCACAAACAAAAAAATTTAAATTAAAAATATGAGACGAAATGCAAAATCACGATTCCTAATAAAAATATTACGTAAAAAAATCGAAACAAAAAAGCCACCCCCAACACACAGTCATTTACAAGCATTCAGAGACTGCTCGAGCAACACAACCTGCTAGCTCAACAGCTCAATGCTGACTGAACAGAAATTTGCAAAATTTCTTTTCGTGCACGAAGAGTTCTGTACTGTGTAACCTAAATCAAACGCAAGTCGTCAATTTAACGCACGCACGCAAATTTTTCATATGCGTAGAACCGAAATTGACTTGCGTTATTTTGTGGAATATGTACCTAACAGACACGATATCAAAAGCAAGTGTCAATTTTTTTGCAAACAATCACCCACAATGCTTAATTTCAACTGTCACGCAAAACAAAAATTGGGCGTCGAATTTGCTTTTTACGCACGCCGTTCAATTTCGGTTACTCCCATACAAGTTGTATGGGCATGAGAAATTTTTGACAGTAAATTGACGGCGTGCGTTTGATTTAGGTTACACAGGTAGTGTCGGTGTGGGGCTGTCGGTGTGAAAGCTCTAAAAAGCTTGTACCGCGTGTATAGGCTGTGAAAATGCCTGACTGCTTGCCCAGAATGTTGTACTACAGCTACGGACTACATAACTTACTACATCAGCTGATGACTGATTTTGTGGCAACGCTCGAAAATGTGAACACAATGGTGTAGCTCAGTGTATCTCATATATGTCATCTTTTTTATATTTTTGTACAGGGGATTCCTTAAATTCCATAAAAACTCTTTATTTTTTACAAGTTCAATTCATTTTTCCGTTTCTTCGTCCTTCATTTCGAATTTCCGTCATTAAAAAATTGAGCTGTCACACTGTAGCGCGCTACAAAGTTAAAGTTAACTCTACTTCTACTACAGCCACAACTACACGCTACAGACACAGCTACACATTGTGGGCATTGCAATGCAATTGTACTGTTTTAACTTTTGACAGCTCTTACTACGTACTACCAGGGTTGCCACTTTGAAATTTTTTTTCCGACCAAATTCGTCTGAAAATCCTACCAAAATAGCTTTCAGCCGACCTAAATTTTTTTTTCACAAAATTCGTCATTTAAGCTGGTTTTTGAAAATTTATGTATTTTTATTTATTCATTTAACTGGTACATATATAGGAACTTATACATACATATCACTCTTCAAATATTTTCACATATTTTAGCTTAAAATAATAAGGTACGAATGCGTTTGTACATATCTATGTACATTAATTTTTGTATGTAATTTATGTTAACATTTTAAAATAGTTACGACTATGGTTTAACAGGTCTCCAAGTAGGTATACAAATGAGATCAGAACTTTAATTAAATATCAAAATTGAATCTAAGATCTTTTTTAGTGCATAGTGCTTATTTCTAATTTGTTTCTGAGTTTGGTTTTATTAAAGAAAGTGTAGAAAATTTGCGCTCCGCTGCAGCAGAGCTGTGTGGAAGCGTAAGCAAATTAAAAATAAATTTTGTGAGCACCGCCAAGGCAATTTTCATTAAGCGCATTTTTCATCAAACTAAAAAATGAAGAAAGGGTTTTCATGCGTATGCGTTCACCTTCTTTTCTCCACTTTACACAAAACTCTGCCGAAGAGAAACACAAAAAGTATTCAAGCAAACTGTTGCTGTGAGAAAGAGGCATGAATACATGAACTTTCAAACGTTCTTTTAACAGTGTTGTGGCAGAATATAGCAAATCAGTGATGTTACTTGAAGGAAGGTAAAAACCTACCAAAATTCAAATCGTGCGACCATCCGACCAACAGGAAAAAAACCGACCAGTTTTGGTAGGAAAAGCCCAATTATCACATCCCTGCGTACTACAGCCACACCATTCTGGGCAAGCAGTGATCTATATATATATAAACATACATATGTATAAACGTACAACGTAAGAGCAAAATTGAATTAAAAAATGTTTGTACCTAATTTATTTAACTATTGTGACTTCAATAAACATGAATTATCTGAAGTTGAAAAATTTGAATTAATGCATTTTTTTTTTTGATTTTTCATGCATATTTCTCAGTTTTTGTTGCATTTTTTATGCGCATATTTTTTATTTTTTAGTACATGAAATTCCATGCCCTACTCATTACCTATTCATTTCAGTCAACAGTTAAGAGGGTACCAAAATCGGTGACAGGTAACAAGGTCAACGGAAATAATGTCAATTGACCTTATTTCCCACCCGGTTGGGAAATAAGGTCAATTGACATTATTGCGTTTTTGGAAAACGCAATAAGGTCAACGAAAATTTGGAAATAAAATAATTGACCTTATTTCCCAATCCAAATGGAAATAATGTCAACTATGCTTAAAACTTGTTCATTCATGAAAATATTTGCTGAGTTCTTCTGCAAACCCGTTATGAGTACCGTTTGTTAATGAATGAAAATACAATTTTACTCGCTCTTATGTTACTACAAATTAGTTGATAAGTGAATTTAGTGAAGTGTGGTCGTCGAAACCCCTCGCGATACGGTATTATTTCCATGCAGCCATTTTAAGCTTTGTGTCGAATGCTATTCAAAAATTGCGCAAAATGCCGCTCGTGTAAAGTGCCCTGTTCTCTGCCCCTACTGCAGACAAGTTGTTGCCAACACAGCAAAAATATTTCAATAAATTATATAATAATGTAAAGTATGTTAAATATCTAGTTATACAAAAATTTCAATAAAAATGTATATAAAAACTATGTCTATTTGCCTTATCCTGCGGCATGGCAAAAAAAGTAGGAAAATGAAAATTTGGAATTAAAAATCGCGCGATTTTTTATTCCAAATTTTCGCCTGCGGCGCATTTCTTTTCTCATAAAAAGCAGTTTAGGAAAATGAAAATTTGGAATTAAAAATCGCGCGATTTTTCATTCCAAATTTTCGTCTGCGGCGCATTTCTTTTCTCATAAAAAGCAGTTTAGGAAAATGAAAATTTGGAATTAAAAATCGGGCGATTTTTTATTCCAAATTTTCGCCTGCGGCGCTTTTCTTTTCTCATAAAAAGCAGTTTAGAAAAATGAAAATTTAGAATTAAAAATCGCGCGATTTTTTATTCCAAATTTTCGCCTGCGGAGCTTTTCGTTTCTCATAAAAAGCAGTTTAGAAAAATGAAAATTTGGAATTAAAAATCGCGCGATTTCCAAAAACGCAATAATGTCAATTATTATTTCCCAACCGGGTGGGAAATAAGGTCAATTGACCTTATTTCCATTGACCTTGTTACCTGTCACCACCAAAATCGTGTAACAATAGTAATAAAAAAAGTATCCTTTTATACAATATTTGCAAAAGAAAACTCGTTTAAGATCTAATTTACATATACATATACAAGCCACAACACAGCATACATTACGAAGCGTCTAGAATAAAATTATCAGCCGAATACGAAGAAACAAAAAAACCTAAAGAGTTAGTTTGATGCAAACTATAGAGGAGACAATAAGTTTTCTTACAAGAGTTACAATGAGCCATAGTGTATAGCTATTTCACGGAAAGCCATTTTCGATCATCAGCACTCTTTTCGGAAGTGGATGCTTCTCACGGGGAACGAACCCGTGATACATTCCATCTCCTGCCGCAATGCGCTAAAGCTTTTACACGCTGGACCATTGAGACTCTGTGCAAGCTGTTGAATTTTTCCCACTTCTGCCTTTTCCATTTTCAACTTTAACGTTTGTGTATATATGCTTTGCATATATTCTACTCAAACTTGCTGAATTTTTGTTGTAGGCAGTCCGCCGTTTTCGTTTCTCGAAAAAATGTTGCTCTGTTTGATTTTCTTATGCCGTTTTCTTTTCTCGAAAAAATGTTGGCCTTTTCGATTTTCTTAGCTATTTTGTAAGCTTGTCTGTTAATTTTACTGAATATTGACCTCTAACTAAGCAAGAGGGCACCATCATCTAAAAATTTAGCCATTTTATAGAAAGCTAGGTTAAGCAATTCTATAATTGGGATATAGAAGGGCAGCATTTTTTTGCAGAAAAGAAAACGCCATTAGTCATCTTGTAAGCTTGTGTGGTCATTTCAGCGAATTTTGAGCTCTAACTAAGTCAGAGGACATCGTTATCTACATATCCAGCCAGGTTTCTTAATTTGATAGTTGAGATATTAAAGGGTAACATTTTATGCCAGAATCGAAAACGCCATTAAAGAATTGGCACTTTAATTAGCTTTATATATTTTTTATTTCAACATAAAAAATAAAAAAAAAATAAAATATTGGCCAGTTTTTAATTAAGGAAAATATAAAAATTGCTAGCTTAGAGTGCAAATTAGCTAAGTCTAATTTCATGAAAAAGTGTATTTTTATGTAGAACGCTAGAATTAAATAAGCACCACGCTAAACAGATCTGTGATACTTTTCATATTTGTACTCGTTGTTATTCAGTGATACGCAAATTGGCTAAGTCCAAAAAGCGAAGAAAATTGGCTAAGTCCAAGATATTTACATGAACAGATTGTACATGTAAAGGTTTGAAAAAAAGGCACTTAGCCAAGTTTCACTCTAAGCTAGCGAAATGTAAATCTTAAATGTGTTTTAAACAGAGACTATTAAAATTAAATTAACTATAATTTTAATTCAAACCAGTTGGGTTAGAAAAGCATCCCTGATCGCCACAACCAACAAAATGGGAGCTAGGACCGGAGCTAATAAACTAAACTTTTGCTCCGATGCTTGTGAAAATTAATTGAAATATACATATATGAGGAGTTTGTGGTGCAGTAAAATTTTGTTGAAATTACCCGACGTCTATACGTGTCATATCTGGAGCCATTCAATTTGGAACTTAGCTAATCTGAAAGCAGAAAATCCGTAACATTGTAAGGGAATATTTCTCCGATTTTTATACTCAGCTGTACTAGTACACAGAGTATTATAGTTTTGATTTCATAACGGTGGATTGTAACAGAATGAAATAATCGAGATAGATATGGACTTTAATATATCAAAATGATCAGGGTGAAAAGAGAAATCGATTGAGCCATGTCCGTCCGTCCGTCCGTCCGTCTGTCCGTCAGTCCGTCCATCCGTCCGACCGTACGCACTCTAACTCGGGCGAAATGGGCGAAATCGGACCATAACCACGCCCACCTTTCCTATATAGAAAAAATCGGAAATTTGGTATCTCAGTCACTATTATAGCTAGAGTGATGAAATTTTACCCACGTGTTGAACTCAGGCCCTTAAGAAGAAATTTGATGAAATTTTGGAAAATGGGCGGTGCCACGCCCACTTATTAAGGGTCAAACATTGAAAGTTTTATGAGTCATACCTCAGAAACCGTTAAAGATATATCGATGAAATTTGGTATGCGTGATTTACTTACTTAGGAAAATGTTTGGACTAAAAATTGCCAAAATCGGTTGACGGCCACGCCCACTTTTATATATGTGTATTATAAAGTGACCTAATAAAAACATTTTAAGCGATGTCTCTGTCAAATATAAAGATATATCATTGAAATTTTATGGCAGGAGTCCAACAGCGGACATAAAACGAAAAACATAAAAATTTTGGAAAATGGGCGTGGCACCGCCTCTTTTTAGAAACAGGAATCTACGAGATTTCGGAGCCCATAACTCGACAAATAATTGAGATATTGTGATGAAACTTGGTTTATACACTTTTATAACTTCTATTAATAGACACGCAAAAATTTATTGAAATCGGTTTAGAACCACGCCTACTTTTTAACAAATATATTTCTGAAACACCCTTTGGGAATTTGTAACGTGACATCTTTGTAACTAGAAGTCATAAAGGAATGAAATTTTGCACAAATAATAATATTCATATGCTTGGTTGGATCACTGATAAACATTTTGAAAATGGGCGTGACTACGCCCACTTTATGCGACACCTGCTTTATATAAAATACACCGTGTTTTCATCAAATGCAAACAAACAATGAAAGCATACAGCTGAGTATCTAATGTCCAATTCCACTCGAACTTAGGCTTCCTTACTTGTTTTTTTTTTATTTTACAGTGAAATTAGCATGTATTAGCATTTATTAATTTGGAAATTTTTAGCTCTATTAAAAGTAGGTCAGAATGTATAATTTTTGTTAAAAGCTATCCTAAATTAAGCATTGTGGCATAGAAAGAATCTTTTGCTTGTGCAAGCTTTTGGTTGCTCTAATCATAACTTACACGACGGACTTGAGTACTCGAAATACTCGGTACAGGTACTCGAGCATATACCTCTAAGTACTGATATCGGAACACCACTACATGCACGAACATATTTATTCTTTGTATGCAAATGAAAATTTCGAAAACCCAGAAGAAAGAGAAGTTTGCAGTCACTTGTGATAGACGTCGTAGCAACACTCGGCGCATCTTAGTAATCCGTGAGGTTTTGTTGAAAACTAAACTTTACCAGTGTATAGTACCTTTGTGCATACTAAGTTCAGTGTGAAACCACAAATGAAAAATTTCGCTAATTTAATTTACATACATACTTTTTGAAATACGCATTGGTTTTTTACTAAAGAAGAAACTGAAATTGTCTGATAACACTGTGTGACAGTGAAAAAGTACTTTTTGCGAAACATACCTCAAATCTAGCCAAGTATACAAAAACTGCATGCTTAGAATTTCCAACACACCCTCAAAATCTGGAGTAAGGGCAAAAACCCCTTTTCATATGTTGAGTCATATTATGTACCATTAATTTTTCTCTGTTTATCCTATCTACATAATTTTGTTATGTCCCTGAAAAAATTACATTTCGCCGCTTTTAACAGTATACGAATTGTTAATGTATCTTGATAAATGCCAAATGTACTTTAAAAACAATGTCAAAAATTTGATTTTTTGTTAAATTTTGAATAACACTGTTTAACAAGTGTATGTGTAAAATTATTTTGAAACAATCTACTAATTTTGTTTTCAACGGCATAGTTATAATTTTTCATACACTAAAAATAAATTTCGTAAAAGTGCTACGAAAGAGATTCGTAGTCTAGTTTCGTACAATGTACGAAAGTTTCGTATATACATATTACGAAAGCATTTTGCTCAACAAAATCAAGTTTTACGAATCGTTCGTTAATAATCCGAAAGGGCTTTCGTAAATTATTTTTTGATATTTTTTTCATATATATTACGAAATACTTTCGTAACATTATACAATGAATAAAAGAGTTACGAATAAATGAGTTACGAATAATATGTATATACGAAAATTTTCGTACATCAATATTTTACCGTACAAGTGTTCTTTCTTTGTAGTGTTGAGTCGATAAAATCAAAAATAATTTTGAAGTAGTAAGTGCGTAATAAAATAATTTATAAAAAAAATAATACATGTGTATATTAGACCGTCTCGCCTTATATGGACAAAAAAAAAGTCCAACGTACGCCCCCTCTCCCCCCATATGATTTCTCTCCCGAAAACATTTCTGGAAAATTTATGGAATTTTATTTTTTTTTTGGACGCCGCTAGATGTCGCTAAAATTTTTTTTTTTTTTCATATCTTCGGTGTTTGTAGTCCGATCCCTAAGTTTGATACACCAATCTCTTTGGCTTGAGAGGAGGGTTTCTAGTTTATAATTGTATTAACCCTATGTGCGCCATTGGGGTCACTTCCACCCAGTACTTAGTTTATACCACCTTAATGTACCTTTTTTTACCGGCATGTTAAACGTCGTCAAAAAAACAAGAATCTCTTGCAAAATAAGTATTTCGATTTGTGCAGTAGAACCGGAAATAAAACACATTTAGTATTCCGAGGAATATAAGTTTATCGCTTCCTGTGGTCTTTTAGGTTCATTTTACAAAGATTTTTTCTGAAGAGACTCCTACTGAAATTTTATGACAAATAATTTGCTAGAATATTTTAATCATCTAGCATTCCTAAAAAAGGGTTTCTTTTACCCCTTTTTATACAGTGGGGAAATAGATTATAGTCAGGAAATTGCACCTACACACCAGGAATTGAACCTACGCTTATCCTAAAGTATAAAAATTTATTAAAAATAATAATTTCGTGCTAGACACTAACATACATAATAATGTCAAAATTATAAATTGTGCTTGAAAGAGTTTTTAGTGCTTAGCACGAAATTTTTATTTTAAATCAATTTTTAATTGTTGGGGTAAGTGGAAAAAAATTCAACAACTATTTACAGCGAAGGTTGAGTGTATAGCTATTTCACGAAAAACCATTTTCGATCATCAGCACTCTTTTCGGAAGTGGATGCACCGGGGATTGAACCCGAGTCCATTCCAACTTCAGCCGCAATGACCCAACGGATAAACACACTCGGCCATTGAGACTCTGTGCAAGCTGTTGGATTTTCCCCACTTTTGCCTTTTTCATTTTCAACATTAACGTTAGTGTGTATATGCTTTTGCATATATTCTCCACAAACGTGCTGAATTTTTGTTGTAGGCAGTTCGCAATGAACATTGTTGTTGGTATTTATTTTATGTATGTATATACCAAACAACGTTAACAATTTTACTTGAAAGAGTTTTTAGTGCTTAGCACGAAATTTTTATTTTAAATCAATTTTTAATTGTTGGGGTAAGTGGAAAAAAATTCAACAACTATTTACAGCGAAGGTTGAGTGTATAGCTATTTCACGAAAAACCATTTTCGATCATCAGCACTCTTTTCGGAAGTGGATGCACCGGGGATTGAACCCGAGTCCATTCCATCTTCAGCCGCAATGACCCAACGGATAAACACACTCGGCCATTGAGACTCTGTGCAAGCTGTTGGATTTTCCCCACTTTTGCCTTTTTCATTTTCAACATTAACGTTAGTGTGTATATGCTTTTGCATATATTCTCCACAAACGTGCTGAATTTTTGTTGTAGGCAGTTCGCAATGAACATTGTTGTTGGTATTTTATTATAAATTGTGCTGTTGTACATACAACTACTGTACACAGCGCCCACTAACTGTCAGCTGCCAACAGCCTATTCAACACTTACTTACCGGACGTACTAAAATAGTACACAAAGTGAGGTTCGACCATTGTCAAAATATACAAGTCTCCCAGCTCATCGAAAATCGATAACAAAAAAAGACGATATGTTATCGGAAAATGTCAAAATCGGGGACAGATTGGTATGGCGGCGACTTCCGGGGGTACAGATTGGTATGGCGGCCGGATGTGGTTGTTGTAAGAAAAGGTACCATAATGACATGGTCGTAGCAATCAAGACAGAAACGCAAATCCGGAATTGGGAATTGAAAAAACCAATTCATAATTCCGAAAAGATATTAAGGCTGAGTTCCCAAAACGCAATTCCCGAAGAGAGCGTAAACACCAGCTATTCCACGAATAACATGTGCAAGAATGTAAAATCTACAACCTACAAAACAGAAAGAAGAAGAGCAACTTATATTGCATTCACGATCGTCATTGGGCCATAACAACAACTTCAAAATCAGCTGAGCACAGCTGTTTGACCTGTTTTAAACACATCTCAGAGTCATTTCACTTGGATCCATTCACAATGGGTTCGACTGAATAGAACAATGGCACATATAAGTGGAAAATCCAACAGCTCAGCAGGACCATCGGTAGCCGCGGTGCTTAGCGCTTCGCTAATATTCGACTACTGATGGTTGGAGCGTAGGTTAAATTCCTGGTGTGCTCCCGAGAAGATGTCTGATCATGAAGAAAGTAGTTTTTCTTTGAAATAGCTATCACATCTACCATCGCTGTATGAGCTGATTGGATTTTTCCAGAAATGTTTTCGAAAAAGGGGCGTACGGCGAACTTTTTTCGCGATACGCTCTAGTGTATATACAGAGACAATATACATATATAAAATAAACTGTGACATTTTTCTACTTGATTAAACTTAAGGGTGAGTACATTTCGTCGCCTGAGAAAACGAATGTCGTATGTGAAAATCGACGATTTCTAGTTTTTGATGCAGATTAACTAAATGGGACATAATTTCTTTAAATTTCTCCAATCCATTTGTTTTATCTCTTTTAGTTTTTGAGTTATTTAGTGTCCATTTGTCGTATGTCACAAAATTACTACCATTTGGGTAAGCTTTGTCGTATGTAACACACATACGACAAATTTCCATATTAATTCGTGTTTGTTTATTTTAAGCAAATGTCGTATGTGCCGCTGAGCTACTGAGAATAAACCAAAATATTGTATCGGAGCTATAGGTTATAGTGATCCGATCTGAATGATTTTCATTGACATATTTTATTGTAGTATAATACCAATTACTGCAAAGTTTAGTATAACTTGATCCTTAAATATGGAAGTTATACCCGAAAACAGCTATATCTGAACAATCGGTTGTATGGGAGCTATATTCTATAGTGGTCCGATCTTGACAAATTTCGGTGACATTTATTAGGTCCATATGGGTACAAATACCTCAAAGTTTCATGCCCTTATCTGTTTACATGAAGAAATTATATCCCAAAATGTCCATATCTGAACAATCAGTTGTATGGGAGCTATATGTTATAGTGGTCCGATCTTGCCAAATTTCGGTGACTATTATTATGTCCATGTGGGTACAAATACTTCAAAGTTTCATGCCCTTATCTCTTTACATGGAGAAGTTATATCCCAAAATGTCCATATCTGAACAATCAGTTGTATGGGAGCTATATGCTATAGTGGTCCGATCTTAACAAATTTTAGTGACATTTATTAGGTTCATATGGGTACAACTACTTCAAAGTTTCATATCCTTATCTCCTCAAATAAAGAAGTTATACCCGAAAACAGCTATATCTGAACAATCAGTTGTATGGGAGCTATATCTTATATTAGTCCGATGTGGTGGATTCCGACAAATAATCAAAGTATCATCAAAATATATGCAACTGCCAAATTTCAAGTCGATATCTCAAAAAATGTGAGCCTCATAACTAGGGCAACAGAAGATATGCAAATGTATATTTTTCTGTTGCAGTCCTATTTACATATGATAAATATATATAGGCGTTTTAGCTCAAGACGAAGAGAATAAGCCTAACTTGTTAGGGCATATTTTCGCATTTTTAGGTCAAAAGGCTTATTTTTGCATATTTTGACTTATTTGCATATTTTTGGCATATTTTGCTTTAAATTCATATTTTAGCATAGTATTTCGTCATATTTTTCCATCTCACTCGTAAAATTGTTTTTATTTACATTTTTTACTCTGGCAACTTTGTTTTGTATATGCGCATACTATTTGCCATTCCTCTTTTTCTGACAAGTTCAAGGCGAATTTAATAATTTTCGCAATGCTTCATTCAAATGTGTTACACGAATCAGCTGTGTATCTACATATGTGCATAGGCATACGTCAGACGGTCAATATATATCAGACCCCGGCAAAACTAAAACTGAGATTGTGTTAGTGAGAACAGAGAGATTTATGCAACAGTGGTGTAAGAACTAAGCATATGGGGCAAACGTACAAAATAGCAACGTTTTGAAAATAAAATAAATATTTGAATAATAATGAAAAATGTATTACTTAGGAATTTTTAACTTGAAAAATGTATTATAAATTAATTTGGATTCACCAATCTAAAATATTGGAAATTAACTTAAAAAAATGTTTTATAAATTAATTTGGATTCAACAATGTAAAATATTGGAAATTCCAATAATAAAAAAATGTCTATAAGAAGTTTTTAGTGTAAAAAATATACATTAAAAAATTATATGAAGAATATTCATTGAGAAATAGTTGAGAGTTGATATCATTTACGAAATTTTTCCAAAAGTACATACAGTAAAACCCGCATAAGTGCCTTGCCTAAAATTGACAGGAATTTGAGGTACTTAAGCGGGTTGTGTACTTATAAGAACCCGATTTAGTACCTCAGGTTGGGTACTTAAACAACCCCGTTTTAGTACCTTCTGTTGGGTAGTTAAACATTTAACAATTTTAAAAATATTGAAAATAACTTATTTAAATACAAACAAAAAATTTATTCAACAAAAAATATTTTGATTACATATTAATTAAAAACGTATTTCATATTGCATATCGCTAGCTTAGAGTGCAAATTGTGTAAGTCCTTTTTTTAAACTTTGTAGGAGAGACAAAAAACAAAAAATAAAAGAATTTCGAAATGAAAAAAAAAAATTTGTTTATGTAAATATTTTAGACTTACACAAGTTGCGTATTACTGAATAACAACGAGTAGAAATATGACAAGTAGCACAGACTTGTTTAGCGTGGTGCGTATTTGATTTCTCTAGCGTTCTACATAAAAAACACTTTTTCATAAAAGTGGACTTACACAGTTTGCACTCTAAGCTAGCGATATACGCTCTTTGTTTTTACGAATCTTTATTTTATATGTATATATTTATCTTGATTTTCGATAAATTAGTAATGGTATAAATAAAAAAATCGATTATAATGAGTTGCCGCTTGAAAAAAGCAATTGTATTCAGAAAGGTACTTAACCGGGGGAAAACGTACGTAAAATTTTATTTAATGCACAACAAATTATGGTACTTAGGCGGGTTGAGTATTTAAGCGGGGAGGTACTTAAAAGGGTAAATTTGTTCGATATTTTTTACAAAAGCCATAGTGTCTGCAGATGTTGGGTACTAAAACGGGTTAGGTGCTAAAGCGGGGAGGTACTAAAGCGGGTTTTACTGTAACTAAACTTGTTAAGGTATGCAAGAATGGGGCGTAAGTTATAACTGAAGATTTAGTAGAACCTTTAAGAATAACCAAATTTTATTATATGTATTGAAAAATAAAGCATTGCAATTTTGCATCTTGAAAATTTGGTTGCAGTACAAAATGATTTATTATTCATGGTCATACATACGCAATGGCACACTGTCGCATAACAAACAAAGCAACGCAGCCAGTGCTTGTGCTCCGGGCTCACTACTTGAACCATCTCTGGGAAACCGACTTAAAAAATAAAAATGAAAATATCAGTATGTTGAAGCCCTGCTCGACGCCTTTCATTTGATACCAATATCGTTTAGAAACATTCGAGGGTCATCTGGGTCCACGTTTTGACCCATATTTGGAGACCCGGCCTAGGCGTCGCAATGAAAATAACTTTATGTTGAAGACCTGCTCAGCACCTTTCATTTGATACCCATATTGCTCAAACACTTGCTGGGTCACTCTGGGTCAACATTTGGGCCTATATTCCGGGAAGTTCCCTATTATGTGCGCTAATACCATATGAATCCACTGTGAAAATTTCATAAAGATCGGTTGATTACTTTGGGAGTCCATAAAGGACACACACACATTCATTTTTATATAATAGATATAAACAAAATTTTAAGGGCATATTTTCAGTGCTTAAACCAAGTTTTAAGAGCATATTTTTAGCGCTTAAACCATATTTTTAAGGACATATTTTTAGCGCAAAAAACGAGTTTTTTAGGGCATATTTTCTGTTGCCCTACTCATAACCATTCCGGTTTGAAAAAAGAGAAGAATTTTTGTCGTATGTGCTATCATAAACAGGTATTGGTGCTCAGACGTCACATACGACAAATGCATACTGAATGAAAAGTCGTTTATCTCCCATAATTTTAAAGATATCCAACTTTTGCAAATTGCAAGTCAAAATATATAATACTCTCTACGGCTCGTCCAAATAACAGAAAAATCTGTTATACAGTTTTTGAGAATTTCCAATTTAAACTTCAAAGTCGATTTTCTCGAAACTATGTTTTGCTACATACGACATTCGTTTTCTCAGGCGACGATTTGTTGTATTTACTTTTTCCCTTTTTTCAGTGTTATTTATTTTTCTAAATAAATAATAAAATAATATAAAGAGGTATTTCTACACTCAGAGAAAAATATTATAAAAACGTATGTATGAAAGCTTTAAATTTTATAATTTTCATTTCTAAAATAAAAATGATCTGGTTTGAAAAGATTTTTCGTAGCATATGTATGTCCGTATTTATCTAATCTTTTTGGAAATCGGTTTGGTGACTTTAGTTTTTAAATAACAAATACAAAAAAAAAATTAGAGGAAATATACAAAGAAAAAATTTAGTATCATATGAACATTACATAACTAAGCAATTTTAGTATGCATATTTTCCCGTTTTTTGATTAAACTGGAATATCCTAGGAACACGTGCTGGGATACTGACAAATTATATTTCGTTGAAAAGAGAAATAAATAGAGATCGTTTCAAAATAGTTTATATATCGTCCCCTCAATATAACAATAGCGTATATTTTTTTTTGGGTTTTGAGAAAATCGAGTTTAAAGTTTTTGTCAAATCAGATATCTATTAAATTTTTGAACAAGAAATTATACACCATTTTTTCCAATGACATTTTGACCCACTTTGTGGAAGTAGAATTTGACGAAATTTTGACCAGACATATAACCAATGATGGAGATTCTAAATATCCAATAAAAAAATAATGGCGTATGAGCACATACGCTATTGTTATATTGAGGGGACGATATATACTACTTAACAAATTATTAGAGAAAAACGTAACTGAAAGTTAGATTTTTTTATAAAAAAAATTTTTTTTTTTTGACATTATTTTGACAATATCTCGGACATTTATCAAGATGCGTAAACAACTTGTATACGCAGTTGAAGCGATGAAGACACATCTTTTCAACGACACCAACATCAAGTTCATAGGATAAACAGAAAAAAAGTTATGGACCATTATATGTATGCCCCAACCTATGGAAAAGGGGTTTTTCTTTTCATGAGATAACACAAATTTGTTGAGTAATTTTAGGCGGTATATGCATCGGTTAGCCGGAAGTAATGTTCATTTTCAACACCCTGTCTCTTTATTTAATTTTAATTGTTGAATTATTGTGTGGACACAGAATATTTTTTAATTAATTTTATTGTGGCGAAAAGCGAACAAGTTCAGAGTACGTATTACCAGCAATGTTAGCTTTTTCGAAGAAAACCAATTCCTCATCATCAGACTTATTTTCGGGGTCAAGCCGGGTACATAAAAATACAACAATAATGTTGAGCGAGTAAGGGCCTTTTCACATTACTCGGTACGACATCGGATCGACATTTTTTGCTCGGTATTTCCAGCTTACCGAAACGATTCCGCGTTGCTGTGTTTTTCACACTTGTGGGAATACTTTCGGTGCGTTATCGGCAGAAAATAGGAAAACAAACATCGAAATTTGCAAAACAAAATTTTTAACTTCAACAAATCACTCCATAATAACAATAATGTCTTCTAGCGAAGACGAAGACATCATAACTTGCTACATTTATAGCCGAAACGAGTTTTTTACGGACTTTGTTCTTCTTCTTTTATTACGCCGCAAAAATGTATGCAGTAATTCCTCAAATTTTACTGACCAGGTCTTACCGCGCTGCGGTATACCGAAATTAATCCGGTCCGATTTCATGTATGCAACACTAATGTGAAAGTGCCAATTGAAATACATGTGGTCGGTAAGGTTTCGGTATACTTTCGGTAAAAACCAAAAATGTCGATCCGATACCGCACCGAGTAATGTGAAAGCGCTCTAAAGGTCGCAAAAGAAAAGCGACAAAAAGTTCAACTGCGTACCAGGCCGAGTTTGGGTGAGTTGGTTAGCGCGTCGCTAACATTAACACCTTCTCACGGTGGGTCTAAGTTAGAAAATGCTGCCATATAATAATGCTGCATTTTCGTTCAGAATAGAAAACGCTATTAGTATACAGATCTGAGACCAATAAAAATTATGTAAAATACAATTCTTCTTCGCTATAATAGGGGAAAATTCTGTTTTTATTTTATCCCGAAAATCCCGGGATGAAAATCTAGCAAACCCGGGATTTTCGGGGTGTCAAAAATGACGGGATCCCGGGATTTTAATCTTTAATATGGATGTACATATGAATGAAGCATTGCGAAAATTGTTAAATTCGCCTTGAACTTGCCAGAGCAAAGAAATGTATGTAAATAAGAGCTATTTTACGAGCGAGACGCAAAAATATGACGAAATAATATGCTAAAATATTCATTTATAGCAAAATATGCAAGTAAATCAAGATTTGCAAAAATAAGCCTTTTTGACCTAAATGTATGCGAAAATATGACCTAACAAGTTGGGCTTATTCTCTTCGTCTTGGGCTAAAACGCCGATATATATTTATCATATGTAAATAAGATTGAAACAGAAAAATATGCAATTGCATATTTCCGCTTTCCCTAATTATGACAAAACTACCCTCCAAAGTGGTACGGATTAATTTTTTCATGTGTTTTTGTTTTTGTTTACTTTTGTTTATATAATTTTATTTTTCACTTGCGATACATTATGTAAACTTATGTATCTCACAGTAAGTAATTTTTTCAGTCATAAGTCCATTTTTTTTCCTTATACCAAAACCTTTTTATTAGTAACTAGGAGTTCCCGCTACTGTCGAAAATCGACAGTTTTCTAGTAGTTTAGCTACTCCATAATGCAAAAATATTTTTAACTTTATGATATTTTTTATTTATCTTTATTTGATTCAAACCCCATTTGTAGTTCAAGCACAACCCTTTTTCATTTTTAATTAATTAAAATTTTTCATACAAAATTATTTTTTTGCCTTGGTTTGGATGGCACTGGTTTTTTTTTGTGTTCTAGTTTGGAGACAGCCCATATATTACGCCTAAAAGCAGGCAAAAAAAAATATTTTAAAATTATTATTGGTAAAGTGATGACAGTTATTGTGCTTTGCAATAACAATAGCAGGAATTTTCTGCAACCTCAATTACACGATTGTGCACGTGCCGATTTTAATGAAAATCAAAATGGACCTTTTCTAGGGAATTTCCTCTCTAATGATGGACTAGCTTTTAAAATCGGTTCAGTATAAACGCCAAAAGGTCGCGGACAAAATTCATGTTAGCGTATTAATATATAGATGTTTGTATGTACACTAGATAGGGTTGGTCCCCATACGAAAAAAAGTTGTAAAAGTCCGCCCCTAAATTTGAAGCTTATGTTGAGAGGGTTAAGGGATACAAAAAAAAATTATTTTTTGATACCGCGAAATACAGCCGAAATCGTTTTTTTATTGTAACTTTGTTATTTTTCATCCGATTTTTAAAATTGATACGTCATTATTTTCGTATTTTGCAGCTCTACACATCCTTCTAATGCTCTTTTGAGCTCTGCAGTTCTTTTCACATTGTTGGGTCAGCTAACTTATTTGTATGTCCATGAATTATCCTCTTTGTTTTGCCAAATGAAAGTGCTTCAAAATTCATGACAATGTTGCCTTTAAAGGGTTTTACTAAATTAATAAACAAAGAAGTTACGTCACTAAGAATATTTAATGCCTATTATTTAACTCATTTCTTTTAACCAATTCAGGATATGTAAAGTTGTGAAAGTTCACCCCTAAATTTGAAGCTTATATTGAGAGGATTAAGGGACAAAAAAAATTTTTTTCTGATCCCGCGAAATTCCTGCCGAAATGGTTTTTTTCTTGTAACTTTGTTATTTATCATCCGATTTTTAAAATTGATACGTCGTTATTTTCGTATTTCGAAGCTCTATACTTTCTTCTAATGTCCTTTTGCAAATATTTTCGGAAGTTGCATTAATTTTCAGAATTTTTCGGCAAGCTTGGAAATATTCGCTTAAACGAAGTGTGTCGTTAAATTCTAAAAATTTTTATTGGAAATTATCAAATGATCGCAAACCGTTTTATCCTAATATCCTAAAAGTACCAACTATAAAGGAAAATGTTTTGTTCACCAAATGTATTTAATTTTCTTGTTGATTGTGTTTTTTAAAGTAACTCTTAAGTGTTATTGTTCCTATTTTATTTTGTTAGTAATGAAATAATAAAAAATGGCAATAAAAATCTATTTTTTCTTTGCATGTTAAAGTTGTAGCGTTTCTCGAAAATATACATATTTAATTTTTCAACCTCAAATGTGGGAAAATAATACTGGTCGACAAATTTTTGTAACAGAAATAAAATTCTACGTTTCAAAAGGATTTCGGTGCACTTTTTGAGATATTCATGTCCAAAGAGGCGAAAAACGCGGTTTTTGGCCATATTCACTCCTCAATATCTTTAAAATTGCCCACTTTCATTAAAAACTGATTAAATCTATTGAAAGCACGATCATTTCTCTTGAAGACAATGCTTTGCTTTTTCGGATATCTTGCTTGTAACTTGCAATATTGCAAATAAAAATTTTGTAGCACGCTTTTAGGCAGTTTATTATATTAACAACAAACTGCGTTAGAATGAAATAAGTGAATTAATTTATATATAAATTTATCGAAAATACGACTAAAAATTCCAATCAGTGGCCTACTATGTATATATTTTCTATACTGAAATAAAAATAGTTCGGCAGAGCAGCTACAAAACTTGATTTCGATTAAAACAGCGCTAAAAATACTGCCGTTGATTTCGAAGAAAAATACCTTATTGTCAGGGACCGAAAATAACGGTTATTTTTTCTAGTGTGGTGAAAAGGTTACGCAAAACTAACCTTTATCTTCTTTTGGTTATATTTAACCATTATCATAAGAGAACAATTTTTTTGGTCCTTAATAACCGTTATAACAACCAAAAAACCGTTTTGGGCTTGAATAACCGTTATAGCAACCAAAAAACTGTTTTGGGCTTGAATAACCGTTATAGCAACCAGAAACTGTTTTGGGCCTGAATAACCGTTATTAAGATTTTTATTTTTTTTGGTCAGCTATAAAGATCAAACCTATTTATTTGTCACTTTCCCTAAATATTTCTGGACGATATTGGTATCAAATGAAAGGTGTTGATCAGGACTTTTACATAGAGATGTATTGGTTATGATTCCTAGGTCGGGTCCGCAGATATGGGTCAAATTGCGGACCTGGATGACCCCAGAAAAAATCTGAGCGATATTGGTGTCAAATGAAAGGTACTGATCAGGGCTTTTACATGGAGATGTATTGGTTATGATTCTTAGGTCGGGTCCGCAGATATGGGTCAAAATGCGGACCTAGATGACCCCAGAAAAAATCTGAGCGATATTGGTGTCAAATGAAAGGTTCTTTGCAGGGCTTTTACATAGAGATGTATTGGTTATTATTCCTAGGTCGGGTCCGCAGATATGGGTCAAAATGCGGACCTGGATGACCCCAGAAAATTCCTTGGTATCAAATGAAGAGTGTTGAATAGGACCAAAGATTAACAAAATCGGTTGATGACCATGACCATTTTTATATGGGTCTAATAAAAAATATTTTACGATATTTTTGTTGAAACTAACGGCTATTAAATATGTATACATTTTTGAAAGTGGACCTGACACCGGCTCTTTTTAGACAAGGCATCTGCGAGACTTATGAGCCCGTAACGCGATAAATAAAACTGTGCGACAGCATATTTGGGGGCAGAATAATATAAAATCTAAATTATAATACTTTGTGTACTAGTGCATCTAAGTATAAAAATATTAACCTCAGGGATCAAAACGGTTTGGCGGCCTTTCGTTCTCTGTGGGAATTATTCCGACACCAAATAACCACCCTCAATCTTTGTCATAGTGTAATTGTAATTGTGATATTATGACGAAACTTGATACACGCACTTTCATCATTTGTGGTAATATATGTATATTTAAAAACTTGGTGAAATCAGTTTATAACTACGCCTACATTTTCAATAATATATTAAAAAAAAATGCCCCTTATAAAAACTCTGTATGTTGCATAAGATTTAAACGCTCAGTCTGGTTACACTGGTCGACAAAATTTCAACATATTTTTGTTACAGAAATAAAATTTTACTTTTCTAAAGGATTTCGGTGCGCTGAATCCGAATCTAAAGTCCGATTTTCTGTAATACGTACAGTTTTTTAGATATTCATGCCCAAAGAGGCGAAAAACACGTTTTATGGCTATATTTGCCCCTCAATATCTTTTAAATTACTTACTTATTTTAAAAACTGATTAAAGCTATTGAAAGTTCGGCCATTTCTCTTGAAGACAACGTTTTAATTTTTCGGATATCTAATTTAGGTATATAGTAATATATGTTTTTGTACAATAAGGTATTTGTCGTCGAAAAAAACGGCAGCATTTGTAGCATGTTTTAGGCGCAATCAAATTTTGTAGTTGCTCAGCAGAACTAAGCCACTTACATACTGTAGTGGATTAATACTAATAATAATACAATGGCGCTATTATAACTCTGACGAGTTTTATGGCCGAGCTTCTCTCCCAATTCGAGGTGTGCTCCTTTTTGTTTTTCCTACTAATTGGGTGGACCTACAGTTTTATGCCGGCTCCGAACGGCGAATGCATTTTTTGTGAGAAGCTTTTTCATGGCAGAAATACTCTCGGAGGGTATGCCGCCCACTGCCGAGAGGTGACCGCTGCTCTTAAAAAATCCAATAATCGGATTTTTACTAATTAGAAAAAATTTTTGGTGTTTGGCTCGGACCGTGGTTTGAACCCGAGACCTCTGGCATAGCAGGCGAGCACTCTACCCACTGCACCACAGCGGCCACAGCGGTAGTGGATTATTTATATATATACATATAAATATTCTACCTTTTTTAAATAATACTTTATATTTATAATGTAAAATTGTTAATGTGTTTTTAGTTATTATAATTGTTCATTCTAATATTATTTTCAGAGAATTAAGAACATAAAATGTTCATCTAAATAAAATACTTTTTATAAAAATAAATTGAAAATTTTTTAGAAATTTTGGAAATTTCTGCAGGTAGAGCAATAATGATTTCAAGAAAAGCCCCAATTCAATCCGCCCTAATCCCCATCCATATTTTTTAAAATAATATTTTTATCAAATGTTAGAATTATCAATTAAATACTGTATTCTACTTTGTAATATTTTTACTGTGTTTATAACTGTATAGAAAAATGAATTTAATCAAATGTTTTTAGATTGTTATATCATATAAAAAAATTAAATTTTTTCATTCTGTAAAATTTTCTCAACGAATAAACTATTATAAACCAACCACTAAAATTATAATTGCGAATACATATGCAATATCAAATATGAGGTTTTAACCAATGTTAGAGTTATTTTCATTTTTATGTCTTGTTTTCATATTCTACCACACATACTTTCAGGGGTGCCACGCCCCCATTGCGAATAACTCAAAATTTCTATCATAGGTTATGCATTGATTTCGTTTATTCTGCCACTAAGTTTAGATATTCTACGGAAAATACTTCCAGAGTATGCAGCATGAAAGATTATGTTTGTATGGAAGGTGCCACGCCCCTCAATATTTTCCACTTTTTTTCCGGAATCGATTCGAGGTAATTACGAACCAACTTTCAGAAGGAATTATCCAGTTTAGTGCAGTGGTTCTCAAGTATTATGTGACCGAACAAACCAAGAGCAAAATAAGAATATCAAGTTTAAAATGTTTTTTCAAACAGTCCCTATTTTCATACATATGTATATCACCACTCATTAATATTGAATTTTCGCCGGGTCCTGAACTATGATAAAAAAAACCGCGTGTAGCACAGTTCACATGATAGAATTTAACTTCTTACTATGGTTTCAGAAAAATGGCATAAAGTTATATACCTTAGTAAAACCCACTTATATTTCTGTGTGGAATAACAACGAATAATTCGGTGAAAAGTGTGGTCGATTTAAAATGACAGATTAGACGTTGTTTCATTATTCAAGCGACGTCACACTTTATAAAAATGAAAATGCCTAGATGACCGATCCTTCCTCGGGTTACAGGCCTCAGCAAAATCAAATTAGTTACAGAACAAGTGAAGGAAAGAATTTATATTTTCAAAAGTTCGCCTCTCTTCATGTCCTATAGTCTCCCGCCCTCTACTATTTCCTTTCTCTTTCCCCTTCCCTTACATTTCCGTATTAGTTTTATTTTCTGTTTGCCGTCACATTTCCCCTTCCTTCCCTTTCCCTTTGCCTTTCTCTACTGCTCTCCCTTACCTCTTTCCGTTTCCCTAGAGAACCGGGTTAAACATAACATTGAATAGAGGTCTATATTGTAGCTCTGATTTCCTCTTTTCATTTGATACCAATATAGCTCAGAAATTTTCTGGGGTCATCCAGGTCCACGTTTTGACCCATATCTGCGGACCCGACCTAGGAATCATAACCAATACATCTCTATGTAAAAGCCCTGCAAAGCACCTTTCATTTGACACCAATATCGCTCAGATTTTTTCTGGGGTCATCCAGGTCCACGTTCTGACCCATATCTGCGGACCCGACCTAGGAATAATAACCAATACATCTCTATGTAAAAGCCCTGCAAAGCACCTTTCATTTGACACCAATATCGCTCAGATTTTTTCTGGGGTCATCCAGGTCCACGTTCTGACCCATATCTGCGGACCCGACCTAGGAATAATAACCAATACATCTCTATGTAAAAGCCCTGCAAAGCACCTTTCATTTGACAACAATATCGCTCAGATTTTTTCTGGGATCATCCAGGTCCGCATTTTGACCCATATCTGCGGACCCGACCTAGGAATCATAACCAATACATCTCTATGTAAAAGTCCTGATCAACACCTTTCATTTGATACCAATATCGTCCAGAAATATTTAGGGAAAGTGACAAATAAATAGGTTTGATCTTTATAGCTGACCAAAAAAAAATAAAAATCTTAATAACGGTTATTCAGGCCAAAAACAGTTTTTTGGTTGCCATAACGGTTATTCAGGCCCAAAACGGGTTTTTGGTTTTTATAACGGTTATTCAGGCCCAAAACGGTTTTTTTCTCATGATAATGGTTAAATATGACTTTGACCCCATTTCTCTTATAACCGTTACGTCCCTGCTTATTGTACAAAAACATATATTTCTAGATATATAAATAAGAAACCCGAGAAAGCAAAGCGCTGTTTTCAAGAGAATTGATCGTTCTTTCAATAGCTGCAATCATTTTTTAATGAAAGTAAGTAATTTAACAGATTGAGCAGTGAATATAGCAAAAAATCGCATAAATATCTCAAAACCTACAAGTATTAACGAAAATCCGACTTCAGATTCAGATTCAGGGCACCGAAGTCCTTTAGAAAAGTAGAATTTTATTTGAGTTAGAAAATTTTTTGGAAATTTTGTCGGCCTGTATAATTAATGTCCAAATCCCGGGATAAATCCCGGGGTCCCGGGATTAGAAAAAAAATCTCGAAAATTCCGGGATCGTAAAAATTGGAAAAATTGGAATCCCTACTCTCAACATAAGCTTCAAATTTAGGGGCGGACTTTTACAACATTTTTTTTCGACCCTATCTAATGTACACCTTCCTTTACTTTTCCCTTTTGGTAATCATGGTTTTTGTTGTTCTTCATTTAAAAAAAATAAACAATGCCACCCCTGAAGAGGCTGGAAATTACCAGCGAAACGTTGGGTAAAATATGTGAATAGTTTTATTTGTGCCAAATAAGTAAATAGATCAGACCAGCCTACTTGCAAACCAAATAATTAATAAAGCTGATCGAAAAAAGTTAGGAAGAAAAATAATACTTTTCGATGTTATTTTTACAGTTTATCTGACATTTATAAAGATATATTAACAGTTCGTATACTATTAAAAGCGGTGAAATGTCATCTTTTCAGCGACATAAATCGTGTTGATAGGATAAAGAGAGAAAAACTAATATAACAATATAAGACGTAACATATAAAAAAGGGTTTTTGGCCCTTAACTCCAGATTTTGGGGATGTATTGGAAATTCTAAGTATGCAGTCTTCATATGCTTGGTAATGCCTATAAAATACATATGTTAACCTCGAAAAAAGTACTTTAAATTTTTATATTTTATCACAGAGTGTAATTAATAAAACGGCATGCCACCACCAAAAAGACCGCTGGTTTATGTACCAAAGAAGGCCAATCCAAGCCTTGGTTATGAAGTGCTTATTTATTTGAACTCATTCTACTTTGGAATGTTCGCCTGTTGTGAATTGAGTATGGGGCTACTTAAGGCTATTAATCTATCATATCCGGAAAAAGTTCTTATACGAGATTCGGTTGTTTTGGTTGTAGTGTGTATATTGGAGACCATTCGTATCATACTCGGTGGAAGGGGATCGTTAGCTGAGAAAAGTATGAACATTTGCTTATAAAGCAGGGTATCCACATCACTACGGCCGCTGTGGTGTAGTGGGTAGAGTGCTCGCCTACAATACCAGAGGTATCGGGTTCTAACCCTAATCCAGACAAACACCAAAAAAATGTATTATTAATTAAAACGCAATTATTGGGTTTTTATAAATAGTGGTCACCTGTCGGCAGTGGGCGGCATACCCTCAGAATGTATTTCTGCCATGAAAAAGCTTCTCACAAAAAGTGCATTTGCCGTTCGGAGCCGCCATAAAAACTGTAAGTCCACCCAGTTTTGAGGAAAAATCTGGATGGATCAGACTTCTATGTTACTCTAAGTGTGCATAATCAAATGTACTCAAACCCCATTGAACAGAAATTTTGAGTGAGTTTGTTCATGCTACGTTAAGTATATATGTATAATAATAATAATAATAATAATAATAATAATAATAATAATAATAATAATAATAATAATAATAATAATAATAATAATAATAATAATAATAATAATAATAATAATAATAATAATAATAATAATAATAATAATAATAATAATAATAATAATAATAATAATAATAATAATAATAATAATAATAATAATAATAATAATAATAATAATAATAATAATAATAATAATAATAATAATAATAATAATAATAATAATAATAATAATAATAATAATAATAATAATAATAATAATAATAATAATAATAATAACAATAATAATAATAATAATAATAATAATAATAATACATAATAATAATAATAATAATAATAATAATAATAATAATAATAATAATAATAATACAATGGCGCTATTATAACTCTGACGAGTTTTATGGCCGAGCTTCTCTCCCAATTCGGGGGTGTGCTCCTTTTTAACACGCTTTTATTAGCTTCACCTGTATGCATGTATGTATGTATGTAACTTCATCCCATCCTAAAAGTTGCAACGTTTAACTAAATTATTTTATTTTTCAAACATTCACTTTTATTGTGTTCTCTCCTCTACTATTTGTATTCTCCTCCGGATTCGAAACATGACATCAACATTAGATTCAGCCCAACGACATCATATAGTGAGACATTTAACATTATATTCCATGCTTCATTGAGGCTTTTAAGTTACCTTTCTTCAAAATAGCTTCTATGAATTAAATTTCAATTCACTCAGGTATGCAAGCCAATAGGTTCTTTTCTTTACTTTCCAGCAAAACATTAACTAACATTTCTTGCTAATCTCTTTTAACGAAATTTGTGAGAGTAAAGTTACATTTGCTCTCAGTGAGAGATATTAGCAAAATAGATTAGGAAACTTGAATCAGCAAATGTTAGTGACATATCACCGTTTACACTTCGTAACCGCCCAAGAGTATTTCTGCCATGAAAAAGCTTCTCACAAAAAATGCATTCGCCGTTCGGAGCCGGCATAAAACTGTAGGTCCGCCCAATTAGTAGGAAAAACAAAAAGGAGCACACCTCGAATTGGGAGAGAAGCTCGGCCATAAAACTCGTCAGAGTTATAATAGCGCCATTGTATTATTATTATTATTATTAACCGCCCAAGTGAGACTTTCATAACCGCCCAACTCTCCGACTTCAGAGGTGAAAAGAACATTAGAAGGAAATATAGAGCTTTCCAAAGGCCAAATCTATGGTATAAATCCATAGAGCAGACCACCAGGAGTTAGTTTGGAAAATATCAATATTGGCATAGGCGGTTATGAAAGTTTCACTTAAGCGGTTATGCAGTTTAAACGACGATATGATTGTTTGGCGCATGAAAAAAGATAAAAGACACGCCCGAAAATTTAAGAAAGAAAAAAAATTGAGATCATCATCAGAAAAGAAAAATATGGATTTTAATATATCCCCTTAAGTGTTCTATTGCCTTAGAAAAACAAATTTCGACTGACATACTCGCTCGAGGGGGTTCAATGCTTTCAAGCAAGCTTCTGGAAATTCGAAAATTATGAGGATAGCTCGGAACAACAATTTCAATATACTGAAGTAAACAATTCTTCGTATTTCGATTGGTTAGAAACAAGCCGATGTCGACTGACCTTACTTGTTCAATCTCATCATCGCTTTCAATAGGCTCCATAAGCATTGTTACAGTACTGAGTTTCTGTAAGAAAATCGGGAAAATTGTCGATCAAAATGACGTCACATTAATACGTTCCACACTTTGTCACCACCTAAAAAGCAGGCGAGAATCTATCGATTGACGTCATTATGACGTCACTCAGTCGAAAATATTGATAGAGTTCAGTTACAGAAACTCAGTACAGTTCATAAAAATCTCTGCATGTATGAATATGAATTTGTCTAATAGCAAAGAGTGAATTGTAAGAATAAAATTTCTTACTTCTTCCATTACAGCCGATCCGGCGGAAGATGCACTCTCATAGTAGTTCTTGTTTTGAGCCGCTGTCTAATGTATATATATTTCAATGTAGGACTAGTTTGCCTGCATCCATACATTATAAATAACTTCCCGTGTCGATATTAAACCTTTTTTTAAATAAAAATAGCTATATAACTTGATTTACTACGTATGTATTTACTTTTGTATTTTCCAATACAAATTTGAATTCCTTTTTCCACATTTGACATTTCTTCTTCTTCTTGCTAGTGTCTTGCTAGTAGATATTTGTCCAGTAAAAAAATTAGTAGAACTCAAGGCAGATCTATATAGGTAATATAAGCTCAGCAGCTGATTCATTTTCATTTTGGCTAAATTGTCAAATCGTATTGATTATAGTTTGTTTACTTCCGTCTTGTTTACATTTTCATACGTGCTTTTTGACGTTTTAGACGAGAGATTTTCAACATGGCCGCCGTGCTATTACCTTCCTAGATCTGCCTTGGTAGAACTATCATTGCCGCTCTCACCAGTTTCGTTCAGTGCTCTCTCAATTTTCGTTCAGTTCGCTCTCTTTTACTGGAGAGAAACCAAAGAAACACAAATTATATGTCAAATCTGAAAATTAGTGTTTATTAACGTTAATTAGTGGATAGAGAAACAAAGCTAATAAGTAACAAGCTTTCTGTTTTGTTGTTGTTGTATTTGCAAATACAATGAAAACAACTGCATGTACATACATACGTATGCAAAGGAAGAACTGGTTTTGTGCTTATGTTTGTTCAAATTCTATTTATAGTACAAATAGAATCACGGTTGCCGAACTTGGTAATTACCAAAATAGGTTATTTTTTCGCTGTTGGTTTCTTGGTAACTTTCACATGTGTTTTGCTATTTTTATTTTCAAGAAATTGTTTACTAGTTTTGGTATATAAGAAAATATGGAAGCGATTATAGGACAATGACAATATTTTGGAGCACTGACTGTTCATGGTGAATATGCATAGGCAAATAAAGAGGAGCATATCTCCGATTAAAAACCGAAATAGTTATGCTTCGATACACATAGTACATATTAGTTGATATTTTTTCGTTTAGGCTTAATTTTTGAGCTCTTATGACCAATGTTTGTTTTATAAATACATATGTATGTAGATCTATTTCGGAGATCACCACATCCCTTCATCTGACTTCTTTTTACTTTAATTCTGGCGTCCGCATAAAACACCCTTTAATGAAAAAATTAATTAAAAAGTTAAAAATAAATAATAGCTTAAAAAAACTAAAAAACACGCTTTAATCTCGCATTAAAAATTGAGAATTAATTTAATTTGAAACAAAATGATGAACGATAATGAACGAAAATATAAGTATTTAAGAAAAAGCGTGGGGGTACTCAATAATATTTGAACATGAAAATATTCGATTCGTACAACTAGTACAAAAATATATCTAGTTGCGAAATTAAAGAGTACTATATATGAAATCTCAAAAAAGTCAAAATAAAAATATTAGTAAAAAACAGGGATTTTGAATACTTTTTGACATACTGAGAATCCGACGCTTTTCCTTAAATACTTATATTTTCGTCCATCATTTTGTTCTAATTAAATTATTTCTCAATTTTTAGTACGATTTTTAAGATTAAAGACTGTTTTTTAGTTTTTTTAAGCTATTATTTATTGTTTTTCCTACTAATTGGATGGACCTACAGTTTTATGCCGGCTCCGAACGACGAATGCATTTTTTGTGAGAAGCTTTTTTATGGCAGAAATACACTCGGAGGGTATGCCGCCCACTGCCGAGAGGTGACCGCTGCTCTTAAAAACCCAATAATTGGATTTTTACTAATTAGAAAAATTTTTTTGGTGTTTTCTCGGACTGGGATTTGAACCCGAGACCTCTGGCATAGCAGGCGAGCACTCTACCCACTGCACCACAGCGGCCACAGTATCTATAACTCCAGCTTTATAAATGTGCCAGTGTATTATTGTATCCACATCACACGAAATGCCAAAACTCCATATAAAAAAGCTCAAGATATAGTCAAGCAATTTTCTTGGTCAAATTTCCTTTAAGCAGTATCCACTTCATAAGAAAATCTATTAAAATTGTTGATGCCAATGATGGCTTTGTCAATAAATATATTGGTACGATTTTATATGGGTATTTCGATGGTGACGAACGTTACATTCGTACGAATTCAACGTGAAGTATCGATTGATATATATTTTACTTTTTTCAATGTGGACTTTAAATAGTTTTTTTACAAGCACTACGTTTAGTGAAAATGTTTGATCTACAGCGAAACACGTTTCAAAAATATATGCAAACAAACTCCGGTTGGTAACGTGACACAAAATAGAAGTCATTGTCAGCTGCACCTACATATAATAAAACAAAGTAAAAAAAAATTTAAAAAGCTTTTATTTAATATTAATATAAAAATTTACTAAAAAGGAAAAAAATAAATCTTTAATATTTTTGAACAAGTTTTATATTAGTCCTTGGTTCATTGGGATCTTAATTTCAATCTAAGTATACATTTAACGTATTTCTTCAAAGCATTTCTGTATATGTATCAGCATAAATAAAAGCTTAAACACTTTTGAGAAAAAAAATAAAATAATAATAATATGTAATAATAAATAAATAAATAATAATAATAATAACCTAGACGAAGATAAACTCCATTACACAGCTAGGTTAATTTTACACTCCTAGGTTAATAGCCCAAGAGGCAGCGGCTTTTTTTTGATCAATTTTATAAAGGCTGAGTTTAAAACTGTGTGTTGTAGTCACGTTCCCAATTACGAAACCGACCGTCAGTCAGTCTGGTAGCGGTGGGTGCACGGGTGGGAGGCTGCGGAAGTTGTGAAAAAAAAGCACTTTCTGAAGCAATTTTATAAAGGCTGAGCTTTTGTATATATAATATTTATGTTAATAAGAAACTAAAAACAACCGTCAGTCATTCCGCGGGCGGTGGATTATGCGTCAGTTAGGCACCCGAACTTGACTGAAACGTATGAGCGCACCCATGGAATTATACGATGCGCGGGATTTTCTATCCAATAGACAATCAGTTGATGGTTGTTATCATATTTCTTTTAGTTGAAACTATAATATTTATTAATCCTAAAGAAGGTTTTTAAGACTTACTAAAGATTCATGAAAGCCAGGTAATATTACTTCATATATATTTTTATTAATTTATTGTTTATATACAGCATAAATGGTATATTTAAATTGATAAATTCATAAACTATTATCTTCATCGGAACTAGGGCTATTATCTGAGCTGTCAATTGTTATATTGCACACTTCATCTGCTTCGGTCTGTAAAAGTAAAAAGAAAAATATACTGTTAATATAAATTGTTCCAAATTAGGAAAGTTGCTTATACCTTCAGGATTACGTCCAGGTTAGCAATGCTGGATGGCGGCAATTGATCACCCACAAACCATTTAAAGAAATATTTGCCATCTTTTTCTTCCCATCCATACTCAGTGGGCAATAACGTGGTAGGCTCGGGTAGATGAGCATGACTCCAAAAATGAGCGATGTATGTCGTACGTAAAAAATGTTGTCGCAGTTCGGCTCTACAAGGCGGAAATAAAGAGCCATCCATTTTTTTTAAGTTAAGTAGATTTCAACACGAGCCATGTTAATATCATCCATTCCTGTGAATGTATATAATTTGCAAACCTAGCTTTCCAATGTTGTAAGCAATTCATCGAGGTTACAATTTGGAATTTTTGAAATGTTGCTGAATGCTTGTATGTACGTTGAAAACTTCCGGAGAATTTCGAACGGTTTTCTTTTCTCCTTACGGTAAAATTCCGAATTAAAGTCGCAGCCCGTAGAGGCATGGAATGCTGGTAATGCAGAACTTTAATTTGGACCCAATGATTCGTACAATTTGGAGACTTCGATGAATTTTGATTATTTCCGGTTCCAACATGCATCGATATTTGTACATTCTTCTCGATGAAATTTATATTTCCCAGCATAATGATTAAAACTAGTATCGCCGGTGCTCGAAATTCGACCATGCAATTTATTTTTTCAACTTTGTATTGGTACAAAAATTATTCCTTTTCGCGGAGATAAACAACACTTTCCAAAATCCAGTTGTACCGCAACACTGATTTGCCCTTTTGATCACGGTCCGACGCGAAATCATGGTCAAAATCAAGGCAGATCTAGGAAGGTAGGCCCGGTGGCAAATTCAGAAATGTCCCATGTATTTTGTTATTGTTATTGGTAAAGTGTAATGTCAAAATGATATTTCGCCAAGGTTAAAATCTGAATTCGCTTGGGGCTCGTCCATTCCTATTGGCCGTGATGTGAATTCGCTTTGATTTTGACATTACACTCTACCTTTGTAAATAAAACAAGTAAAAGCGCGGCTGTCTTCGGCCGTACCGAAGACTTCATACCTTTCATGAGTGGGGAAATTATTACAGCATTCCAGATAATTGACAATAATTGTTTTTTCTCCGATCCACGGTGCCATGCAATCATTTGACCAATCTTCAGTAAGAAACTCAATAGGTAAGCTCTTCTTTGAAATAGATGTTTTTAATGCCTCTGAAAAATTTTATGGACGTATTTGATCAGGTCCATTTATTTGGAAACTCTGTCCTCTGATCCTATTTCTTAATGAATGTTCATTGTCTTTTATATACGGAAATATGTAGCGGTCGAATGTAATTTTCACAGTTTTGGCAGTATTTGTGGTAAAGACTTGCATCAGCTTTTAGGAAATTTTCCTGAATGATAATAGTACGTCTTTGATGGAATGCACACTCGTAATGAAATAGCCGTCATAAATAACACTGGTCGACAAGTTTTTGTTACAGAAATAAAATTCTACTTTTCTTAAGGATTTCGGTGCGCTGAATCTGAATTTCGCTAATACGTACAGTTTTTGAGATATTCATGTTTAAAGAGGCCAAAAACACGATTTTTGGCTATATTCACTCCTCAATATCTTTTAAATTACTTACTGATTTTAAAAATTGATTAAAGCTGCTGAAAGCGCGGACATTTCTCTTGGAGAGTTTTGGAGTTTTGCAATGTTTTCTCCATACAAAAATAATTAAAAATTTTTAAGCAAGTTTTTAGGCAGTTTATTATATTATGGACGTATGTAAGTGGCTACGTAAAAAAAATTGTTCTGCTGAGCAACTACAAAATTTGATTGCGCCTATAAGATGCTACAAATGCTGCCGTTGTTTTCGACGACAAATACCTTATTGTGCAAAAACATATATTACTACATACCAAAATTAGATATCCGAAAAATTAAAACGTTGTCTTCATGAGGAATGGCTTTCAATAGCTTTAATCAATTTTTAAAATAAGTAAGTAAATTAAAAGATATTGAGGAGTGAATATAGCCAAAAATCGCGTTGTTGGCCTCTTTAAACATGAATATCTCAAAAACTGTACGTATTAGCGAAAATCTGAGTTCAGATTCGGATTCAGCGTACCGAAATCCTTTAGAAAAGTAGAATTTTATTTCTGTAACAAAAATTTGTTGAAATTTTGTCGACCTGTGTAATTACATCGCAATTAGTTGGTGGGTTGCAATCGGTCTGCTTCTGAAGAATCTTTAACAGTGCCGATTTATCAGTTTTCAAATCGTTCAATCTATGTGGCGCTAAAAAATTTCAAAAAGCTGCCCAAAAAAGGAAAAAAAGTGTCCCCTAATTTTTTTTAGCTAGAAACACATTTTTATATGTGCTTTACTAAACCAAGTTACTAAAACCAAGTAAAACTAGAGGAAACATATATTTAATTCAAAAATATGTATAATATAAATAAGTTATAATTTAATGGATTTAAAATTTAGTTATCAGATATTTGACAACCAAGTTTTCTTCCGGTATGCAAGAATCTAAATCATTTCCATCAGTTAAATCATCGAACTGCACGTATCAATTTTGCAAGCGATTTGTAACATTGGTCTTAAATAGTCAAAGTTTTGAAAGTAATCTTTCTGCTGATGCACTGCTATGTGGCAGCGTTATTATATTTGCAACAAATTCACAATAAGTTCTCATTTAAATTGTTTTTCATATTCACCACGCTGTGCCAAAACTCTTTTATTTCGGTTTGTTCAAACAATTTTCTTGCATTCTAAAAATTTATACTCCTCAATAACTCTTTCGGGATTTTCCTTCGCAGCGGAGAGTTACCAATGAAAAATGAAAAGGTAATAAAGGGGCCTTTTTTTATATTTAAGAAAAAAACTAAAAAATATTTATTACATTATATCCCATAAAACTGTGCTGTTTTGCGATGCTGACCAATTAATGTTTCCTTCTTATATTCTGCGTAATATAGTTTCAACTAATACACTCAGAGAAAAAAAATTATAAAAACATATGAAAACATGCTTAAAATGGGCAAACACGTATTTAAAAGTGATGTAAATACCAACATTTTTATTTTAAAAATGTTCATTGTAAAATTTTTAAATCAAGAAAAAACATTTTAAATTTAAAATGTTTATTTTTATTTTAAGCACTTTGAGAAAAAACGCTGCAGTGTTCTCTATATCATTTTCTCTTCCGGATTCGAAAGTGTATCCAACGACATCCTCTTCATCTTCTCTCAATCCGAGTCCCAACTACAAAAATATAGCCTCCGCTTGTTCTCCTCTTCCTTTGTACTTCGCCTTAACTGTTTGCTATCTTTATTTCTTATTCTCCTTTTTCTTCTTCATCTTATATTCTCCTCCGGAACTATGACATCAACCTGAAATTCAATCCAACGCCATCACATAGTGGAACATTAAACCTTATATTGAATTGTAGTAACCTATTTATTCTTCCCTTTTCCTCAAAAAGAATCCATGAATTATATGAATCATTGTGAAAACAAAATTAAAAAAATCGATTCTAATTATTGTTTTTGTTGGATTTCTCACAAAAAAATATTTTCTTACAAAAAATTTTGAGCAAAGAGCGAGCTTTTGAATCAACATTCATTTTCATTTTTAATTTACAAATTTTCATTGTTAAAATGTGCTGATGTGCATTATGGAAATAAAAATTTTATTTTTGATTTTAAAATGCTGTTTTTCCCTGAGTTTAGAGCAAGGATGGGCATTTTTGCATTACCATTCAAAGTGCATTACAATTCAATAGTGAATGGTAGTGCAAAATTGGTTTGCATTACCATTCAGTAGGGAATGGGAATGCAAATTTGGTTTGCATTACCATTCAGTAGTGAATGGGAATGAAAATGTGGTTTGCATTACCATTCAGTAGTGAATGGGAATGCAAATGTGGTTCGCATTACCATTCAGTAGTGAATGGGAATGCAAATGTGGTTTGCATTACCATTCAGTAGTGAATGGTAATGCAAATGTGATTTGCACTACCATTCAATAGTGAATGCGAATGCAAAGGTGAATGCATTCCCATTCATTGCATTCCCACTGCAAATGTGATTTGCACTGGACTAGTACTCTATTCGGAAAAGTTGGTCTGAGAGGCATCCTCTTTCATAATAACTAGCGTTTCGTGTTGAGTAAAATTTTTGTAAATTTGTTGAACTGTGTATTTATAACTTCAGAAGTTGAAAGAAATACTTTTACTTACAGGTATAACATAGAACATATGTACATATTACCATGCCGTGTTGGTTTCCCTTTACTTTGCTAAGCCTAATTCCATATTTATAATATCCCATAAACTTCCTTTCCGTTAATAAATAGATTAGCCACTTAATACCTTAACTATGGTCACAGGTTTTAACTGCTATTAAATGATGAATGGTTGTCCAAATCCTCGCACTCATTTTTAATTAATAGTCCAAATCACATTTGCAGTGGGAATGCAATGAATGGGAATGCATTCACCTTTGCATTCGCATTCACTATTGAATGGTAATGCGAACCACACTTGCGAACCACACTTGCATTCCCATTCACTACTGAATGGTAATGCAAACCACATTTTCATTCCCATTCACTACTGAATGGTAATGCAAACCAAATTTGCATTCCCATTCGCTACTGAATGGTAATGCAAATCAATTTTGCACTACCACTCATCATTGATTGGTGGCTGCAAGGCTGAATGCAATCAAAATTGAATGCAGCTTGCCCAACCCTGGTTTAGAGATATGATAACAACCATCAACTGATTGTCTATTGGAGAAACGTCGTCAATCAGCCAAAAGAAAATTCTGCGCATCGTATAATTACCTACATACATGGGTGCGCTCATACGTTTTTGTCAAGTTCAGGTGCCTTACTGACGCATAATCCACCGCCCGCGGATTGACTGACGGTTGGTTTTAGTTTCTTATTATCATAAATATTATATATACAAAAGCTCAGCCTTTATAAAATTGCTTGAAATTTCCACTTTTTTGTCATGTTGAGGTGCCTGACTGACGCATAATCCACCGCCCGCGGAATGATTGACGGTTGTTTTTAGTTTCTTATTAACATAAATATTATATATACAAAAGCTCAGCCTTTATAAAATTGCTTCAGAAATTCTTTTTTTCACGACTTCCGCAGCCTCCCACTAGCGCACCCACCGATGGTATTGTGACTGACGATCGGTTTCGTAATTGGGAACGTGACTACAACACACAGTTTTAATCTCAGCCTTTATAAAATTGATCGAAAAAAAAGCCGCTGCCTCTTGGGCTATAAGATACATGCCATATATGTACATATATGTAAACAGATTCTTTGCCAACTTTATTATTTGTAGCACTGGCAACAAATAATTTATTGTATTAGTTTCTAAGATTTTCCAAATTATTGTTACTTTCTACACAAGAAAGATTCAATAAAAACAACTATGAGAACAAAAAAAGTTATTTTATACAAAATATTATAAGGTACGTAACGTAACGTCCGTAACGTGACATATAAACAACTACTGAAGAAATTACTTACATAAACTCGTTTTTTAGTTTTTTATTAAACAGAAAATGCAACATAAATTTTTATTCAGAACATTTTAGTAGATACATGTAGAAAATGAATATATCGCTAGCTCAGAGCAGGGTACACTTATAAGGTAGAAGCACCAGGGTTGATTTTTTTTCCTTCGAGGATAACCATAAATTGTCAAATCTTGTTTATGTTTGCACACACATACGTACATTTGTTTACCCAATAAACATTTTTTTAGTTTGCAACTTGAGGTTCATTCGAGAACTAATCTCAAACATCAAACGTTAGTTATGAAATGAAATGGAATGGAATCAATGGATGTATGTATGTACTACATATTTGTATTCTGATTTGATGTTTTTCTTTTACCCGTGCGGGGACAAGTTACGTGAGTATATTAATATCTTTTTTTTAATAAATGTATATACACGACTATGTGGAAACAAACTACATTTTAATAAAATATGCGTAAATTCACAAAAAGCGGCAAGAAAAAAAAATAAGAGGGAAAAATACAAAAGCATCTTTGTACACAATAATTTTCAACCATCATCACTTCAACCGTTCAGAGACCGATCAAGTAGAACAACCAACGCTGAATGAAATTTACAAACACACAAAATTGCTTCGTTTTTCTCAAATGTTTTGTAAGTTATTCTGAAATTGATAATAATATTTGATGAGCTCTTGAAAATATTTTTATTTTCAAATTATATATCGACGCTTCCAAACAATACTGTACTAAGTCGAAATTTGGTATCAATCGGACAATCCAATCAAAAGTTATAAGCAAAAGTGTACATATAATAAACTCGACATTTTTACAGAATAAAAACATTGAAGGCTTTCCATGAAAAACAACGTAGCAAGTTTTTATTTTTTCTTATGGTTTTATACAAAGCGTACCCTAACTTAGATTATATCGAGTTTTGGTATTAACCTTACAATCCAAATAGAAGTTACAAGCGAAAATATACTTAGCACACAACTGAAGTTTCATATCGAATTTAAACTTCGAGAGCTTCCCCTGCAAAACACAGTTTTCAGACTTAGTACAGTATTGTTTGCAAGCGTCGATATATGCTGATTCTCAAATTTAGAAACAATATTTTCTCAACGTTTGAGAATTTCTTTTTCAGTGCTTATTGGGAAGGATCTTATGATTCTGAACTGTCAAATTATATTGAGTGTGTGGATGTGTGTTCGCCAATTGGACAATTCACGTTTGACAGTCTAGCAACATGAGGCAACAACAAATATAATGGAAGGGTTGCATTTTTCGTAATGCTTCTACCTTCGTAATGCTTCTACCTTCTCATTCTCAGAGTGCAAACTGTGTGAGTACACTTTTATGAAAAAGTGTATTTTTATATAGAACGCTAGAAAAATCAAATACGCACCACGCTAAACAAGTCTGTGATACTTATATTCATATTTATATAGTCATATTTATACTCGTTGCTTTTCAGTGATACGCCAATTGTGTATGCTCAAAAAGCGAAGAAAATTGTTAAGTCCAAAATATTTACATGAGCAGAATTTTTTGTTTTCATTTCGAAATTTTTTATTTTTTGTTTTTTGTCTTTCCTACAAAGTTTGAAAAAGGAGTTACACAATTTGCACTCTAAGCTAGTGATATGTATATCAAAATAAATTTGCTATTAGTTAAAACGGAATGTCTCTCTTTAGAAATAATCATTAGGATGAATCCACAATGAAAAATTAGAAATAGTAAGAAAGGGCTGTCCTAAAATTGTCAATCACTTTTTTTATAGCTCTAACTTTGCAAAATCTAATTTTTTTAAGATAATGATAACTCGATATCTCCTCTTATTAAGTAAAGGTTAAAAACTTTGTTTTGCAAACATTTTACATTTCGCTCGCGGTGGACCCCAGCGGAAATATCCATATATTTCTTCAAGGAAAAATTAAATGTCAAAATTACTTAAGAAATAAATGACAATTTTTTCTTGAGCAATTTCTTATGATGTGGATACCCAGTTTAAGCACATAACCCGCACGCAGCGTTGCCGAATTGACGATTTTATCGTAATTTTTACGATTTTTCAAGGCAATGACGATTTTTCCTAGAAAATTACGATTTTTTTTCATCTTTGTTTTATTAAGTAGTGAAAGTAGCATTATTAAAAACTTGAAACCATCTCAGTACAATACTTAAATGCTTGTTTTCATGAAATAAATCTTTTTAAGGCAAAATGTTATTAATTAGTATTAATGAACAATGAATGTTATTTTTATCATTATATAATAAACCTCTAGGGAAAATGTTCCATTAAGAAAGCACTTTTCAGGGGGTAGAAGGGTTCTCATAAATATCAGAACTGAAATCAAAATTTATCGTAGTACTAGTTTACGAGATATTTATTGTTAAAGTTGGTTATTTTTAACCATACCAAATGTGGTTTCCCTTGTCGACTTTGCGATTCACTAATGCCCATATGAGACTACGTTTTTTTTTTTTGGTATTCTACAAGGTTTTTTGTGTGATGGATATGGTCAAGCTATATTGAGAAAACCAGAGACCAACTTTAACAGTTAACACTTATTTTCATTCCATTTCAGTCTGACGGAAACACAAAAATGGTGAGCGCAAAGTGTTTCCCACTGACTGAAACAGAAAACTCTTTCACTCAAAGTGTTTCTCACCGTGGGCAACCTCTCTCAACGATCTTCTTTCTGTTGCCATTTAAGAATTATTTTTCAACACTCAAAAATATCCCTCAGCAAGTGACGGTTTCAATGAGACTTTTATTTTTTTCCGTCCTTTGATAACAGTTAAAAACAGAGGGATAAAGAAAAGTGTTGCTGAAAAATATGTTTGCATACATACATATGTATGTATGACAGGATGTACACATATGTGTTTAGGAGATAAGCTGTGTTTTTGAAATAGTGCGGTTTTAATAAAGCTTTTATACCTTTTCTTTAGTGTGGGCATTTCTAATAGCATTGACAGACGGCAGCGAAAATCCGGAATATCTAGCTAATTCGGACTTAACTTGAGAATTAACTGGATGTAATCGGGAATATCTCTTGAGTTAGTCTTCAAAATTTTAGAGGATTAGAAATCTGAATTCATTTGGGACTCGACCATTCCTATTGACCATGATGTGATTTCGTTTTGATTTTGACATTACCCTACCTTTGGAAATAAAACAAGAAGTTTTTGAATTCGCCGCTGGGCCTACCTTCCTTCAGCTGTTTTGTTAATCCGCAATACTTGCCGTCTGTCAGGTTAAAATTTTAATCGAATTAAGTGTTACGGTAATCGGGATTATCACTGCCGTCTGTCAATGCTATAATATTGTGTTGGGTGCCCGCCTCGTGTGGTCTGGCAGCGGAGGAGATTAAAATTCACACCTGCAAGATAAGTCTTTTACTTTAATTTATACACTTTTTCCACCTTGTTTTGTTTTCTTGATTTAATTTTTCTTACACACACATATTCAACTCGTCTCACAATTCGCGCCTTTTTTATTAATTATCCTTTTGTCGTTTTCCGATAAAATTGTTGGAAGAGGACAAATTAGTTAGTTTCAGATTAGATAAATAAATAATATTAGCTCTGTTAGTTTTGTTTTCATTGTAAATCAGTTGATCTTCCTGTCATTCTATTCACCCGCGTTGCCAACCACCTATAATACTACTAAAAGTCCTTAACCCTAGAAGTACGATTTTTAATTAGTTTTAATTTTTTGTCACGCTGTCAATTTGTTAGGTGTTAGCCCCCTTTTCTCTCCGAGGCATGGCCTCGGAAAATAAAACCGTGATGACACCGGATAATCCGTTTAGGAAAAATTCGAAAATGGTCAGAACGCCACCAAAAAGCTCAGTTGAGATTGCCAGCGTTTCTGGACCAACAGTAGGCTGTGAAATTGTCACTGAAAGAGTTGTGGCTGCCCAAACGAACTCGTGCAGCCCAATTTGCGTTGATAACTCTTCGAACTTTAAGAAGCTCGGAGAAAAGATTAATGAGCTTGAGATCATGATAAAAGGCCAAAGGCATGTCAATCAGGCAATTAGAGATCTTATGAGCGGTATAACCTCTCTATACAAGCAAGAGATGCTAAAGGAAGGGTCAGTAGCGAAATCGGCAAAGGCAACACAAACGTTACCAACTATCAAGAGAGTTAGCTCGTCAAAAAGATCGCGGGAAATTACTACGAACCTTCCTTCCCCGAAAAATGCAAAAACTCGTACCCAGATGGTGCCGGTGTACCTCAGCAGCAAATTCCGACTGCAAATGCGGTGCCAGAATTACCCCAGGCAAATAATGAAAACGGTACCTGGGTGGAAGTGGGAAAAAGGAAAAAGCCACAAGAAAAGAAACCCAAGTTGAAGCCAGAAGCTATAATCTTGTCGACGAAAGAAGGCGCCACTTACGCGGATATTCTAAAGAAGATTAAAAATGATCGCGGGCTGGACGACCTTGGCTCCAATGTAATAGAAAATGTTACGAACGATAGCATAACATCGATTAGGAAATGGCGAGGCGGTACACAAATAGCCCAAATAAAGTTAACAGCTGATGATGCGAAGAAAGCTCTCAGCGCCAGCAAAGTAAAGATGGGGTGGTCAATCTGTCGCCTTCGCGAACACACCCCAATTACCCGATGTTTTAAATGTTTCAATGTTGGACATATAGCGCGCCATTGTAATAGCCCCACTGACAGATCGTCTTTGTGCACATAAAGCAAAAGACTGCACTAACACTCCTAGATGTATGCTATGCGGGGACAGCCACTCCGTTCTCAGCGCCAAGTGTCCAAAACATTGCGAAGTGGTCAAAACAGTCCGAAAATGAGAATCTTGCAACTCAACCTCAACCACTGCGCTGCAGCTCAAGACCTTCTTAAACAAACGGTCATCGACGAAAACGTTGACGTAGCCATATTAAGCGAACAATACACACAGAAACCGAACTACACCTGGGTGTCGGACGCAAGCGGAAAATCAGCAATATGGTCGTGCAAGGGCTGTCCTTTCCAAATGTATCCAAGAAACTCCAAGTGTGGCTTTACTTGGGCTAAAATATTTGATATATTCATCTTCAGCTGCTATTTAATGCCCAGCTCTACCGCGGCAGATTTCGAGGTCACGTTGTTAGACCTAATTATGGAGGCTAGAGGAAAAACTCCCATTATTGTGGCCGGGGACTTTAATGCCTGGTCCACAGCCTGGGGCAGTATACGCACAAACCAACGCGGGAGATTAATATTAGAATTTCTGGGGCAAACTAACTTGACCATTATTAACAACGGTACCCAGCCTACGTTTAAAAAAGGAAATAAAAGCTCGATAATCGATCTTATGTTCGCATGTGAGCCGCTCAGCTCACGAATAGCATGGAGAGTCTCGGACATATTCACATATAGTGACCATATGGCAATACTCGCCGAAGTATCGAACATGACAGTAGCGCATGCCGTTAATAGGAAAAGAGCACAATCACGGAGCTGGGTTCACCGAGAGTTTGACCCTGATCTGTTTGGCCTCGTTTGAGATCAAGCTCCAACGACGCAACAATTTTCAAGCCGTCTGGATATAAAAAATGCTTTTAACTCAGCGAGTTGGTCGAAAATTATTGAGTCATTACACCGCTTTCAAGCCCCACAGTACTGAAATGTCTGGGTGTGGTTCTTGATCCCAGGCTGAGCTTCAAGGAGCACATAAACTACGCCGCAGAAAAGGCGCAACAAATTTGTGGCGGCCTTTCGAGGATGATGGTGAATAAAGGCTGTGTGCGCTCCACACGTCGACACCTGTTAGCCAGGGCTATAAACTCTGCTCTGAAATGATAGTCCTTTCTGTCCTCAGTGTCCCGACGTGGTAGAGGACGCAGAACATGTGTTTTTTCATTGCCCTCGTTTCTCAGCTGTGCGATCACGGCTGAACGAGATCGCGGGAACAAGAGTTTCGGTGGAAAACTTGACTGCACTTATGTGTCAGTCCTCTGTTATGTGGGAGGCAGTTAACGACGCGTCAGCGTCAATATTAGCCCAACTGAGATACTTTGACCAACGTAGTAGGCGTTAATAGTCCTGTCCGTTGAAAGAAGACTTTTAGTCATGGAAGAAAATTTGTATTCGTAGTATGACTGTATTTAAAATAACCAATTTTATAACTTAGCAGGTATGGACAGGAATTTTATTTTGAATTATTTAGTTAATACATAATATATGTATTGATATACTTTGATGTTAGATTCGTTACTTATAGGGCCCTTCCACGATCAAATATTTGATCAAATCGTGTATATGTGGTAGTAAAATTGTCTATGTGTTTTTCACACGTACGTGTTTGATGCCGATTTGACCGAAATCAAAAAAATTTTTTTCCATCAAATTGGATGGCTATTTGACGTGCGTTGTGGATGCGTGTAAGGTGCTGTTTGATCAAATTTCAGTGCCAAATTAGCATTTGACGTGTGTTGCAACCATTTGATCAAATTTCAAATGTAAATAAACGTGTGTTGCATTATATGCTAACGCAATGTATGCAATGCAATCGTCAGTGTCACTCATTTTGTGCTCCAAAATTTAATTCTATAAACAAATTAAAAGAAATGTCAGCATTAATACGTGATAAAATATCTATCTATTGTAAATAATAGAAAGCTAGAATGAAATTTGATGGGCTATTTGATGAGCTATGTGACAACGATTTGATCAAATTACACAGACACGCGATTTGATCAAATGATTTGATCGTGTAAGGGCCCTATTACATATTTATGTACATCTATATATTAATAGGCTAACATTTTTTCCATACAAACAATTGCCAGGCTGTTTTGCACATTTAACATACTCATATCCACATAAAATTGATATGGATGTGTTCGTATGAGTGAGGAGCAGTGCATAGGCATATAATTTTCTCTATAAATTATTTAATTTCTTTATAATTAATAAATAAAGTTTTTAGTTTTGTACCATTTTTGATTTACTTCGTTTTTGCTTCGTTGGCAAATGTGCCCACTATCCATATATTAATAGGCTAAAATTTTTTCCATACAAACAATTGCCAGGCTGTTTTGCACATTTAACATACTCATATCCACATAAAATTGATATGGATGTGTTCGTATGAGTCAGGAGCAGTGCATAGGCATATAATTTTTTCTATAAATTATTTAATTTCTTTATAATTAATAAATAAAATTTTTGGTTAAGATAAATAGATATCGTAAACGTGTTTACAAATATCGTAAACACAGTTGAAGAGTCGCTTTAATTTAAAAGCGCTCACCACCGGGCCTACCTTCCTAGATCTGCCTTGATTTTGACCATCATTTCGCGTCGGACCGTGATCAAAAGGGCAAATCAGTGTTGCGGTACAACTGGAATTTGGAAAGTGTTGCTTATCTCCGCGAAAAGGAATAATTTTTGTACCAATACAAAGTTGAAAAAATAAATTGCATGGTCGAATTTCGACCACCGGCGATACTAGTACATATTAATATAGGTATTTAATTATAAAGGCATGTATCTGAATTTTTTTACATACTCTGCAGGAAGTTAATAAGTTCCTAGAGAACAGAATTTCTGGTTCAGAACTGGCGAAAATTTTTCAAAGAGGCACCAGTTCATTTGCCGTCGGCTTTGCATATTTATGCAATTCTTATACATGCATACATATGTACATATTTATGTATGTAGGTACTTACATACATATTAACATAACATAGCTAATCTTAGTAGTACGCAGGTACATACCTATGTCCATAACTATTTTATATTATTACTTTTAATACTTAGAGTGCGGCTTTATTAAAAATAGCGAATTTATTATTTTGGTATTAAGATTGTACAGCCTCTCACTTAAAATTAAATAAAAGGCGACTACCTAATCTATAAAAAGAAGTCGTTACATGTGTACATATTTATCCCTTTCCGACCTATAGCAAATCTACCGGATCAATTTTTTTGCATTTTGGGACCCTATCACTTTGGCCAGTGTAGAAAAGAGCTAAAAGGTTTTTTTCTGAAAATTTTCAGTTTATCCTTTATTTCCAGGATACGCACAATTGTTGCGTTTCGGTCTGAATTCAAAAAAAAAACTCATAAATATATACAAGTACACGTTATTAGAAATATTAATTTATATTATTTTTATTAGGCACTTTTATTATTTTTCTGAATGATATTTCGCAAAACAATTTTGTCTTTTATTTAAACACAAATAAACTTGACATTTGGTACAAAAAAAACGTGTCCGGGACTTACAACCAACACGCCTGCAACATCTTGCTGAAGACAAATCATGCTCATCTGGTACGTGATTGTACCTATCAAGCCTCTTATCAATACATGGCTGTTCAGATGGTCGATATTTTTTAGAGACACTTGGAGTTGGATATGTACTCATCACGTGGCCTTTTCTCAACAGCAATCAGTTGCTCAGCTAATGCTAATCTAAAACTGAGTAAATCGTGAGAATCCGCCCGAGATTTCGAATTTATTTTGCAATGATCTCTGTACTGTAGCCAAGAGTTGCAGCAAGCAAGATCAATGAAATGTATGAACACTTTCAACGTCCACTTACGAGTTTTAAAAAACGACCGGTACGCCTCCATTAATTGATCACAAATATCTACGCCTCCCATAGACTTGTTGTATTCTCTCACTATCCTTGGAGCCGGTACTTCAACATATCTCTTTTCCATTTTTCCCCAGCGTTTAACATTGGAAACTGGCCCACAGCCATATACTGATGATGCCAAGATTACCGCTTTGGAATCCTTCCACTGGACCACGACAATATTATTCTCGCTATGACAAAATTCTTCCATATCGCCCCTCTTCATTTGCCTTTCATTGCTTAGGTGGATATTTTTTATTCTATTTCTCATTATAGTCCCAGTAGCATAAATACCACGGTTCAGTAGAGCCTGAAGGAGTGGTATTGTCGTAAAGTAGCGGTCAAAAAACACCTTTGAACCCTCTGGAAGTGTTTCAACTAAACGTAAAACAAAGGCTGGTCCTAAGCCTAGGTTCGTGTTGGAAAGTGGTGTCGTCTTTCCTTGGTAGATTTCCAAATCAAGTACCAGCCCTTCAGATGTCGTCAATACTTCGTTCTTCAATCCCACTCCTCTTGGTTTGTTAGGAAGGCTTTGTCTAACAGGACAACGACCAGTAAATGGGATCATTTGCTCGTCTATAGAGTAATTATCACCTGGCTTTCTAGGAATGTTCCGACATGCCGATCTTACAACTTCAATTAATGGATTTATCCTCCAAAAAACATTTGATTGTTTCTCTGCTTCTGTTACTTCATTGTCGTCAACAACATGGAGGCACATTCGCAAAAGAAAAAAACGATCACGGCTCATTGTATCAGCAACAATTGGGAGTCTTGTTTTGTTCTCCCAGTACATGCGCAATCTTGGGTAACGTATGCAACCCAGCGCAATAACTATACCAAAGAAATTCTTTATTTCTCCGATTGTAGCTCCCAGGGGTTTTCCTTTTGAAAACATATGGTACCTATTTGTGTATTCCGTAACTTTTTTGAAAAATTCGTCATTAAAATATGCAGAGAAATAGTATTTAGGGGACTCCACATCTATGTTTGCTTCCGTAGAAATAGAAACACTCTCTTCCAGATGTATATGAAATGGTCTTTTTCTCCAAATTTCGCGGCGATTGCTGTTTTCACTCTCATTTGGTGGTTCCACAGTACCTTGCCCATTACCTTCGTCACTGTCATCACTTTCATCACTTGCAGATTCATTGCGCGCGCCAGGTAATTCCCAAGTAGCATCTCGCAGATCATCATCGCTACTAAAGTCCTCCAAATCCGACTCTAATAGTGCACCCAGTATTTCGTCTTCAGTCAATTGCTCTGGTTGAAATAAAAAAAACATAAAAATATTTTGTTAAACAAGTCCTAATAGGCACAATTGTGTCAGTTCAAACTAAACTGCCTATATAATAATTTACGTCACAAAAATACACTTAATTTCAATTTTTAATTAAAACTTGTTTTGTTCTTATGATGATAACACTTTTTTTTATAATAAATTTCACTGCTTACATAAGTTAAATAATTTGTCAAACTTACTCTTTCGACTCATTTTTGCAAATGATTAAAATGCACCATCAAAATAGCGAAATACGCGAAAAATAACGGGCACCAGTAACGGTCCGTTGTGTTTTTTATTAAGAAAATAACTCGCACAATTGTGTATATCAGGTTAGATTGTACTAGCGCAGATATTTTGTGAAATATTAAGATTTAAACTTACCCGCACAATTGTGCGTACACGGTCGGAAAGGGGTATATGCAAAAAAATGTTAAACAAAATATTCAATAATGTATAATAAACATGGAAAATTGCAATACCTGCTTTCCATTCCACAGATCGCAGGCATTAGTATAATTACAAACATACATACATATGTATGTACCCTGCAGGGAACTCAATAACTAGTGAGCAAAATTTCTAGTTCCGAACTAGCGAAAAGGTGTCAAGAGGGAACTAGATCAATTGTAGTTAGACCCTCACCAGTTCAGAAGGAGTGAATTGAGTGACCATTATAAGACACACTTTGATTTGTATGCAATTTCGAAGTGACAAAAATTCTATGAAAATTTTTCGTTCGTGCAATTGCCGTCGGCTTTGTATATTTCTGCAATTCTCAGATGTTTAGTGAAGCATTTTATATAAAGAGTTTTCTATTTGCATTTTGTATGAAATGAAATGTTCCCCTAATTATGCTTTTCCGATCCCTCATGCTTATTTTTATTTTTTTTTATTTTATTACTTTTTAAATATTATTGTAAATTTGTATTAAATAAATAAATAAAAAAATTTTAATTAAAAAAAAAATTAAAAAAAAATTATCATCCACTTTGACACCGACAGGATTCGAACCGGCGCACATTGGGGTATTTAATCAATCTGGGCGGCCAAAACTCTTTTTTGGCTTTAAATTGTTAATTATGTTACCCATGGTGATTTCAATTCAATTTAACGTAAAAAAAATGTGGCTTTACGTTTTTAAAAAGTGATGTAGTGAGACCAAACCGACCTCAGATTTGGATTCAGAACGTCAAAATACATGTTAGTAGGTTAGGTCGATGAAATGTGCCATTTGGGGCTTTTTTTTTAGCATTTCGCAATTTTCTTGAAGTTTTGGGGGTATATTGGACAAGCGGACTTTGGATTCGGAGCACGTCGATGTATATGTTGCTAGATGGGTGTTCTCGAATCCACAAACAACTAATTTTTTGTGTGTGGTGGGGTCATTTTTCCCAACGTGAAAAATCGCCTGTTTTTCTTAAAACCGGAAAAAACCGGGACCGATCTTTCTTGAACTCAAAATAACAGGGAACAGACTATCTAGAAAAAAAAAAAGAGTCAGTGCCGGACAATGCCGGGCACCTAAACAAAAACCCTTTTGAAAACAAAAAATTGGGAAATTTTTTTTTAATACATCGCTTTTTAAAAATGTAATTAAGACGCTAACAACTAACTAAATCTCAATAAACATGAATTTTGTACTCGATTACCTGTATTATAAGAATCCATAACAGTATTCTAAAAAACTTCACTTAAAACCGTAAAAATATTAATTGGAAATGTTGAAACTTTAAGAACGTTATAAAATGCCGCGAGAAATACACGAATGACCAAACTTTCATTGACTGTAAAAACTTTGTGTTTGAGTTTTGAGTATAAACTTTTATTGAAAATGATGCGTTAGGGTCCTGGCCTACTAAAAAATTTTATTTTTTGGAAATCGGGCCAGTTTTAGGAAATGAGGTTTTGGCCGCCCAGATTGATAAAATACCCCTATGTGCGGCGCCCCTCAGATTGAAAAGCACATGCGTTAAGCGCTGGTTATAATAGCCGGGACGGGACGGAAGCCGTACCGATATAGGACGGTGACAAACTTAAGACAGTTATAATAGTGCGTTAACTGCCGTCTTTGCCATTTCCACAGCTGTAAATATTGTGCTTTTTTTTAGCAATTTAAAACAGAAAACTTTCAATTTGTTGGTGATTTCACGACGACGCACGCCGTTATTAAGTCTTTCGTTGAATTCGCTCATTTTTATATTATAAAATGTAAAAAAAAAATTTTGCTAACGATATTCTGTTTTGTCATTGCAAAGAGAACTGTCAAATTGCCGTAAGAATACGGAAGAAATCTAAAATCACCAGATGCTTACGGTTCTCGCCGTTTTCTACCGTTCATTATAATCAATCACATGCCGTTCACATACAATAGATATTAAAGTGACAGCTCCATCCGTTGCGTTACGGCTATTATAACCAGCGAGTTAGCCAGTCGGCCATCGCGCCACTTGCATGAAGTGTGTCAAAGGCTGCACTTAAGCGGCAGATGTAAAACTGTAGAATTTGTAGCTAGTTCAGAACTATCGAAATTGTGCCAATAAACGAACTAGTGTAAACTGTAGAATTTAGTACTAGTTCGGAACTATCGAAAATGTAGTGCAGAGAGTGACAATTGACACCGCCTAGGACATCGCCGTGTTAAATTCGCCAGTTGATAACATGCAAAAGAGATTTAGCTCGCACTAGTAGTGGCGAAAAATGCACTAGAAGCGACCTAGTTGGGAACTAGAGATTTTCCCCACAGGGTACATATGCATTTCACCCTACAGGAATCGCTGATTTTTTCTACTAACACACTCACACTCTAAATGTCAGTGCTGATCAGGTGATGACCAAAATATTGACAATCTCTGATTTTTTTACTAACACACTCACACTCTAAATGTCCGTGCTGATTACGTACTGACGAAAACTGTGACATTCTGTAGATTGTGAGACACATATATTTGAGTTTATTATTATTTTACCTGTGTAAGCACTGACTGCCTGATGAAACAGAAATGATAGCAGTACCGTTAGCTCTTTGAAATTCCAAAAAAATCTAACTGACGCTGAGGAAAAATTTAAAAGCGCTACATTTTTGCTAGATATATACCTATCAAAAAATCAAAATGATAAGTATAAAAACCGACACTTTAAATAAAAAAAAATAACATATATATTATTACACATGAGTTCAAACGAATCGTTTAATTTCGACGACTGGATCGAGGAAGACGCTCAACTATGTGGCGATCCCACAACAACAGCAACCACAGCAATCTATGGCGCTGCAACAGCACAATCTCAGCAATATGTGGCGATCCCACAACAGCTGGGGAGCTTGACACTGATTGATCCTATATTGCGAGGTACTATTTGCCACTTACCATTGTAAACTCCTTAAACGTTCTTCTTTTTTAGGCGTGTTCGAACAAGGTGCGCTGTGTTTCGAAAGGGAGCTGCGGACAGCCTTATCAAAAAGCCACCACAGATCAACGCAGCAGAAGTATATGAAAAAAAAATTTGGGTTGAAAAAAAAATTTTTTTTTCGATATATGTACATAAGTAGCTTTTAAAAGCAACTTTATTTTTAATGCAAAATAAGTACTTAAATATTAATTTTTGTTTTCATATATTTTTTATTGTGTCATTCTTAAAGAATATGACAATTTTTATAAAATCCAAACCTAAAATGTGTATAGGTTATTCGTTGTCACTGCCTCAAATAACATTCAGAATAAAATCAACTTTAAAGAGTTTTTAGTGCTTAGCACGAAATTTTTATTTTTAATTCAATTTTTTTAATTGTTGGGGTAAGTGGAAAAAAATTCAACAACTATTTACAGCGAAGGTTGAGTGTATAGCTATTTCACGAAAAACCATTTTCGATCATCAGCACTCTTTTCGGAAGTGGATGCACCGGGGATTGAACCCGAGTCCATTCCAACTTCAGCCGCAATGACCCAACGGATAAACACACTCGGCCATTGAGACTCTGTGCAAGCTGTTGGATTTTCCCCACTTTTGCCTTTTTCATTTTCAACATTAACGTTAGTGTGTATATGCTTTTGCATATATTCTCCACAAACGTGCTGAATTTTTGTTGTAGGCAGTTCGCAATGAACATTGTTGTTGGTATTTATTTTATGTATATACCAAACAACGTTAACAATTTTACTTGAAAGAGTTTTTAGTGCTTAGCACGAAATTTTTATTTTTAATTCAATTTTTTTAATTGTTGGGGTAAGTGGAAAAAAATTCAACAACTATTTACAGCGAAGGTTGAGTGTATAGCTATTTCACGAAAAACCATTTTCGATCATCAGCACTCTTTTCGGAAGTGGATGCACCGGGGATTGAACCCGAGTCCATTCCAACTTCAGCCGCAATGACCCAACGGATAAACACACTCGGCCATTGAGACTCTGTGCAAGCTGTTGGATTTTCCCCACTTTTGCCTTTTTCATTTTCAACATTAACGTTAGTGTGTATATGCTTTTGCATATATTCTCCACAAACGTGCTGAATTTTTGTTGTAGGCAGTTCGCAATGAACATTGTTGTTGGTATTTATTTTATGTATATACCAAACAACGTTAACAATTTTACTTGAAAGAGTTTTTAGTGCTTAGCACGAAATTTTAATTTTTAATTCAATTTTTTTAATTGTTGGGGTAAGTGGAAAAAAATTCAACAACTATTTACAGCGAAGGTTGAGTGTATAGCTATTTCACGAAAAACCATTTTCGATCATCAGCACTCTTTTCGGAAGTGGATGCACCGGGGATTGAACCCGAGTCCATTCCAACTTCAGCCGCAATGACCCAACGGATAAACACACTCGGCCATTGAGACTCTGTGCAAGCTGTTGGATTTTCCCCACTTTTGCCTTTTTCATTTTCAACATTAACGTTAGTGTGTATATGCTTTTGCATATATTCTCCACAAACGTGCTGAATTTTTGTTGTAGGCAGTTCGCAATGAACATTGTTGTTGGTATTTATTTTATGTATATACCAAACAACGTTAACAATTTTACTTGAAAGAGTTTTTAGTGCTTAGCACGAAATTTTTATTTTTAATTCAATTTTTTTTATTGTTGGGGTAAGTGGAAAAAAAATTCAACAACTATTTACAGCGAAGGTTGAGTGTATAGCTATTTCACGAAAAACCATTTTCGATCATCAGCACTCTTTTCGGAAGTGGATGCACCGGGGATTGAACCCGAGTCCATTCCAACTTCAGCCGCAATGACCCAACGGATAAACACACTCGGCCATTGAGACTCTGTGCAAGCTGTTGGATTTTCCCCACTTTTGCCTTTTTCATTTTCAACATTAACGTTAGTGTGTATATGCTTTTGCATATATTCTCCACAAACGTGCTGAATTTTTGTTGTAGGCAGTTCGCAATGAACATTGTTGTTGGTATTTATTTTATGTATATACCAAACAACGTTAACAATTTTACTTGAAAGAGTTTTTAGTGCTTAGCACGAAATTTTTATTTTTAATTCAATTTTTTTAATTGTTGGGGTAAGTGGAAAAAAATTCAACAACTATTTACAGCGAAGGTTGAGTGTATAGCTATTTCACGAAAAACCATTTTCGATCATCAGCACTCTTTTCGGAAGTGGATGCACCGGGGATTGAACCCGAGTCCATTCCAACTTCAGCCGCAATGACCCAACGGATAAACACACTCGGCCATTGAGACTCTGTGCAAGCTGTTGGATTTTCCCCACTTTTGCCTTTTTCATATTCAACATTCAACATTTCAACAACAAAAATTCAGCACGTTTGTGGAGAATATATGCAAAAGCATATACACACTAACGTTAATGTTGAAAATGAAAAAGGCAAAAGTGGGGAAAATCCAACAGCTTGCACAGAGTCTCAATGGCCGAGTGTGTTTATCCGTTGGGTCATTGCGGCTGAAGTTGGAATGGACTCGGGTTCAATCCCCGGTGCATCCACTTCCGAAAAGAGTGCTGATGATCGAAAATGGTTTTTCGTGAAATAGCTATACACTCAACCTTCGCTGTAAATAGTTGTTGAATTTTTTTCCACTTACCCCAACAATTAAAAAAATTGAATTAAAAATAAAAATTTCGTGCTAAGCACTAAAAACTCTTTCAAGTAAAATTGTTAACGTTGTTTGGTATATACATAAAATAAATACCAACAACAATGTTCATTGCGAACTGCCTACAACAAAAATTCAGCACGTTTGTGGAGAATATATGCAAAAGCATATACACACTAACGTTAATGTTGAAAATGAAAAAGGCAAAAGTGGGGAAAATCCAACAGCTTGCACAGAGTCTCAATGGCCGAGTGTGTTTATCCGTTGGGTCATTGCGGCTGAAGTTGGAATGGACTCGGGTTCAATCCCCGGTGCATCCACTTCCGAAAAGAGTGCTGATGATCGAAAATGGTTTTTCGTGAAATAGCTATACACTCAACCTTCGCTGTAAATAGTTGTTGAATTTTTTTCCACTTACCCCAACAATTAAAAAAATTGAATTAAAAATAAAAATTTCGTGCTAAGCACTAAAAACTCTTTCAAGTAAAATTGTTAACGTTGTTTGGTATATACATAAAATAAATACCAACAACAATGTTCATTGCGAACTGCCTACAACAAAAATTCAGCACGTTTGTGGAGAATATATGCAAAAGCATATACACACTAACGTTAATGTTGAAAATGAAAAAGGCAAAAGTGGGGAAAATCCAACAGCTTGCACAGAGTCTCAATGGCCGAGTGTGTTTATCCGTTGGGTCATTGCGGCTGAAGTTGGAATGGACTCGGGTTCAATCCCCGGTGCATCCACTTCCGAAAAGAGTGCTGATGATCGAAAATGGTTTTTCGTGAAATAGCTATACACTCAACCTTCGCTGTAAATAGTTGTTGAATTTTTTTCCACTTACCCCAACAATTAAAAAAATTGAATTAAAAATAAAAATTTCGTGCTAAGCACTAAAAACTCTTTCAAGTAAAATTGTTAACGTTGTTTGGTATATACATAAAATAAATACCAACAACAATGTTCATTGCGAACTGCCTACAACAAAAATTCAGCACGTTTGTGGAGAATATATGCAAAAGCATATACACACTAACGTTAATGTTGAAAATGAAAAAGGCAAAAGTGGGGAAAATCCAACAGCTTGCACAGAGTCTCAATGGCCGAGTGTGTTTATCCGTTGGGTCATTGCGGCTGAAGTTGGAATGGACTCGGGTTCAATCCCCGGTGCATCCACTTCCGAAAAGAGTGCTGATGATCGAAAATGGTTTTTCGTGAAATAGCTATACACTCAACCTTCGCTGTAAATAGTTGTTGAATTTTTTTCCACTTACCCCAACAATTAAAAAAATTGAATTAAAAATAAAAATTTCGTGCTAAGCACTAAAAACTCTTTCAAGTAAAATTGTTAACGTTGTTTGGTATATACATAAAATAAATACCAACAACAATGTTCATTGCGAACTGCCTACAACAAAAATTCAGCACGTTTGTGGAGAATATATGCAAAAGCATATACACACTAACGTTAATGTTGAAAATGAAAAAGGCAAAAGTGGGGAAAATCCAACAGCTTGCACAGAGTCTCAATGGCCGAGTGTGTTTATCCGTTGGGTCATTGCGGCTGAAGTTGGAATGGACTCGGGTTCAATCCCCGGTGCATCCACTTCCGAAAAGAGTGCTGATGATCGAAAATGGTTTTTCGTGAAATAGCTATACACTCAACCTTCGCTGTAAATAGTTGTTGAATTTTTTTCCACTTACCCCAACAATTAAAATCAACTTTATTTAATGTAAAACAAATACTTAAATATGAATAATTAATAATAAATAAATATTTTCGCAGTATTAAACAAAAACAGCAATGTATTATTTTTGGCAATTGTCAGTCGTGATAGGTTTATGATCAGTACTGACAAATTTTCCCAAACAATCACCGATGATAATTTAACAGTCAGCACTGATCCAAAAAATAGCATAAGAGTGAACAGACAGGTGTATACTTGATTATAAATTTGTTAGAGGGAGATAAAAACTCACACGTACACAATTCTTGATCATTTTTGTGCTATCCGCCTTAAGAAAATGATAGAAACTTTGTACTGAGCGCTGATAGTTAAACTGTCAGCACTGATCATCAGATGCAGTGTTGCCGCTCAAAAATTTCAAAAGGTGGCCCAAAAAATTAAAAAAAAAGTGGCCCCAATTTTTTTTTAGCTAAAACACATTTTCATATCTTTTTGTGGTTTATTTAATGCTTAAAGAAAATGGAATTTAAAATATTCTCTACACTAACGCAGCGTTAATATGATCGTTCGTTGAGCAGACGGAATAACCCGAGAAAGGCAAGGAATTAAAAAAAAACTGTTATAGTCTTCGTTGAGCCGTAGGAAAGTGCAAGGAGTTTTGGAATTTGATCAATAAAGAGCGAAAATGAGCGCAAAGAATGTAAATTGTGGTAAAATTCCTACGTTTCTTGCACTTTCGTACGGATCAACGAACGCTATATGTGTTTGTGTGTGTCTGGGCTGCTCCGTGCGTTGTCATTATCTTAACGAACAGCCCAAACTTCAAAGTATTCAAGGGTAGTGTTGGCAAACAAATTAAATAAAGAACCTTTCGAAACGGAGAGTTGCTAATGCAAAGTAAAATAGTAACAAAGGGGTTTTTTGTTATTATATTTAAGAAAAAACTAAAAATTATTTAATAATTATAGTTTTGAAAGTAAAAAAGGACCAAAAGTGGCCCAAATTTTTAAAAAGGTTTAAATATTGCATATTTTCAAAAAGTTGGGTTCAGGTGGCCTGGCTTTAAAAAAGGTTCAAATTGCCACCTTAGTGGCCCAAACGGCAACGCTGATCAGATGATCAATCAAATGACTATCAGTGTTCCGGTAGGGTCATATGTTCATCCTCAACGGAGTGGCACATGTACGTGCGCACGACACATACATGTACAAAAGACTTATTTTTTCTCTGCCCGCAATATCCGTCCTTTCGCGACAGAAATTTTTCGCTGCTCAATGATAACCGTCACCAAGGCAAATTCATTATGGTAGTGGCACGGCGAATTCGGCAATATTCGCCTCGATTCGCTTTAAATTTTTGTCCATCAAAATGTCAAACTCAAAGTAAAATTTTTCCTTGTTTGACATTCTCCTGTATTCTTCTGTACACGGTGAATTAAAAACGAGAAGAAGAAGTCAGCTGTTCACGTACCATTACCATAAGAATGAATTTGCCTTGAAAAAAATTTAAAATAAAAGTTTCCAACTGACGGAAACACCTAGTCTGTAAACAATAAGTGTTATCGGCGTTGCTCAACTGTTATGCTTTTGTGTTTACATGAAACTGTTATTTTAGGACACTTAGAAAAAACTTAACAGTTATGTTGGTCTCTGCATTTATGTCTTGTTTATAGTGTTAGGGCCTTATTTTGTAAAACGCAACGCGACGCAACGAGTCACCCAGAGTCACTTATTGTCGTGTTCGTATTTTGTATCTCTTTAGGTGACTGAAAGTGACTGTAAGTGACTCGAAGTGAATGTGTTACGTTTTTTTGGTGAGTATGTTACGTTTTTGGTATTTTATAAAACGCAAAGTGACGAAAACGGTCACTTTAACTGTCAAAAGAGTCACTTCCTTTTGTTCGAGTGAGCATTCGATATAGTTTAATTTGCAACGGCTAAAATTAGCCAATTTAAAAAAAAAAACGGGGTATCAATCGACGCGTTTCAATCTCGCGAACCCGAATATGATGCTGAACTAATTTTTTCTTTGATTTAAATAAAACAGTTGTTAATAAAAACGTTTTAACTTTTGTCTTGCTTCTTGCACAAACACGAACACACAAATGCATCTTATTTATTAACATTGGATAACACGTACATATATTTATATTAACTGCATTACACACACATTTTTTAATATGTTGCATATACATAAATAATATATTTTATTCAAAAAAAACTAAACAAAACACGTATGTATGTATTTACACACAATGTCAGCAAATACTTTTTTTATTTTTGTTGACTTCCCACTAAACACTGAAAAAGAAATTCTCAAACGTTTGAGAAAATATTGTTTCTAAATTTGAGAATCAGCATATATATAATTTGAAAATAAACATATTTTCAAGTGTTCAACAAACATTGTTAATCAATTTTAGAATAACTTACAACACATTCGAAAAAAAACCTGTTTCGCACTTTGTACCATTTCACGAATTTCATCATGTCAAGGTTTCAAGGAACGAAGACATTTTGTATGTTTGCAAGTTTCAATCAGCGTTCGTTGTTTTACGTGAGCAGTCTCTTAACGGTTGAAATGATGGTTGAAAATGATTGTGTATAATAATGATTCTGTATTTCTTACTCTTATTTTATTTGTTTGTTGCTTTTTGTGAAGTTACACAAACTTTATTAAAGCCATAGTTTGTTTCTCACATGTGTGTATGCATATTAAAAAATATATTAATATACTCATGTGACTGTACAAAAGGCACCGGCGAAATTCACCCGCACGGGTAAATGAAAAACATCACATCAGAGTACAAATATGTAAAACATACATACATCTATTGATTGCATTCCATTTCGTACTAACTTTGAAATTGATCTCAGAAAATGAAATCTATCAAATTGAGAATCAGCCCAAAATCCCATACTAAAAATGTGCCTTTTTGTTTGAGAACGCTATCAAGAGAAATTTGAGGTGCATTTGATAACTAAGGCACTCTGCACACGAGGCGTATCGTCATAGACGCGTACGAGACATTTCATTTAGCGTCGATTTCTCTACGGCTCAAGATCTGCACACGAAGCGACATGAAACTTCGCTGCACAAAACAAACCAACAAATTAATAATACGGTACTTGTTTTAAATTTCGAAGCTTTAAATAGAAAAGATGACAAATTTTACGGAATCTTCCTTTTTCTTTAATTATACACAAATTTTTTCCGGTTTTTTACACAAATTTCACTGCTTTGATAAATTCCACCAAGTGGAAAAATTTAAACAAACATCTTCTTCTTCCTGTTTTCTAATACCATGTCTCCACATAACGTGTTTCGCTCTTTTTTTCTGCATTTTCTCTCTCAATCTTGTTTCGACGCGGAAACCAGTGCCGAAACTCGCCAATTTCCATACAAATTTCTGAGAGCGAGTGAAGATTGAAACGCTGTTTCATTCTGAATCATCTTGCCAACCTCGATGATATCGATGTCTTCTCTAATTTTGTATCGAAAATCTATCGAAATCTCACACAGGCCAAAACAAAAACGCAAAATATAAGCAAACATACAAACATTTAAGAAGAGCAAGAAAGAGAAATGTTAAACTGAATCACGATCAGCCACGTGGAGACGGGTTATTTAGCGAGATGTTTTGCTAAATGGTTTGTTGGTGAAACAAGTTATGTGGAGACGGGCTTTAAGCGTAGTACGCCTAGCTACCAGCACTGCTTTACGCCGAGCGACATGTAGCCAGCATACTTTGACGAATGCATGAAGCTGACGACTCGTGTGCAGCCCCCAATTGAAATATACGTGCGCGACATCAAAGCGTACAACTTTCGTCTGTAGTATCTAATACGCGTCTACAGCTGTACGCTCCGTGTGCAGAGTGCCTAACGTTTGATATTTGACAATAGGGTTACTTCTCAAATGAACCCCAAATTAAAAATGAAGAAAAATGTTTATTGGGTTGCCAGCTGCCAACTTTTCAGAATTACCTACTCGACAAAATACCTCTATTAATAAAAAAACGCACTAAAAATTACTAAGGAAACTAAAAAAACAAAATAGGTGGCACATAAGCTACGTAAATCGTTTGACAATCGTCGTGACTACGCAACAGGGTGAACGCGAAAACGTAAAATCTTATATAATACCAACTTTTGGGCGAAGGTGAGCGTGAGTGAGTGTGAGTGACTGCGTCGCAAAGAGTCACCGCGTTTTGTATAATAAGGGCATTAGTGCGAGTCGTGTTTATGTATGCCACCAAGGCAGATCTAGGAAGGTAGGCCCGGTGGCGAATTCAGAAACTACTTTTTTTATATGCAAAGGTAGAGTGTAATGTGAAAATCCAAGCGAATTCACATCATGGCCAATAGGAATGGACGAGCCCCAAGCGAATTCAGATTTTAACCACGGCGAAATATCACATTGACATTACACTCTACCAATTACAATAACAAAATACATGGGAAAATTCTGAATTCGCCACCGAGCCTATTTTTTTGTTCTTGTTGTTCTTCTTGTTCTTGTTTTTGCTTTTGCGTTTGCTTTTGTTTTTGTTTACTTCTTCATATTCTTCTCCCTTTCTTCTTCGTCTTAGTCTTAGTCTGTCGCTCCTTTTCCCTTTCCCCTTTACCTTTCCCTTTCTTTTCCTCTTTTTCTCTTTCAGTTTCGTGTGTGTGTCCTTTATGGACTCCCAACGTAATCAACCGATCTTTATGAAATTTTCACAGTAGATTCGTGTGATATTAGCGCACATAATAGGGTATATAGAATTTCGAAAAAGTGGGAACTTCCCGGAATATAGGCCCAAATGTGGACCAAGAGTAACCCAGCAAGTGTTTGAGCCTTTCACATAGAGTAATTTTCATTGCGATACCTAGGCCGGCTCCCCAAATATGGGTCAAAACGTAGACCTGGATTACCCTCGAAAGTTTCTAAGCGATTTTGAACTAACAAGAATAATTATACGCTTAGTCTGATGACAGATACAGATTTTGAAAATGGGCGTGGCTACACACACTGCATGCGCGAGCGCTTTAGGGTGAAAACAAAATCGGTACGTGACGACACGACATTGCGACAACGACAGTACCTTGACGTAAAATTGTCGGTGCGAAGCCAGCGACTGAAACATAATAAATGCGGCAACGACCGCCCCTACAGAAGGCTTCTTGCTGCGACATTACAGTTTTTCATTCACAGCTAACAAGTTTTTGGTTCAGATCGTAATTTTTTAATGTAAAATAATAAATTCAATAGTTAAATTTATTAATTGAATGCTTTAAACTGTTATTACATTTGTACTTGAAAGAGTTTTTAGTGCTTAGCACGAAATTTTTTATTTTTAATTCAATTTTTAATTGTTGGGGTAAGTGGAAAAAAATTCAACAACTATTTACAGCGAAGGTTGAGTGTATAGCTATTTCACGAAAAACCATTTTCGATCATCAGCACTCTTTTCGGAAGTGGATGCACCGGGGATTGAACCCGAGTCCATTCCAACTTCAGCCGCAATGACCCAACGGATAAACACACTCGGCCATTGAGACTCTGTGCAAGCTGTTGGATTTTCCCCACTTTTGCCTTTTTCATTTTCAACATTAACGTTAGTGTGTATATGTTTTTGCATATATTCTCCACAAACGTGCTGAATTTTTGTTGTAGGCAGTTCGCAATGAACATTGTTGTTGGTATTTATTTTATGTATATACCAAACAACGTTAACAATTTTACTTGAAAGAGTTTTTAGTGCTTAGCACGAAATTTTTTATTTTTAATTCAATTTTTAATTGTTGGGGTAAGTGGAAAAAAATTCAACAACTATTTACAGTGAAGGTTGAGTGTATAGCTATTTCACGAAAAACCATTTTCGATCATCAGCACTCTTTTCGGAAGTGGATGCACCGGGGATTGAACCCGAGTCCATTCCAACTTCAGCCGCAATGACCCAACGGATAAACACACTCGGCCATTGAGACTCTGTGCAAGCTGTTGGATTTTCCCCACTTTTGCCTTTTTCATTTTCAACATTAACGTTAGTGTGTATATGTTTTTGCATATATTCTCCACAAACGTGCTGAATTTTTGTTGTAGGCAGTTCGCAATGAACATTGTTGTTGGTATTTATTTTATGTATATACCAAACAACGTTAACAATTTTACTTGAAAGAGTTTTTAGTGCTTAGCACGAAATTTTTTATTTTTAATTCAATTTTTAATTGTTGGGGTAAGTGGAAAAAAATTCAACAACTATTTACAGCGAAGGTTGAGTGTATAGCTATTTCACGAAAAACCATTTTCGATCATCAGCACTCTTTTCGGAAGTGGATGCACCGGGGATTGAACCCGAGTCCATTCCAACTTCAGCCGCAATGACCCAACGGATAAACACACTCGGCCATTGAGACTCTGTGCAAGCTGTTGGATTTTCCCCACTTTTGCCTTTTTCATTTTCAACATTAACGTTAGTGTGTATATGTTTTTGCATATATTCTCCACAAACGTGCTGAATTTTTGTTGTAGGCAGTTCGCAATGAACATTGTTGTTGGTATTTATTTTATGTATATACCAAACAACGTTAACAATTTTACTTGAAAGAGTTTTTAGTGCTTAGCACGAAATAGCTATACACTCAACCTTCGCTGTAAATAGTTGTTGAATTTTTTTCCACTTACCCCAACAATTAAAAATTGAATTAAAAATAAAAAATTTCGTGCTAAGCACTAAAAACTCTTTCAAGTAAAATTGTTAACGTTGTTTGGTATATACATAAAATAAATACCAACAACAATGTTCATTGCGAACTGCCTACAACAAAAATTCAGCACGTTTGTGGAGAATATATGCAAAAGCATATACACACTAACGTTAATGTTGAAAATGAAAAAGGCAAAAGTGGGGAAAATCCAACAGCTTGCACAGAGTCTCAATGGCCGAGTGTGTTTATCCGTTGGGTCATTGCGGCTGAAGTTGGAATGGACTCGGGTTCAATCCCCGGTGCATCCACTTCCGAAAAGAGTGCTGATGATCGAAAATGGTTTTTCGTGAAATAGCTATACACTCAACCTTCGCTGTAAATAGTTGTTGAATTTTTTTCCACTTACCCCAACAGTTATTACATTTGGTTGTGTATAAATACTTCTGCTTTTTTTGTAAAGTTTCGTTAGATTTATTGAGTTGTCAAAATTTTCATATTTTATAATGCAGTGGCAACTCATCGTCCGCTCGTCGTCGTCACCAAAATTAGAAATCGGCCTAAGTTGACGACAACGTAATTTTGTCGGTCGACGACGTCGTGCCGCGTCGTCTTTATTATAATTGCTTTCATAAGAATGCATGGGTTTTAATTTTGACAGGCTGTCGTTGTCGCAATGTCGTGTCGTTACGTTCCGATTCTGTTTTCACCCTTATATAAAATACACCGTGTATCCAGACAGATCAAAAAATATAGGTTAATCTGTTGTATTTTTATAATTCAGTATTTATTATTTTTAAGTAAAAGTAACTATAAGAACAATGAACATAATTTAAAGAATATATTTCATTTGGAATCCAGCACACGTGAACATCTCTCAATTTGCGATCAACGAAACTCGCTAGGTTGTTCTGTTCTAGCAATGAGCAGCACGTTCACATATCCGGTTTAGACAATGTATAACAAGTATTCGGTTATAGGCTTGATAGGCCGTATAACACTAACCGAAAAAGTAATTAATAAACATTTTTCTATTTCACATTGAAAATACAAATATCAAGTGGGTACAATTCACGTTGTTAATCTAATCGACAAAAATTGCTAACGAATTTATAAATTTTTAACCAAAAAAGTTAAACTAATCGTTAGAATTGTGGGATATAAGTTTAACTACAAATAAACGGTATGGCTAAACTAAAATAATATTATATTTGTTAATAATAACATTGCTCGACACATGTTTTGTTTCTTTTGATTTCCTTATCGTTTCTATCTCAACTCGCCAAAAATAAAGTTTTAATCGGATCTTGGTAATATTAAAGTGTTTGCAATTAAACAGGGTTATTTGTAAAACAATAAAACTTTCCTGATTTATACAGCTTATTATAAAAAACGTAATTAGAATCAAGGCAGATATACCAGGTAGGCGCAGGGGCGAATTCAGAAAATCCCCATGTATTTTGTTATTGTAATTGGTAGAGTGTAATGTCAAATTTATATTTCGCCGTGGTTAAAATCTGAATTCGCTTGGGACTCGCTCATTCCTATTGGCCATGATTATAATTCGCTTGGATTTTGACATTACACTCTACCTTTGGAAATAAAAATAAGTAGTTTCTGAATTCGCCCATGCGCCTACCTCTAAGTTATTGTACCATGATTAGAATATCAAAAATTTCTTGACTTTGACAAGCTGTCACTCAGCGATACTTCGTTCAATTATTACATGTTGTATGTCGTTGGCAGCGTATTTCAATAGTCTTTCGAATGAGATACTGCCGGTGCACATTGGTCCCAATTCCATTTTTTTTTGCATAAATTCAACTAATACAGCTACGCAGTTGAAAGTTGACAAATCCTATAGCAATGGCATATGGAAGAAAAATAGCAAATATCTGATCAATCAGACCACGCCCACCGTGACTGCCAGTAGGGTGGCCCTTCCAGGTATGAGAAAAATTTCCTTTTGAGATACTATATCGCAAAAGGTGTCAAAATTAGCGTAATTGAATACAGAGTTCTATATATTTATGTATGTTAAGGTAAATTTCAAATAAATAAGCGAATTTAAATTTCGAAAAAATTAACCACTAATAGGGTGTGTCGAAATACTTTTTTGAGGGTTTTCTTAACGCAAGACCCGTTAAAACTTGCGTGTTTCATAGCAGATTACGAAATAGTATAATAAGTAACGTCCGCAACTCACTTTTTGTGGTTAAGACAGCGGCATCATACTATATTAGCGCGGAATCGCTGAGATAGAAGTTCACTGGAAAAATATCGAATTTTTTAAAAACGGCAATAAACGGCAATAGTATTTTTGTATGACTTTATTAAATACACTTTACTTAATAATATAGCGTCTTTACTTTTGTGAAGAATTGTGTAGTTATATAACTTTTTGTCTACGAAACACAAAAATTATAAATTTTTTTTAACATAATATACCTTTCGCAAAGCACTTCAAAGCTACCCTAATATACTTAGAAACATGGAAAAACTTGGTAAGAGTAAATTCTACTTACTTTTTCCTACGTTATCCATAAAAATGTGCACTTGTTTTCAATCAAGCTTAATTTTCCAATATTAAAAAGTTCACAGCAAAAAAATACGAAAAAACTTTAATATTATTGTGGCGAAAGAGCTGACTTTGATGGCTTGTCAGAAACTAATGGTAGCCAGATGTATTGAATTAAACTGGTTTTTAGGTGCAATAGTATATGTACTATTGGAAAATGCATGCCTTTTTTGAACACTTAAAAGTTTAAAAATTGGGTTTATGCCAAAAATTTTGGATTTGGGACCAATGTGCGGTGGTTATGGCATTTGTACCTTCAGCGAAAAAAAGTTTTGAATGAAGTAATAACAAAAAAACACGAAATTACCGTTATCTAAAAAAATAGCTGTTAGGGAAACACTGTTTTCATATTCAAAAAATAAGCGCCAAGTTGAGATAGAAACGATAAAAAAATCAGAGGAAACAGGAAAATTTATCTATTTTGTCGAGCAGTGTAATATATTTATTTAAAAATCAACGTTTCTTTAATTACTTCTAAAAACCATAAAAATGGTACATGAAAATTTTTTACAGGTAAGCAAATCAGCGTTGCCGCTGGGGCCACTTAAGTAGCAATATGAACCTTTTTAAGAGCCAGGCCCCGGAACCCAACTTTTTGAAAATGTGCTTGAACCTTTTTAAAAATTCGGACCACTTTTGACCCTTTTTTATTTTCAAAACTATAATATAATAAATATTTTTTAGGTTTTTTCTTAAATATAAAAAAAAGCCTCTTTGTCACCCTTTCACTTTTCATTGGCAACTCTCCGCTGCGAAGGAAAATCCCGAAAGAGTTATTTAGGAGTATATATTTTTAGAATGCAAGAAGATTTCTTGAACAAACCGAAATAGAGAGTTTTGGCACAGCCTGGGGAATATGAAAAACAGTTTAAATGAGAACTTGTTGTGAATTTGTTGCAAATATATTAACGCTGACGCATAGCAGTGCATCAGCAGAAAGATTATTTTCAAAATTTTCACTATTTAAGACCAAGGTTAAAAACCGCTTGCAAAATTGATACGTGCAATTCCATGATATCAGCGCGCAATTTAACTAATGGAAATATTTTAGATTCTTGGATACCGGAAGAAAACTTGGTTGTCAAATATCTGAGAACTAAATTTTAAATCCATTAAATTATAACTTATTTACATTATATTAAATAAAACCACAAAATATATAAAAATGTGCTTCTAGCTAAAAAAAAAAATACTTTTTTCCTTTTTTATGCCCGGAACACAATTCCGACGGGTCAACGGATAACGGGCGACGGTCACCCACTGCCAAAATTAAAACAGAAATATATGTTGTTGTGCAGAATTGCGGCGGTTAGGAAATTCTGCCGGCGGTAAGATAATTAGATCCATTTCTAATTTTTCCGGCGGGTGAACTGATCAGGGTTTATTTTTGCTGTCATAGCTGGATCCAAATAATGCATGGTCATACCAAATCAAAACATGCTTCTTCTTCTTGGTCAACTGTTGGTATGGTTGTTATAACTTTTGACACAAGAGTGAACACGTTTGACATTAATCCATTTGCGACTACCATTATTTAGTGGATCCTGCGTCAAATCAGTTTCCGCCATAATTGTGTGTGCTGGACGGATTTTCCGACGGAAAATATCAGCTGTTCACTACCCGTTGGCCCGTTTTTCGTTGCCCCGTCGCAATTGTGTTCCGGGCATTAGGCTTAATTAATTGTAATTTTGTATTTAAATTTACGCACGTAAACCAAGAATTGCTGAATTTTTTAAACCCCTTCTTGCAGTTTTCAGGATAAATATATAATGTAAAGCGAATTAAGTATAGTAAACCGTGTTACTTATCCTCTATTTCTATGTTAAACAACATTTTTTTAACTGTTTTTAAGTTAATAGGGGCAAAGTTAAAATCCAAATAATACAAAACTTTTAATTGTTTACATAGTGCTTTTACATAAAAATTTTCCTACTAGCATTTGCTAAAACTTATGTATATTATTTCTTTTGCTTTCTTACAGGTTGGACAGTTATTTTATCAGTTTTCCTTACACTTCCATGCTTTATTGGTGTCGCCTATATCCTAATCCTACAAGAATATAAACTTCGATTGGAATATGTTCTTTGTACATTAATGATTGGTCTATATGTCACCGAGGTTTGGTATGCAATACTATTTGTGTTTTCATTATGGCGTCCAGTAGCTTTTGAATAAGAAATCGGAAATACATGTAATTTACATACATATTTTAAAGAAAAATCGTGCACTGCAAAATAAAAGAAATATATACAAACATATACTTATGTAGGTACTTTTGTATAGGTAGGTATCATAGTTTATTAGCCCCGACACATAGCATACGTCAATCCGTCTACGTCGACGTATGTGACTGACAGCTCAGTAAAATGTCGGCATTTAAACGTACGTCGTCACACGTACGACGGATCCGTCGCCGCAACGTACCGAAGTTGCCCAAAAGTCAACTTTTGGTATACGTCAATCCGTCGCTATGTCAGCTGATTGCTTTTGATTGTTAACCTTTAGCTACTCTTGAATTTCACTTTTTTTGCAATTTGCTTTTCGAGTTTTTTCTCATTTGTATAACATTCCTCCATAAAACAAAATGGTCAAGAATTATAAGGAGATGTGAAGTTACTGAAAACTGAATTTCAAGAGGGCAACTTAAAAGAGAAATTACAAAATATTCTAAAGAGTTAAATTTTTGCCACCACCTCTGTAGTTAAAGGTTAATCAAACAGCTGATTTGTGTATATCCGCCAACGTTTCCTATGTGGCGACCTCTCCGTCAAGTACGTGAGCTGTCAGTCACATACGTCGACGTAGACGGATTGACGTATGCTATGTGACGGGCCTATATATCTATAAGTTGCGAAACTCTCAGCGGATCGTGTGGCATGTTGTGCCTGCAGCGATACCTTCCAAAATTTATGAGCGGAGTGAAAATTGACAAAAACGGAGTGTTGCGGAGTGACGGACGAAAGAGACAAGTGAAATTGCGGAGTAATGTCAAAAATAAGCAAATCAACAAAGAAATGTGAATATGGGAAAGCAAATGCAAAAATTTGTTTTCGAATTAAGGAACATATTCATTATAAAACTAAAAAATCAATGGCCATAGATATTATTTATGTGTTTTTTATTCATAACACATTTGTTTAAAAAATTTTGTATACATAAATATTGCATGTTAGGAATTAGATATCATTAGCCCGTTTCTGTAACCTTCCGTTATAATAACGAATGAAATGTTATCGCAAGGCTCGTATCGCTTGCGATATGTAAAATGTTTCTGTAACGCATGAATTCACCTTGCGATATGATAATGGTGAGTTGTCGTCATATCGCTGGAACAATCGAAAAATTTGTCATTCCCAACGAAAAATTGTGAACAAAGTGCGCGTTCGTTGCCAAATATTAATATTTAACGCTACACAATTTTAGGCTGAAACATAGATTAGGTTTTCCCGATATCAATGGGAATGGAAATTTCGTTGAAATAGAGTTTCTCGAAAAAGGCCGTCCAAATGATGGTTTGTTGAACCGAGGAAGAAGGGTTCGAAAACGAATCGTTACCGTTTCACTTCATTTATTTTTATTCGATATCAAAAGTCAAATAAAATAATAATAAAAAAAAAAATAAATAAAGTAATATGTAATAAAAAAAAATAAATAAAATAATAGTAATAAAAAACTAAATATCCAGTATCTAAGATTAGCTCTGTTCAATAACAAAAAATTTTTACCAATTGCAGATCTCCATATAAAAATGACACTTTTTAAGAAAAACTCGTAACAATTTTTTGTTATTGAACACAGGTATTGTGTATGTGATTTAAAAATAATAAAAAACGAAAACGATAAGGTAAAACAGTGCCAGTCTTTCGTCTTGTCATGCACTCGTATTTATACATACATTCTTTTTTCACTTAACTATTACCTTTTTCAATTGTTCCGCAAGCTCTGCGAGTTAGGCACTGTTCAGCCCACTAAATGTTCCCATCGCCACTTATTTATTGGATTTCATAACTTCCATGAGCTTCACTTTTTGCAACTTGGAAATCTTCCCACTTATACTTTTATTCTACAAAACACAAACTAATGTAATAAATAAAACTGCAAGAAATTTAATACAGTGTTTAAAAAACTGCAGTCGGAATTAGCAAAAGTCGTGAAATGTTTGATTTTATTTGATTTTGATATTTGTCGCTTTTTAAAATGACGATTTTGCCTGATTTTGATTTTGCGCTGATTTCATATTGCTCAAAATCAAAAGCGGCCTGATTTCAAAATGAACAATTTTACCTGATTTTGATTTTGTGCTGATTTCATATTGCTCAAAATCAAAAGCGGCCTGATTTCAAAATTAACCATTTTGCCTGATTTTGATTTTGTGCTGATTTCATATTGCACAAAATTAAGAGCGGCCTGATTTCAAAATGAACAATTTTGCCTGATTTTCATTTTGTGCTGATTTCATATTGCTCAAAATCAAAAGCGGCCTGATTTCAAAATGAACGATTTTACCTGATTTTCATTTTGTGCTAATTTTGATTTTACCTGATTTTCATTTTGTGCTAATTTTGATTTTGTGCTGATTTCATATTGCTAAAATGAAAAGCTGCCAAATATCAAAATTAGCGATTTTGCCTGATTTTCATTTTGTGCTAATTTTGATTTTGTGCTGATTTCATATTGCTAAAATCAAGAGCAGCCAAATATCAAAATCAATGCTTTCACAGTTTTGCTATTTACCCATTAAACATTGAAAAAGAAATTATCAAACGTTTGAGAAAATATTGTTTCTAAAGTTGAGAATCAGCATATATATCATTTGAAAATAAACATATTTTCAAATGTTCATCAAACATTGTTTATCAATTTTAAAATAACTTACAACACATTTGAAAAAAAAACTTGTTTCGCATTTTGTACCATTTCACGAATTTCAACATGTCAAGGCTTGAAGGAACGAAGAAATTGTGTGTGTTTGCCAATTTCAGTCAGCGTTCGTTGTTCTACTCGAGCGGTCTTTTAACGGTTGAAATGATGATGGTTGAAAATGATTGTGTGTAATAATGATTCTGTATATCTTATTATTATTTTATTTGTTTGTGGCTTTTTGTGAAGTTACACCAAATTTAATAGAAACATAGTTTGTTTCTCATATTAACATACTCATGTAACTGTACAAAAGGCACCGGAAAAATTCACCCGCACGGGTAAATGAAAAGCATCACATCAGAGTACAAATATATAATACATATGTACATATGTACATCTATTTATTCCATTCCATTTCTGCGCTCACAACACGAACTCTCACTCTCACTATCGCTCAAATTTTCTGCACTCTAGGGTACATATATGTAATACATACAAACATCTATTGATTGCATTCCATTTCGTACCACCTTTGAAATAGGTTTGAGAAAATGAAATGAATCAAATTGAGAATCAGCCCAAAATCCCATACTAAAAATGAGCCTTTTTGTTTGAGAACGCTATCAGGGGAAATTTGAGGTGCATTTGATAACAAACGTTTGATATTTGACAATAGGGTTACTTCTCAAATGAACCTCAAATTGAAAATGAAGAAAAATGTTTATTGGGTACGCTTACATGCGCATACTCGTACATACATATGTATGTATATAAACGTAATACAGAGGGTAAGAAATTATGTACATACACACATGTGTTCATGTAAGCGTAAATAGCAAAACTGTGAAAGAGCCCGTGCACAATTGGCTTTGTCTGCTCCAACTTTGATAGAAAAAACCTTAAAGCAAAGCGAAATTTCAGATGCTTGCTACAATTAACACTTTGACAATTTCCACCTCACTTCTTTGCTTTAATTTATAAACCTGATTTTTGGTAAAATATTTGGGGAATTAGCTTTTTTCTGCTTATTCGAATGTTATTTTTTACTTTTCTCTGTTCACTTCTCACGAAATTGCGTAAAATCGCTAAATTAAGTGTAGCTATACAAACATACACACACACACACAAGGGGAGATGTTTGTCAAAGTGTAAAAAAGTTGAAAGATGGCTAACTTTATACCTTGCTTTACTCGCTTCACCTCAATTGTGAACATGTCCCTTTGAAAAGCACATGCTGAACGAAACTGTCAAAGCAAAACTCTGAAGCAAAGCGAGGTAGAAGTCAATTGTGCACGGGCTCAAAGCATTGATTTCGATATTTGGCTGCTTTTGATTTTAGCAATATGAAATCAGCACAAAATGAAAATCAGTAGGGACACGATATCGAATCAAAAGCATCGATCTGGTACTCATTTAAAATATCGGTTAAAAAGAATCGCGAACCCGATAATATCGAAACTAAACTACTCGATACTCCAAGTATCGGTATCGAAAGCGGTAATTTTCTAGAAGGTGCAACCTTAAAATTTCCTTTAAAATAGTTAAAAGAGGTACCAATCGACGCGTTCTGACCTCTAGATTATGAATTCAAAAGCGGAAATAAAAGATTTTTCCACATTTAAAAGATATTTATTAAAACGGTTTAAAGTTGCACCGTCTTCTAGAAAGTTACCAAAAACGCAATAAAACTGCATCCTGAGGCATACGCATATCGCTGTATTAGTGCTAATTCCATAGCATAGTATGTCATGGCTGGTTCCAAAGTTTTGATTTTGACGTAAATCCTTTTCCAACTCATAAGTATAGTTTAAGCTGATTAAAAAAATTTTACAAGTTTATTAAGTTCTTGAAAACATTTTTTACAAACCAACTCTTATAAAACAACAGGTGTATTTAATTCAATCACAGTTGTAAAAAGATATTTGCAAAGTATTTAGTATTTTGAAAAATAAACATCTTAAATGTTAATGTTATTTATTCATTTTCATTGAGATTATACATATGTATCCATCATTGAATTTTTTTTGGAAATTGGAATTTAAATTATCGAAACAGAAAAATTATGAAACTCAAGTGGCAGAATAGCTGTGCATTCCATGTTATAAAGAGAAGCCATTGCGCAGTATGATTTTTCTTCCGAACTTCTTTCCCCTTCGGCCAAAGCAGAAGCTTACAAGAGGCAAATTTAAAATTTGTATTTCCATATATTTTATATTTTAAAAATAATTTATTTTATAGTTGTCAAATTGAAACAATTGTCAGAAAAAAGTGCCGAATGTCAAAAAACCTATCGAAATACAAGCTGACTCATTGGTTTTTAACCGCCTAGATGGTATTTGGTTGGTTTTTTCCAACATAGCTTATTCCCTTGCACCAACACAAAACTGTATTTGACCACCTCTTTCACACAAAAAGCCTTGTAGAATACCAGGAAAAACGTGGTGTCATAAGGGCATTAATGGAAAACAGACCCTTTTTTTGTTTATAACATGTTTTTAGTAAAATGAGAAAGAAAAAAGATATTGACGATTTTTCGCTGAAATGACGATTTTTTATTTGCAAACGTCAAATTATCGTATGAAAATGAAAAGTTTATATTCCTATATCTCCAGTTATAATTATTTCTATCGCATGGTAATTGCAAATTGTAAGCAAGTTTCGGTGGTAAGTATGCGCCTCGTTTAATGTGAAAATCAATAAACAGATTTGGGTAACTTCATACAACTTCATACAAAAAACCTTACGAAGTAGCCCAAACCTGCAATTATTTCAGCACGTGGATGAGACCTATTTTTCGATATGTACCAGTGAAAATTACTCGTGCTTGTGCATTTTTCGGCCCTTTGGGAAGCAGCTTATCACTTCTGCACACTCGACCGATTTTCGGACAAATATGACACAATTTTAATTTTCCATCACTGAATATACTCATTTGTTCGATACCGTGGTTGAAGTACTCGATACTAAAAAATATCGTTGCAAAAGAATCGAGTAAAAAGTATCGGTATCAAATGCAAAAAATATCGATTTGGTATCGTATCGTATCGAAATTCGTGTCCCTAAAAATCAGGCAAAATCGCTAATTTTGATATTTGGCTGCTTTTCATTTTAGCAATATGAAATCAGCACAAAATCAAAATTAGCACAAAATGAAAATCAGGAAAAATCGCTAATTTTGATATTTGGTTGCTTTTGAGCAATATGAAATCAGCACAAAATCAAAATCAGGCAAAATCGTTCATTTTGAAATCAGTTCGCTTTTGATTTTGAGCAATATGAAATCAGCGCAAAATCGAAATCAGGCAAAATGGTTCATTTTGAAATCAGGCCGCTTTTGATTTTGAGCAATATGAAATCAGCACAAAATCAAGAACAGGCAAAATTTTTCATTTTGAAATCAGGCCGCTTTTGATTTTAAGCAATATGAAATCAGCGCAAAATCAAAATCAGGCAAAATCGTCCATTTTCATAATTTTTCATATTGATTAACTGCGACTTCTGAATTTTTAAAAGCGGAATCAAAATCAAAATCAACAGAAATGAAACGTATGCCAGTTTTTTAAACACTGATTTAATACAAACCTCACTCATTATTTTTAAATGTATCTGTTTTCACTACCCTCAAAGCTGGTGATATGAATATCGCAAGAAATAACGAAAACCAAAAATCACCACACTTACAGAAACACTACCTTGCGATAAATATGAAACAGGGTTGTATTTTGCGTTATAATTCATATCGCATATCGGCTACCATCGCATTTGTAGGTACTTTTGGGTTTAATTACCAAAGCTCTCATAACTTCGAAGACTCAGTCCACCGAGAAGCTATAAGTAAGTAAATATGTACATACATGCATAGAAAGAATTAATTAATCCCTGCAAACTGTTACATTGCTTTTTTCCGTAGGAAAAAATGTTTGCGGCTGCACTATTTGCTCTGGCAACTGACCAAAGAAACATGTTGCGCATCCACAGACGCCAATTACGGGATGCAATGGACCCCTTTCAGATGCCTGAATTACGCTTCGAAGAGCTCTTTCGCTTCCAAAAAGAAGCAGCCATCGTTTTGCTCAACGAAATCAGCCATGAAGGACGGACAAAGAACGACGTTTGTGCCAAAGGCATTCAGGATGCTGTCAGCAGTGCATTATTTTGCAACTGGCTCGTTTCTTCGAGATGTTGGGCAGGATTTCGTTTGTTCCTTGAGCAAAACGATGGTCAGTAGATCGATTAAGGAGGTTGCACACGTTATAGAAATGGAATTAATGTGCAGATACATCAAATTTCCTACTACGGTGGATGAGCAAGATGCCGTAAAACAAACGTAAGTACTTTAAGAGACTTAGGGCCAACTTTTCAATTCTGGTTTAAACTCCAGTCAAAGCTGATCTAAGTTTAACCTTGCCACTTTGGCCAGTTAAGCTCTAGTTAAGAGCAAATTTTTTTTGCAAAATAACCAAGTGGAATCAAGCTAGAAGCGAAGATTTTAATTATTAGGGTATGTGTTGGATTCGGAACCACACTTCAGCAAAAAAAAAATATTAATTATGCTGCACACTTATTATTATTGAAGCTGAGTGTATAAATGAAATATACTTATACAAGTTAATTTCTTTTTCAGATTTTATTCTGCTACCAGTTTCCCCGGATGCATTGGCGCTATTGACTGCACACATGTAAAACTCAAGAAGCCGGCAGCTGACATTGAAAATTGCTATATAAATAGAAAAGGATTCTTTTCAAAAAACGTGCAGTTAATCTGCGATTACAATCTACGTATACTTGCCGGCAACGCAGGTTTTGGTGGAAGTACCCACGATGCATTTATATGGGAAAATAGCGTTTGTAAAGAGTTTTTGGAAAGGCAATACAGCCTAGGCGCGAATACGAGTTGGCTTATTGGTGACTCCGGATATCCGCTTCAGCCATGGCTTATAACACCGTTTCGCGATCCGGCAACAACTAGCCAAAACAATTTTAATTTTGCACACATAAGAGCTCGAAACTGCGTAGAGAGACTAAACGGCGTTCTAAAGAAAGTGTTTGCGTGTTTGTCCCATGAGCGCGGAGTGTTAGTGAATCCTCAGTATGCAGGCGCAATCATAAACGCGTGTCTAACATTGCACAATTTTCGACTGCAACATAGGCAAAGCATGCCAGACACAGCTAACGTGAATGCAAATCCACCAGAAGTAGAGTTTCTTGAGGAAGACCGCCCAAACGACAGCTTACTACAACAAGGACGTATGGTTCGGGAGAGGATAGTTAGACATTATTTCAATTAATCTAATAGGTCTGTTCAATGAACCCAGAATAAGTTAAGTGTTTGCTTTTTTCGTCCATACAAAAGTTTGTTTTTATCGATTTTTGTTCAAATATTGACTCTGGCACAAAATTTCATTCAGGATTCGAGGAACTGATAATTGTATCCGTTGGCAGTAATAATAACACCTCTAATATAATATAATACCAATAAACACCTGCAAACACACACTATTAAAATCATCTGCACTAATAAATAAATTTCCTGAAGATGCATCCACAAATAGTTAACTAATTTTCAGTATACAAGGTGTTGTGGTGCAAAACGTAGATGCACTAGAAAACCAAAGATATGTTACGAACATCGTCAAAAACCCAATTGAAGCAAAAACGCAGAAGGAGCATTTACGTGAAAACAGTCGTAGTAGCAATCGTAGCCGCAGTAACAGTCAAAGCTGAAAAAGTAGTCCATATCGGAGAATCTCACCGCGTATGCGCCATTGGACGGTAACTCTTTTTGGTTACATTGAAATTAATGCGGAACTAACATTTTGTTTTCATTCACAGAAAGAGCCAACAATAATCCATATTTTAACGTATCCACCGATGCATCAACAGTCAGCGGCAACACGAACAGCAGTTCCGGAAGCTCATGCGTACAAAGAATTATCCAATTGTATGGCGCAGCCCAGATTATTGAAATTGATGGCAGATGCTATGAAGCAAAATCTCATAAAATATCAGCAAGTACTGGTGCAGGTAGCATTGCCATTAATTTATCACAAAACACCCAACTACCGCCCGTGCTTGTTTGTCGCTTATTCACGATCTCGTTGGAATATTATAATTGATGATGAAGTCAAATGTGATATCTAGGGCAACAGAAGATATGCAAATGCATATTTTTCTGTTGCAGTCCTATTTACATATGATAAATATATGTCGGCGTTTTAGCTCAAGACGAAGAGAATAAGCCTATCTTGTTAGGGCATATTTTCGCATATTTAGGTCAAAAGGCTTATTTTTGCATATCTTGACTTATTTGCATATTTTTGGCATATTTTTCTATAAATTCATATTTTAGCATAGTATTTCGTCGTATTTTTCCATCTCGCTCGTAAAATTGTTTTTATTTAAATTTTGTACTCTGGAAACTTTGTTTTGTATATGCGCATACTATTTGCCATTCCTCTTTGTCTGGCAAGTTCAAGGCGAATTTAATAATTTTCGTAATGCTTCATTCAAATGTGCTACACGAATCAGTTGTGTATCTACATACATAGGCATACGTCAGACGGTGAATATATATTGATGAAATCCGTGGATCGCGATTCATATTGATATTGTAGCATCGAGTATTGATGGCTCGCGATTCTGGATCGCAAAATGTTTAGAAATTTCGAAATCCACAATGACAATAAACGAATTGAAAGTGAAAGTGCGAAAAGGACGGAAGTAAAATATCGCAATATTCATATAGAACATGTAGCACTACATGCTACACAGTGACTGAAATTCTTGCTTTTAAATACGCCCCGATACCTTCAGTTGACGTGGAAAGATCTTTTTCTACGTTTAAAACTTACCGCAACAATCGACATAGTTTTCTATTTCAAAATTTATCGCAAAATTTTGTAGTTTACAGCAATAGCAATTTGAATAAATAAGTATGCAATTTGATTATTTTTTAGGGAAATACATTAATTTTCCAAACCCCTTCTTTAGAATTTCTCCCAATTATTTTATGTTACAACAGGTATATCTTGAAAGTTTGAAATATCTAAGTGAAACACCGAAACACGTCAACTTAATTTTTGCCTGTATAATACAATGACGTATTCAGAATATCCGTAATAAATTTTGATTTCGAGATATTTAGGAAAGAAATTTAAGATCTCTGATGGTGAATTCTTCGTCGTTTGTAAACTTTACCCAAATTGATTAAATTTTGTGATAATGTGTCGGCCTACGGATGGGTTGAACTCAAATAAATCTCAAAATTTTATTTAAGTATCTTCAACTACATTTTTTTAACAAATGTAAAAAAAATTTTAGGGATGACTATCTAAAATAAAAATTGCGGAGGGTCAAACTTCATTTTAGAACTATGCTCCTTTGGACTTTTTTGTTCAGAACTGACCAGAGAATGCAGCTGTGGCCGAAACAAAGTAGGGTTTTTTTCCGTCAGTACAAATTGACCCGCCATAATATAGATAGATTTTCGTATGTAAAAATACTTGTTTTCTTTTGGTAAGGAAGATGTGTTTCACAAATGTGTTTTTTTTATTTCGTCTTTTGTACCTATAAAATGTACCTTTAATAAAAATAGTTTTTTTTACAAAAAGTATTATAATTTAATAAAATGTGAATTTTTTATTTCCCTTTTGTACTTATAAAAACAAATATGTACCTTTAATAAAAATATTTTTTATTACAAAAAGTGTTCTAATTTTATTTAAAACTAATTTTTGATATTTGTCCGGGCCAGGGTTTGAACCTGGAACCTCTTGCATGAAAGGGGAGCACACAACCTACCATGCCGTATATCCTTTTATTAAGTACATAAAAAAAATTTTAAGGGCATATTTTCAGTGCTTAAACCAAGTTTTAAGAGCATATTTTTAGCGCTTAAACCATATTTTTAAGGACATATTTTTAGCGCTAAAAACGAATTTTTTAGGGCATATTTTCTGTTGCCCTAGTGATATCAATGAAACATGGAAGAAAATATTTCAGGTGTTGATGTTGAGTGGAAAAATTTTGCAACAGAATCGCAGAATATATAGTTCCAGTAAAAAACACGATTTAACGATTTAAGTAAGGCATTTTTATTTACAGGAACTTTTACTTTTAATTAAATTAAATTAATATAATTAATTCAAATAAATAAATATTGTTTCAATATTCAATAGCTCATAACTAAAAATAATTCTCTAATTTGATAGTTATTCGCATGTACAACAAAGTAGTTTTTAATAAAGTGATCTATCAATTTTACATATTTTGGTCAGTTTCTAAATTTTTTCTACATAATTCTATATCAAAAACCATTGAAATAAATTTGAATCACTTTATTCAAAATTCTAGAAAATTCGAGAAACTTTTTAAAATTCTTAAAGACTTAAGTATGCAAAACTGCATACTCAAAGGTCTAAGAATTCTAAAAAAAAATTGTTAAAACTCGTGGTAACTTTTAAAGTTTCTCGAATTTTCTAGAATTTTGAATACAGTGATTCAAATTGATTTCAATGGTTTTTGATATAGAATTATGTAGACAAATTTCGGAAATTTAAAGAGAATTGACTCAGAGAAAAACCGGAATAGCGTTAATTTTTAAGTGAAAGAAGATCGTTATGGAAAAGAAAAATGGTAATTTATGGAAAAAATAATGGTAGTTTAATTATTCAGCGATTGTGGATTTAACGACGTGTCTATTGACTTGAGGGTTTCGTGAATGGCTTTCAGCGTATTTAAAATTTCGCAATTGAATTTTTGTTGCTCATTATTGAATTCCCTTTGGCTTTTGTCTTGCTCTTCCATATGCCTTTTTATTTCGGTGTAAGCACTGCCGAAAGTATTATAGCCACGTGGGGTCGACTGAGATGGGGCTGGGTCGAGTGTGGTAGAGCTTGTATTTAATTTTGGAGTCGTCTTTGAAGTCGCGTTTGGAGTCATTTTTGGAGTTTCTATGGTGAGATCCAAAAATTCTGGACCATTTTCTTTTGTTTCATTTGTCTGCAAATAAAATCATTAGATGTTACGATAGCAAAGTTTTTATTAATACCAATGAATAGCCACACATATTATTATTTCTGTGCCCGCAAATTAAAGTAGCCTAACTCGAGATAGCGCGAAATTGAGTTATTGTTATAGTGTTAATCTTTGGAGGAAAATCCCAGATCGATGGGATCTTATCCCCATTTAAATCGGAGTAATAGTTAAAAAGTTATTAAGATATACAAATTATCCTAACTCAAATAGAAACATTTTGCATCAGTTAAAGTAACTTATCTTCACTTAAGTCTAGTATTGTATGAAAATCATTTTATTAAAACATCCTAACTAGAGTTATGTGGACACATTTATTTGTGTTTTTTATGTGTTTATTAAAAACACTTACATAACTCGAGTTAAATGGAGATAAAAACCTTGTTGGACAGAATTCAGTTCAATAAAAAAAACTTAACTAGAGTTAATTCTAATAATAATAATACAATGGCGCTATTATAACTCTGACGAGTTTTATGGCCGAGCTTCTCTCCCAATTCGAGGTGTGCTCCTTCTGTTTTTCCTACCAATTGGGTGGACTTACAGTTTTATGCCGGCTCCGAAAGGCGAATGCATTTTTTTTGAGAAGCTTTTTCATGGCAGAAATACACTCCGGGGTATGCCGCCCACTGCCGAGAGGTGACCGCTGCTCTTAAAAAACCCAATAATTGGATTTTTACTAATTAGAAAACTTTTTTTGCTGTTTGCTCGGACTGGGGTTTGAACCCGAGACCTCTGGCATAGCAGGCGAGCACTCTTCCCACTGCACCACAGCGGCCAGGTAAAGGTAAAGGTAAATGTCTTAGGAGAAATCTTTCACTGGTATTCCATGAGTAGCTACTGTTTGCGTTAATAATAATCAAATGGTATTAATTCCAAAGCCTACTTTTGATTTTATGCCCAAAAAGTGTTTCTGAAAGGAATGTCCGTAACGCAGGAAACGCACATATATAAACAAACAACAGTAAACTTTTGGATTCACGACACAATCAAAAAAAAAAAAACATTCGTCTTGTCGAACTTATATTGAACCTTGGTATATTTACCTCAGAAAATCCAGCTTCTTTTGTTCTGCCATCTCCGTCTATTGAATCTGAGGGGATGAACTCCAAAACTTCCACATCGATTCCCTCGAGTGGAATAGGTCCCTCGCTTGCCGGAAGATTGCCGGTTCTGTTACAAAATTTTTTAATTTTTGCCTCCTGTTTTTTGACGCTACACTTCCAATCGGACCAACTCTATAAATAAAATATTACGATACAGGTATGTATACATTACGTTTAGTTCCATAGTATATACGCACTTTTTTCCACTGATCGGCTGTCTTGAAAGCTCCCCCCGCTGCATTTAGCTCCAGAGCAACGGCTTCCCATACATTGTGGCTCATGGAGGCACTATTGGGACCGCTAAAAGCCCCCATTGCCACTTTTTTATTGGCCTTCATCAGCTCCAAAAGTTTAACTTTTTGGTTTTTTGCAATTTTTCCACTCCTGGTTTTTTTCTATAAAATAAAAAATTAATTAGCAAACAAAAAATTTTAAATAGTTACCAACGAACTTCACTCATTTTCGTTTTAACGTATAATATCACGACCTTCAGAGCTAGTGATATGAATAACGCAAGAAATATCGAAAATACATACTCACCACTCATACAGAAACACTACCTTGCGATAACCAAGATTCAGGGTTGTATTTTGCGTTATAATTCATATCGCAAGGTTACAGAAACGGGCTACAGGTCACTAATTAGTGACGTATTTTTTGAGACTTGAGACGTGAGCTCGCTTAAGCTGGCCACAGACGACGAACATGCTCGCCAACACGCTCGTGGTCAGGTGCATTTTTCTTTAGTGGCGTGGTTCGCCAACATGTTGGCAAAAATCAAAATTTGTTGATATTTGGCCAACCGCTCGCGCACATGTTCGTCGTTAGTGGCGTGGTTCACGAACATTGCATTGAAAGCAACAACAACAACCTCATTTCGTGTTGACGTTTGAGCAGTAAACATCGCGGATGAAGTGAGTATCACACTGGAAATTACTGAATTGCATTCAATGCAAAAGAAATATATGCAGTTTTAAGGATTTTATACGTATTTAATTAGTTTTTCATACGATTTTCTTCCAAATAATTCCCAAAAGTATGTTTCAATAGTTTTCACACAATTGTTTTGTAGGAACATTTTATGATAAATGCTTATAATATCCTTAAACGTGCATATAATTTTTCTGTTTAAAAACTGTATAGACAAATTCTCTATGTATCTTGAAATCAAGAGCAAATCCGGACTTTCTGAAAACGCCATCGTATTTAGTTGGGGTATTTCAGCGTTTTTCCGTGATATTTTTGACTCCCTACAGTGTAATTAAAAAAAAAAAAACAAACCATAATCATAAATATATATGCAAATCTCACTCATAGCAAGAGCATCATCTGCGCATTCATTGCCATCTTCCTACTTGAAGCACGCATTTACAAATGAGATGTTCGCACGTTAGTGGGCAAAGGCGACGAACATGTGCGCGCTCATGTTGGCGAGCATGTTCGTCGTCTGTGGCCAGCTTTACAGAATACTAAATTGTCTCAAAATCAATCTCACCACGAAAAAGTCTCCAAACGTCTCTATTAGTGACTTGGGACAGCTTACAGAATACTAGTATGAGCCTGCATTTAGCATTTCGGAGACATTTCCGCATTTAGCCTAAAAAACAACATTAAATGTTACATTTATCCATACAAAACAACACTCTGGCAATACAAGAGCGAAATACCTACAAGATTACGCGCTCCATGATGACTTTACTCTACATGTAATTAACGAAAGTAAACAAAACAAAGAGATCAAAATTGGTTTGTAAAATTAGTGTATATATTAGACTGCTGCATGAGTAAATTCATATGTCCAAACGAGTTATTCATTTGGTTTTCTTGTAGTGAACTACAACAACTCGCTTTATTATGAGAACTATGCTACTCGTACACGAACCACAATGAATAGTGTGCGTACACTATACGATCGTCATGAGACATTGCTGTACTGCTCGGAAGTACACGAAACACAGCTAATTAACACTTGTACAACAACAGCAGCAACAAGCGTGTATGCACAAACAAAAGTGTACATATGTATATAGGTATATGTGCGTATGTAGTACAGTAGTCCAAAGCAAAAACTATACGAATCTGCACTTGTACGAATGTCTCATTGCAGCGCTCTAGTATATATCATTATAAATTCTTGTTATATTTTTTTAATTAGTCAAAACAAAAAAAACCTCAACACCTGCCGCAGGCGTAATTTTGAAATGTACAATAATTTTGTTCAAAATACAATAATTTGACGGCTCTGGTACAATAATTTTTCTTCTCAGAGTTGCCAACCCTGACTAACAGGTTGTGTTACTCGAGCAGTCTCTGAATCCTTGTAAATGTTTAGCACCGTTCCCGTGGGCTATCCAGTTCCGTGTCTGAATCACAATTTCACCGGAACGATGCGGATCACTTTCATGAGACTTGGCAGCACTAATATGTAAACCATCCTAAGCGCGTCCGTTGAAGAAAACCGCATGAAATAGTCCGAAAAGTTGCGTCTGTTGAAGAAATGATGTGCACGTTGTCAAGGCAACGATTTTCATCAAAAACAACCCTGGCCGACTAACTGAAATTGAAAAGATGGCTATGATAAAAGAAAGAAACGTTTGCACTGACACTGTAAAGAACTAATCCATTTGAAAACAATTTGCAAATTAAACTTTTATAGTTTATTTAATAAAACATTTTCGTTTTTATTTGAATTTTTGAAGACAAAAAAGATCAGGTAAAACACAAAGATAACCTTCATGAGATTTTTAACATTAACATGTCTTTGATTATTCTATAAACATGAAATCACAAAAATATTTCGGACTTCAAGATTTCTTAAAACTACTCTATAAACACGATATAGCAAAAATATCTCAGACTTCCAGATTTCTTAAAATTACTCTTAATACAAAAAAAAAAAAAAAAAAACAAAAGGAGCACACCTCGAATTGGGAGAGAAGCTCGGCCATAACACTCGTCAGAGTTATAATAGCGCCATTGTATTATTATTATTACTCTTAATACACGAAATAACAAAAATATCTCAGACTTCAAGTGTTCTTAAAACTATTCTATATACACTTAAAACTATTATATGTACACAAAATAAAAAAAGTACTTCATATCACATATTTACATTAAAAAAAAAACACATACCTATTTACATTGTAATTACATATTTACATTGTAACCAAAAAATATCACATTATTTACATTTAAAAAAAATCACTTTTTGGACTCCAGGAGAGTCATCATAACCATTTTCTCCACATGCCGCTTTTGCTTCAGCTGCTCCGCCTGCTCCATCTTCTCCAGCTTTTTTATTGTGTAATCCTCCAGCAGTTTTAGATTTTTCTCAGCCGCTTCTTTTTTAATTGGTAACTTCATTTCCACGGTCGTTGTTGGTTGGCTCTGCAGTATAAACAAAAAGAAAGTTTAAGTTTTATTAAATCATATCGTAGCGTAAATAAATAAAATAACCATGTATTAAATTTACCACAACACGTTGGCTTTCCAAATACAAGAGGACATTCAGCATTGCAAATATTTTTCTTCTATTTTAGTACCATTCAAATAATTTCGTACACCTTTTTATACTTAAATCTTTAAATTATTTTCCTTTGTTTATTTTTTCGTTGTGCAGCCTTAATTTTAACTCTGTAATTAGTTTCTCTTGTAATAGTTATGTTCGGTAAGAAAATAATTTGTACAATTTCAACAAATTTTTCTGAAATTTTGTCGGATCGTGTTATGCATTGCACGAAACCTGCAAGGACAAATCGCATTTTTACATTTGGTTTGCAGAGAAATTACAAGTTTTTGAGGCCTTTTTGACTTAGTTAAGATTTGCAAGCGTACCGAACACAACTAATGAGTGTATACATCCCCATAAACATTTTCTTAATTCTTAATTTGAGATGGATTTAAGAACTAACCTTTTTCTCAAACCTCAAACGTTAGTTATCAAATACACTTCAAATTTCCCTTGATAGCGTTCTCAAACAAAAAGGCACATTTTTCTCAAACGTTAGTGAAATTTTTGAGAAACTCTTTACTACCAAATTGAGAATTAAGGTTACTCCAAACGTTTGAGATTTTTTGCCCTGATGTTTATTGGGATTTGTCTGTCAGTGCTGCCAAGTGAAAAGGGTTATAGTCCAGTTAGTCGAGAACGTAAGCCCGTGTACCGTGTCAGCTGATCCAACCTATTTAATGGGATTTGTATGTAACCGATTATTCAACGACGTACGACGCAGAAGCCCGTACCGCAGAAATCAAAATCATTTTGATTTTTTACGTAAAAACGTGTCAGCTGATCGCTCGCATGGTTGCAAGGTAGAAGGGTTGCCAGTTGAACATTTTTAGTTATTAAATATTTAAACAGTAATTTTCACAGCATTATACAACTAACTCAACAAGATTGTAAAATTTTATCGAATATACATATATTTGTTCACATGGAAAAAATAGTATGTCTACTTAAACGAACCATTTATTAGGGGCATTTCAGTTATTACATCTGGGTCTGGGTTAAGAGCCTATACACACTTGGGTCAGAATTTTTCAAATCAGCACAAAAAAATTTTTTTTCTTTGATTTTTATGATTCGTGTCTTAATCGATAGATCTCCGTGTCAAGAATTAGTTCCCGAAATATTTTTGCAAAATGAACATTTTTGCAATAGTTATTCGCCAAGAAAGTTTTACATCAACTTCTTTAAAAAAAATTACTGTTAATCGACGGTACGATTAAATTTAACGCGAACTACGCCAAATTTTAGGTAATTATGTATATTTTAAAATAGTTTTTGAAAAAAATTAAAAAAAAAATTTTCTGTATCCTTTTTAAGGATAATTGTTGTTATCAATGTTCTCCGCCTAGGAAAAATTCGGAAAAAATATTGTAGATGTAATGATGCATCGTAAGCTGAATTCCGAAGAAAAAAAGATGGGGACTCTTACCGTTTAAATGCAAAATGCGATTGAACGATTCCCCTCTTCAGCTTAGTAACATTACACTACTCTAAAATTATTAATTTGAAATAATTCCAAGAGATTCAGGTATAGGGGAGTTGGTCCGGTCTTCCTGATCTCAAAAATTGTTTTCTTTATATTTTGTATGGTTAGTTTTCGAGATAACGGTAAATTTTTGCAGTTTTGGGTATCACTACATTCAAACCTATTTTTCGCTAAGGTTGCAAGTGCGATAACCGCAAGCAGTACCTTGTTAGAAACATAATTAAAATACGCTTCTAACGACATGCAACTTGCAGTGATTGAACAAACCCTTGCTCGTCAAAATCAGAATTTTGTTGGATTTTCTGATTAATTTTTTTATTCAAATATTTATCGTTTTTATAAAAAGGATTATGCACAGTATACACAGTAGATTCTCTACATTACAAAGTTTTGGCAACGGTTGTTATGAACGAGTGGTACGATCGAGTTCCAACTAAGGTCATGGTTTACTAGAAACGAGTGCTTAAAGCATTCTTTTCGATTTATGCTCCTCTAGTGAGCATTTAATTACCTACCACTTTTTTACATTTTCTGGCTCACTTTTTTCATTTATCCTTTTACGATCTACTTACTATCAACTGTGACCATAGTTGGAACTCGATCTTACCACTCGTTCATACCAACCGTTGCCAAAACTTGTATACTGTGCATAATCCTTTTTATAAAAACGATAAATATTTGAATAAAAAAATTAATCAGAAAATCCAACAAAATTCTGATTTTGACGAGCAAGGGTTTGTTCAATCACTGCAAGTTGCATGTCGTTAGAAGCGTATTTTAATTATGTTTCTAACAAGGTACTGCTTGCGGTTATCGCACTTGCAACCTTAGCGAAAAATAGGTTTGAATGTAGTGATACCCAAAACTGCAAAAATTTACCGTTATCTCGAAAACTAACCATACAAAATATAAAGAAAACAATTTTTGAGATCAGGAAGACCGGACCAACTCCCCTATACCTGAATCTCTTTCAATTATTTCAAATTAATAACACTGCTCTACAGCCAAAAAATACTCTGAACGCGACCATCCTTTCTATATGTAAAATCGGTCGCTGATTCCGAAAATCGGGTTCATTTTTAATTCTATGGGAAGGTTTTTGAAATATCGGCAATTTACCGTTATTTGGCCAATGAGTCCACTTAATCCTGTATATCTCTTTAACACAGTGAGTTATCTTCCTTAGGGTCACACCAAACGAAAGAAAATTAAATTTCCTTTTCACGGCTCCTATAACATTTTTCTCTAGTTCTTATAGTTTCTGAAATATTGACGATTAAATTTGAATTTTTTCGATTTTTTACGATTTTTTGAAGAAAAAATTTACTTTGTCAGGCAATATCTTTAAAACCAATGATTTCACCTTCGGTTTTACTCCTTTGCGTGAAGCTCCATTCCATTTCCAAAAAAATAAGCTATCAACGAAGAAAATCCATGGTAAACTGGAAAAGTTATAGGCGATCAAGTAAATACAACCAAGTCGCGCAATGCCTCTGCACGGGTACATTCTATGCATATTGTACCAATACCTACACATCTGCAGTAGCAGCACATTGGCAGCGCAGTAGATACAAGCGCGTTTACGGGTATAACATGCATAGAATATACCCGTGCAGAGGCACTGCGCGACTTGGCTGTATTTACTTGATCGCCTATAACTTTTCCATTTTACCATGGATTTTCTTCGTTGATAGCTTATCTTTTTCCCAATAGAATGGAGCTTCACGTAAAAGAGTAAAACCGAAGGTGAAGACATTGGTTTTAAAGATATTGTCTGACAAAGTCAATTTTTTCTTCAAAAAATCGTAAAAAATCGAAAAAATTCAAATTTAATCGTCAATATTTCAGAAACTATACGAGTTAGAGAAAAATGTTATAGGAACCGTAAAAAGGAAATTTAATTTTCTTTCGTTTGTGTTAAAGAGATATACTGGATTAAGTGGACCCATTGGCCAAATAACGGTAAATTGCCGATATCTCAAAAACCTTCCCATAGAATTAAAAATGAACCCGATTTTCGGAATCAGAGACCGATTTTACATATAGATAGGATAGTCACGTCAGGAGAACATTGATAACAACAATTATCCTTAAAAAGGATACAGAAAATTTTTTTTTTAATTTTTTTCAAAAACTATTTTAAAATATACATAATTACCTAAAATTTGGCGTAGTTCGCGTTAAATTTAATCGTACCGTCGATTAACAGTAATTTTTTTTAAAGAAGTTGATGTAAAACTTTCTTGGCGAATAACTATTGCAAAAATGTTCATTTTGCAAAAATATTTCGGGAACTAATTCTTGACACGGAGAGCTATCGATTAAGACGCGAATCATAAAAATCAATGAAAAAAAAATTTTTTGTGCTGATTTGAAAAATTCTGACCCACTTGCGACTCAATCGATTTAGTCGAATGTTGATTTGCAAGGGAATGTATGGAAGCATTCACACTACATTCAATTAGTTGTACAACTGAAACAGTTGGATTTGCAGTCCAATTTCATTCCAACTGAAACAGTTGTACAACTGCTTGATCAGCAAGGCGCCCTTCTACGTATTCACACAAGAGACAATTTAGTCGAACGACTACAACAACAACAGTGATATTCGTAGTGGAAAGAGTTGCCATGCTGACAGCACTACTTTTATTTCACTTTTGGTAAATTGCAGAGATTAAATATTTCAATTAATATTTTCAAAATGTTAAAAAAAAAAAACAAAAGGTTCGTTTCTTATTAACTACACCATTTCCAGATGGATTTTAGAAAGCGTTAACTGGATTTTAGAAAGGGGAAATTGGATTTTAGAAATGTCAATTGGATTTTAGAAAGCGTTAAAAAGATTTTAGAAAACGAAAATTGGATTTTTGAAAGCGTGAATTGGATTTCAGAATGTGCGTAAAATAAATTTTACACAGAATTTTTCGAATAGAAATTCTTTATTGCGTATGAAAGTATAAATTAATAATTATATAAATTTTCGAAAATCCAATTTACAGTTTCTAAAGTCCAATTTCCCTTTTCTAAAATCAAATTGACATTTCTAAAATCTAATTTTCCCTTTCTAAAATCCAGTTGGCTATTCTAAAATCCAATTTCCCCTTTCTAAAATCCAATTGATATTTCTAAGATCCAATTTCCCCTTTCTAAAATCCAGTTGACGCTTTCTAAAATCCATCTGGAAATGGTGTAGTTATAGACAAGAATTATCTAACTAAGGATATTTACTTCCGTTTTCATGTGTTTCTTGATATTGTTGTTCTCTTCAAATGTCATTAATCGCATTTTAAAATAGAAATAATGAAAATGAAATTGCATGGAAATTATTAATGGCTAACTTTGACTATTTTTTCCGTTTCTTTTACTTCTGTTCTTTCGCCTTTATGAGCGTCATTCCTTCCGTTTTTCTCTTTTCATTTACTTGACAGCTAGTTTCTAGTTTAATAAGAAACAAAGCCAAACAATGTATGCACTTTTTGTTTATTTTATTGTTTTTTATTTATTAATCAAGTTGACAGCTGACAAGAAGGTGCTTTCATGTAAGAATGCAGATAAACTGATAAACTTTAGCAATTTAATACTTCATCACTTTATATGAAGACCACTAATGTAAAATTTGCTGTGTAAAATGTGAACATTGGCAACACTATGTCATTGTCAATCACCCGACTATTTAGTCTCTAGTGTGAATAGCTGCCACCGATTCGACTAAATAGTTGGAGTAGTGTGAATACAACAGTCCAATTCGACCAAATCGATTGAGTCGCAAGTGTGTATAGGCTCTAAGATAAATTTTTACTGAAACAATCCGGCTCATAATGAAAATTGGCTGCACTTGCAAAGAACTAAAAAGAAGAAGAAACATATACAACATATACCCAGCAGTAAAAATCTGAAATGAATCCTTTATGAATCACTGATGAAATTCATCATGAGGAGGCATCAGTGAATGCTTTCATATAAAGGCTGCTGAATTTTTTCAAATAAATGGTTTGCTTTCCTCATGCCTATATGACTCCAATGGTAGGAAAAACAAAAGGAGCACACCTCGAATTGGGAGAGAAGCTCGGCCATAAAACTCGTCAGAGTTATAATAGCGCAAAAAAATTCTTCTGTACGTTGAAAAGAGACAAATACTCCCTCAAAAACAATTTGATTGACTTTAAACTTCAAACTAAATGAAAATAATTATTTCAAAAATTATTTTTTTGGAAATTTGAATTTAAATTCCTGAAATAAATTATGAAACTCAAATGGCGGGATAGCTATGTATCCCATGTTATAAGGATAAGCCAGTGCGCAGTATAATTTTTCTTCCGGACTTCTTCTTTCCCCTTACGGCCAAAGCAGAAGCTTACAAGAGGCAAATTTGAAATTTTTATTTCCATATATTTTTTATTTTAAATATAATTTGTTTTATAGTTGTCAAATTGAAAAATTTGTCAGAAAAGCTGCCAAATGTCAAAAAAACCTACCGAAATACAAGCTGGCTCATGGGTTTTTAACCGCCTAGATGGTATTTCGTTTGGTTTTTCAATATAGCTTGCTTGCTTGCACCAACGCAAACCGATAGTGATGAATATTCAACAAAGAATGATCAATGATCATTTAGCAGTGAAACAAATTTACTGCAGGGTATATGTATATATATGTATACATACACAAATGTCACTTTTCAGTTCTGCCAAATCAAAAAAGCACTGTGCTGCCAAATCAGCACGGAAAAAACAAATCGAACAGGGCGGATCAGAAATTGAACCAGCAATTTATTTGGTTTAATCGAGCTGAAATCTTTGTTGTTGCATTTACATGCAAAAATTGTTATCTGGGTTAGGATCACCGTATGTGAAACACGGCTATTATTACATTAATTTTTAAAAAGAAAGGAAAGAAAACGTTTATAAATTTTTTTTAAATCCCAAACAAAATGTAAATATATATATATAAATAATAACAAGGTAATAGCTTTGTTCAACAACTTTACTTACAAGTACTTGCAAAAAGAGCGTCAATGTCAAATTAAGAGTAAAAACGAGAAAAAGAGAAAATTATCAACCAAAGTAATTGAACACAAGATCGTAAACATTCGCAAGAAAACAGCTGATACGCTGTTTTGACAATTTGATTTTTAGGTTAGGTTGTAATTGAAATTTTTGAAATTGGAAATGAATGGAAATAACTGAATTAGGAAAACAAAATTCTACTTTGGTTATTCCACAACATCATCGTTTTTGCGCTAACTTATTTAGTACACAATTAGAAATTTGCGTTTAAAATGTTTGTATATTTCCAATTGAAATTTTTGTGATCATATATTTTTGACACTTCTATTTTTTTAAAGCTGCTAGTAGTTGCAAGTGAAAATTTTACTTGCAGCGTTTATCAACTCTATCGAGATCTTACTCTCTCAATTTGGCTCTCTTTTGCGTATTTTTTGGGTTATTGAACATAAATTTTTAACTATTCGTAAAAATATGTAAAAATTTTGAGATATTGAACACTCCTAATAAATGAAGATATTACTGAAAATTAAAGCAAAAATTGTATTTGTCCACAATGGTGGCTGTATTTTCTTAATTGATAACTCTTGGTGGTCTTCTTCTGCAACTTTTCCACATTAAAAAGTTATAAATTGCCACAATAAATCTGAGTTTCTGTAACAAAATAAATTAAAGTGATGTCACACTAATACGATCCACACTTTGTCACCACCTATTTATACTAGAAAAGATATGAGTTACAGAAACTCAGTACATATTTCTTAATTAAACACAGATTTTTGTGAGAATCTTGTTGCTTCCCAATATAATTTTTTTATGGATTTTCAATTGTAAAGTTAATGTTCTGACTGTGTTTTTTGTTATTTTATGTTTTAGCCCTTGATAACTATCACCAAGGTGTGATGGAAATATATTGGGCAGCAACAAAATTACAAGAAAAATGTGTTTTAATTACCAACTAAGCCGTAAAAAAGTAACTAAATTAATAAAAAAAAAAGTCAACAACTTTAAAAACGATTAAATTAGTATTTGTCATTTGTCACTATGAAGATTAGTAAAAATCTTGTTTCTTCAAAAATGACTCAATGGCAACCCTGCCAAAATGTAAACAAACTATATATATATGTAAATATGTGTGAGTAAAACAGCTGATTTCTCCGTTGCCCCACGGGCTCAAAAAATCCTAAAAATTGCATACGGGCGTTTGCGTCAGCGGGCGGACCACACGTTCTTGACTAACTGGGCTATTAGTTGTCACAAAATCTATCACAATTTATACAGATCGGAAGTTGATCCAGAAAAATACCAGGATTACAAAATTGTTGGTGGATCTGCTTTCAAAATTTTTATCTCGATCTGGATCACTGCCACGGGAACTCGCCTATTGTATGTTGGGGATGGTGTTTTATTTGGATTTTTTTAAGTAATATTTTTATTAGGTATCATGATTTCATATTTCTCATATTTTTTTGTGGTTTTTTGTGAAGTTAATGATAAAAACACTATCCGTTTTCAATTTAAAAATTTTAGTTTTCGACAATTATTGAGCTTCTTTTGGGTGTAGCCAAGAGCTTTTGTGCTTTTAACACATGCACAATGTTTGAAAGTATTAGTGTGATAATCCCTTGTTTAGATTAATTAAAAAAAAGAACAAGAATATGGAAAATATGTAATAATAATCATACACTAATTTTACCAACCGCTTTGGTATCAATTTTGATCACTTTCGTTCATAACATGTAGAGTGACGTCATCATAGAGCTCGTGGGAACATGGCTGCTCTAAATGCGCCATCTTATAAGTATTTGGTTCTTGTATTGCCACTCTTTTCCATTGGGATGGCAAATTTTTTCGAAGAATGCAGGGTTGTTTTTAGCATTTACATTCAAAATGCAGAAATGAAGTTGCATTTATTTGCATTTTGGTAGAGAAGAATTTTTGTCGTATGTGCTATTATAAACAGGTATTGGTGCTCAGACATCACATACGACAAATGCATACTGAATGAAAATTCGTTTATCTCCCATAATTTTAAAGATATCTAACTTTTGCAAGTTACAGGTCAAAATATATAATACTCGCTACAGCTCGTCCAAATAACAGAAAAATCTGTTATACTAGGTTTGTTTCTTATAAGACTAGCTGTCAAGTGAGCAAAACGGAAAGAATTGCGCTCATAAAGAGCGAGACGAACAGAAAATCAAGAAACGGAATAATAGTAAAAATTAGCGATTAGTAATTTGAATGCTATTTTTAACTGTTAATGGTTATTTTTTGTAAAAAAAAAACATTTAATTTTCTTTATTTCTATTTCAAAAATTCAGAAAATTTCAAAAGTAATAAAATCAAAAGTATTGGTTTGTTTGAAAGAGTTTTTAATGCTTAGCACGAAATTTTTATTTTTATTTAATTTTTAATTGTTGGGGTAAGTGGAAAAAAATTCAACAACTATTTACAGCGAAGGTTGAGTGTATAGCTATTTCACGAAAAACCATTTTCGATCATCAGCACTCTTTTCGGAAGTGGATGCACTGGGGATTGAACCCGAGTCCATTCCATCTTCAGCCGCAATGACCCAACGCATAAACACACTCGGCCATTGAGACTCTGTGCAAGCTGTTGGATTTTCCCCACTTTTGCCTTTTTCATTTTCAACATTAACTTTAGTGTGTATATGCTTTTGCATATATTCTACCCAAAAGTGCTGAATTTTTGTTGGCAGTTCGCAATGAACATTTGTTGTTGGTATGTATTTTTTTTTTTTTTTATACCAACAACGTTAACAATTTTACTTGAAAGAGTTTTTAGTGCTTAGCACGAAATTTTTATTTTAATTCAATTTTTAATTGTTGGGGTAAGTGGAAAAAAATTCAACAACTATTTACAGCGAAGGTTGAGTGTATAGCTATTTCACGAAAAACCATTTTCGATCATCAGCACTCTTTTCGGAAGTGGATGCACTGGGGATTGAACCCGAGTCCATTCCATCTTCAGCCGCAATGACCCAACGCATAAACACACTCGGCCATTGAGACTCTGTGCAAGCTGTTGGATTTTCCCCACTTTTGCCTTTTTCATTTTCAACATTAACGTTAGTGTGTATATGCTTTTGCATATATTCTACCCAAACGTGCTGAATTTTTGTTGGCAGTTCGCAATGAACATTTGTTGTTGGTATGTATTTTTTTTTTTTTTATATACCAACAACGTTAACAATTTTACTTGAAAGAGTTTTTAGTGCTTAGCACGAAATTTTTATTTTAATTCAATTTTTTTGCACAGAGTCTCAATGGCCGAGTGTGTTTATGCGTTGGGTCATTGCGGCTGAAGATGGAATGGACTCGGGTTCAATCCCCAGTGCATCCACTTCCGAAAAGAGTGCTGATGATCGAAAATGGTTTTTCGTGAAATAGCTATACACTCAACCTTCGCTGTAAATAGTTGTTGAATTTTTTTCCACTTACCCCAACAATTATTCGTTTGTTTATTTTTTCAACAGCTGTTTCCTACTTTGGCAGCAAATAATTTCAGCTGGGGCAGGGCCGTGCGCAGGAATTAGCCTTGGGGGGGTTTTTTATTTTGGTTTGCATTCGCATAAATTTTTCGCTAAGATAAACATATTTGCTGAAACAGATATCCAGACCCATACACCATAAATTTAAATGTTCTCTAACTTTTCTGAAACTCATTATGATTCATCAAAACCTAGTTAACCCGGTCCTGCATAGTACACGGAAAGAATTTTTTACTAGAATCAATGCCGAGACAAGAAAAATTAGACTTGATTTTGAACTTAGAAAATAATTTCTTAATATCAAGAAAATTGGATTTTAAATAAATAAGTAAAAATTTTCTTGCTTCAAGTGAAATTGGATTTTAATTAAATAAGAAAACATTTTCTTGCTTCAAGTAAAATTGGATTTTAAATAAATAAGAAATAATTTACTTAGGGTAAGTGTTTTTTCTTGTTTTTTGAAATAAATAATTAAGAAATTATTTTTTTGTTGCAAGTAAAACTTTTCTTATACGAGCTTAAGTTAGTAAGAAAATATTAAATATTAAATTAAGTAAATATTTTCTAAAAATATTAAAAACGTAAAAAATAAGGAAAATTAAAACTAATCATGAGGGATTAGAAAACCATAATTAGTCAACTAGTATTTTCCTAGGACTTGTTTATTGAAATGACAACATTTTATTTAATATAAATGAAGATGCAAATAGTGAACTCCTTATACCAAATGCTTCACTAACAATTTGAGAATTGCAAAAATATTCAGAAATATGCAAAGCGGATGGCAAATTAAAAAAATACATGTAACTTTGGAAATGCAAATTCAGCAAGAAAAATTTTACGTCGCTCAAGAAAACGTTTTCTTATTTATTTTACATTTTTTTCGCTTTATTTTGTTGTTCCAATTCGTCGAAACACAATTTTCTTAAATTCTTCTTGATATTAGCAAAAAGATTTTCTTCATTTAAGTAAATTTAAGAAAAGATGTTCTTATTTATTTAAACATTTTTTTTTAACATTTTTTTCTATAGATTTTGTTAGTGTTCTTGAATAAGAAAATAATTGTCTCATTTTTGGAAAACTCAATTTCTTATTTCCAGTAATAATTAAGTAAATTTTTCTTATTTTCCTAAAAATTTTCTAAATTGAATTCAAGAAATCATTTTTCTTGATTCAAGTATACAAATTTCTTTCCGTGTACTGTTTACAGTACTTGTTAATTGAAACTGCTCACTGTTTTCACAAAATGAACATTTTTTGTTATCAGTACAATTTTTTTAAAAATGCCAAACGAAAATATGCTACACAACTTTGTAATTTCGGAAAGCTCCAAGTGCAATTCAAAGTGCCGAACTTATGTATTGGCCAACCTTATTTTTTGCAACTTTCACCAATTTCTTCTTCCGTAAAATTATTGTAACTAATTTTGTCAAAAATTATGAGTCAAGATTCAATGCAAAATTTATAAACTGTATTTTGAAAATTTTTGCAAAATCATTGCAACTTAGATTTGGTCATGGGGGGGTTTAACCCCCAAACCCCCCCCGTGCGCACGGCCCTGAGATGGGGAAAATTTTACTAGCTGAAATTTGGAGCTGTCTATGGCTCTCTTCTGCTATTTTTTTGACTCAAGAAACGATTTTCCAGCCGAAACTTGGCTAACTATTCATAACTAGCTAATAATAAACATAGTTTTTGAGAATTTCCAATTTGAACTTCAAAGTCGATTTTCTCGAAACTATGTTTTGTAACATACGACTTCGTTTTCTCAGACGACGATACGTAAGTATAAGTGTTTGGTAAGGAGTAGAGTTATTTAGTGCGAAATGCGATCGGATACCAATTTCATACGGAATTAAGTTGCATTCAAAAGTAAGTAAGTGATAAAAACATTGGCCTGTGCTACTGTATAGAAGAAATCACCGTACACTTTCCTAATTTAAATAACATTTCAACGCGATTTCGACATGGTTTAATTTTTGATTTTTTGTACGGCGTTGTGCAATAACATTATACGAAATAAGACCATACTGAGTTCATTTTTATACTCAGCTGTGCGTACTACACAGAGCAGCATAGTTTTGATCACATAACGGTGGTACATAACACCATGAAATAATCGAGATAAATACATATATATGGACTTATATATATCAAAACGATTAGAGTGAACAAAGAAATTGATTGAACCGTTCCCGTCCGCCCGTCTGTGATTTAATTTACAAAACCAACAAACCTTACAACAAAACTTATATAGGGACTATAAAACGCGCACTCGGAGTAAAACAGGGTATTCACATAACAAAAAATTATAAACTCTTGGGTCAAATTTTCTTTAGGCAGTATCCACTTCACAAATCTATTACAAAGCCAGCGTTGCCAACCCAATTTTTCGTCAAAATATGTAAATATGTGCATACTGCCTAAAGCTGGGTATCCACATCATAAGAAATTGCTCAAGAAAAAATTGGCATTTATTTCTTAAGTAAGTTTGACGTTTGATTTTTTCTTCAAGAAATATATACAATCGTATATATTTCTTGGCAAAACCAGCGTTGCCAACCTCATTTTTCGTCAAAAATTGTAATAGATTTTCTTGTGAAGTGGATACTGCCTAGAGAAAATTTGACACAAGAAAATTTCTTGACCATTTCTTAAGCGTTTTTTTATATGGAGTTTTAGCATTTCTTGTGATGTGGATACCCGGCTTAAAGACAGAAGACAATTTCTTGGCCATTCCTTAAGCTTTTTTTATATGGAGTTTTAGCATTTCTTGTGATGTGGATACCCTGCTTAAATGTGAAATGGAAATTGTGTTTCAACTCTAATAACGGGATAACCGCTGAACGGACTAATACGAAACTTTGCACACCTAATTATTTTTATCCTGTGAAAGTTATACGCATATTTTTAATCTTATTGAAAAGCAGGGATGGGCACCTCCCATACAAAGATTTCATTTATTCCGTAATATCTCTTTAAGTATTTGTACTAGAATACTGAAAATTAGTGTGAAAAATATTACATAATTATATAGTTAGTAAACGAATAAACAATTTAGGTCTTGGTAAAGCAGGTATGAGTAACTCCCATACAACCTGAAACTTTCACAGCGAATATCTCCTGAAATATTTGCAATAGAGTACTAAAAATTGGTGCGAATGCATACGAGCTAATTACGTACTCAACATTTAAAAAAAAGGAAAATTGTAATGAGAGGGGTTTATTCCAGAGGTGATCAAGATTTAAGCGTAAGTGAGCCATACGAGAACAACATCAATAAAAATTACAACTTTCTTCTTGGAATTAGAAAAATATTATTTTTCCAAATAGCAGTTTATTGCAACAACATGTATGTATGTACATATGTACTCAGTATGCAAGTTAGCAAATAATAGGTAAATAAAATAAATTATAAATATGTATGTATGTATGTACGTATGTGCTGCAGCTAGGCATTAAAATAATTTGCTAAACAACATAAACGAGGTAGCAGATATACATAAATGCACAACATACATATCGACGCTGCCAAAAAATACTGTACTAAGTCGACTAGGTACATTTTCCCGTTTTTGGCGTTTTCAAGTATTACGTGTCTTAATTTAGATGCTGTTTAATTTTGGTATCAATCGGACAATCCAATCCAAAGTTATAAGCAAAAGTGTACATATCTATAATACAACTCGAGATTTTTACGGAATAAAAACTTTGAGAGCTTGCCATAAAAAACCACGTAGCAAATTTTTATTTTTTCTTACGGTTTTATATAAAGCGTACGCTAACTTTGATATTGTCGAGTTTTGGTGTTGATCGTTCAATCCAAACAGAAGTTACAAGTGAAAATATACTTAGCATACAACTGAAGTTTCATATCGAGTTTAAACTTTGAGAGCTTCTCCTCCAAAACACAGTTTTCAGAGTTAGTACAGTTTTGTTTTGTAAGCGTCGATATGTACATTAGGCCGTATCGCCTTATAGGGACGCAAAAAAAACCGCGTGTAGCATAGTACACCTGATAGAAGTTAACTTCTTACATCTTGTTCAATATTTCAAATAATTGTGTTTTCAATTTATATTGGCTCGAAAGCAACAAGTAACAAGTTTCATATATTATATGAGAAGCGAATTTGCAAATACATCCCTGCAAAAAATGCGTTTAATCCGGGACGTGTCCGGGATCAATCGCAAGGGAGAATGCGACTACTACAATTTTACATCTCTTTATATGGAGCGAATTGATCGCATTTGTTTGAGCATGTCCTATGAAGAGACTATGTACATTGAATATTTTTGTAAAATTTCTACTTATAATCAATCTAGATTTATACCCGTTCGGGAACAATTGGTCTACAATTAGTCTACATTTATACCCATTCGTGAACAATCGGGGTCTAATGTGGACGGATTGTTCCCGAAAGAAATCAATCCGGGAAAAATCTATGTATATCTGGATTAAGCGCAAATTTTTTTGCAGGGATATTGCAATGAAAACTATCGCATGTACATATATGTGGTTGTGTGTGTTTCTTTGTACAAATTCTATTTATAGAAAAGGCAATGCTTGTTCTTGTTATTAGATTTTGTTTATCGGCAAGCTCATCCGATTGGTTTTTATATTGGTTGTTTGGTCGTTTTTATTTTAATAATTAACTAGTATCTATGTAACCCCCGATATTCGGGTGGCACTTTTATTTAATAAAAAATTATAAAGAAAATTATTTAATAAAAAAGAAAAAAAAAGGAACAATGCAATATAAGTTGCTCTTCTTCTTTCTGTTTTGTAGGTTGTTGATTTTACATTCTTGCACATCTTATTCGTGGAATAGCTGGCGTTTACGCTCTCTCCGGGAATTGCGTTTTAGGAACTCAGCCTTAATTTCTTTTCGGAATTATGAATTGGTTTTTTCAATTCCCAATTCCGTAATTGCGTTTCTGTCTTAATTGCTACGACCATGTTATTATGGTCCCTTTTCTTACAACAACCACATCCGGCCGCCATACCAATCTGTAACCCCGGAAGTCGCCGCCATACCAATCTGTCCCCGATTTTGACATTTGCCGATGACATATCGTCTTTTTTTTGATCGAATTTCGACTACGCATCCCAGAGCCATTTCACTGTATGCTATACACTATGGTTCAGTTTAAGTGCAGCATTTGACATACCCAAGGTGTGATGGCGCAGTGGTATTTTAATTTTTTTTTTTTTTTGGACGCCGCTAGATGTCGCTAAAATTTATTTTTCTCATAACTTCGGTGTTTATAGTCCGATATCTGAGTTTAATACACCAATGTCTTTGGCTTGAAAGGGCGGAACATTATTAACCCTATGTGTGCCATTGGGTCACTACCACCCAGTACTTAGTTTATACCACCCTAATGTACCTTTTTTATACCTGCATGTTAAACGTAGTCAAAAATCATTAATCTTTTGCAAAATAAGTATTTCGATCGCTTGAGCAGAACACGTTCAAATTTCGGAGGAATATAGTAGATTGGAAATAAGAAATAAAAGTGCCAAAATTTAATAAATTGCTACAAAAATATTGCCACATGTGCAATATTAATTGCGAAAAATGTGAACAGTTAACTTATACATATATTTTTATAACATAAAAATTAGCATTTTTTAATTATTACATGTACAATCCGTATGCATTGGCTTGTTGTTTACTCTTCATGGCGTTGGTAAAAATGATGTTTGACGGTAAATCGACGTAGAAGTTGGAACGTTAGTGGCAAAGCATGCGATTTATCGTACAACGGTGTAGTACGATAAATTGTATGGTTAATGGGCGGCATTACGCCAAATTGCGATTCCGGCCAGCATTGCCACTTTGGTTACTTTTTACTAAATTCGTTACAACTTTTTCGTTTGGTTACGTGATTACTTTCGGCCGATTTTTGTTACCTTCAAGGTCCATGTATGTATTTAGTACACTATGGTTACATTCAATTTTTAGGAATACGCTTTTAATTTTTCCAATATAAAATATTTGTTATCCAAATTTTTTTGTTGTATTTTTTTTTATCAAATTCCAAATAATTTATTGTTGGGGTAAATGGAAAAAATTCAATCCTTATTTCCAGCGAATGTTGAGTGTATAGCTGTTTCACGAAAATGAATAAGGAAAAAGTGGGAAAAATTCAACAGCTTTCACAGATCTCAGTGGTCGAGCGTGTAAAAGCGTTCGCACATTGCGGCTGAAGATGTAATGTATCAGGGGTTCGATCCCTGTGAGGAGCAACCACTTCCGAAAAGCGTGCTGATGATCGAAAATTGTTTCTCGTGAAATAGCCATAATCAACCTTCGCTGGTAATAGTTGTTGAATTTTTTCATTTACCCCCAACAATAAAAAATTACACTTTCATATCCTATGTACGAAAATCCTACACTAAGAAAGGTTGGATTGAATAGAACAATGGCATATATAAGGGAAAAGTACAACAGCTCAGCAGGACCATGAGAAGCCGCGGTGCTTAGCGTTTCGCTAATATTCGACTACTGATGGCTGGAGCGCAGGTTCAATGCCTGGTGTGCTCCCGAGAAGATGTCTGATGATGAAGAATGTGGTTTTCTTCGAAATAGCTATCACATCTACCATCGCTGTATGAGCTAATTGGATTTTTCCGCTTATCCCAAAGTATAAAAATTAAAATTAAACAAGTAAAAGCGCGGCTGTCTTCGGCCGTACCGAAGACTTCATACCTTTCATGAGTGGAGAAATGAAAAGTTACCTATGTATGTACATAGCCGGATTAAGTTTAATTTATAATTTTAATTCTGTGGGTTATTTATGGAAAGATTTGTTAGAAAAAATGGTGTCTTGGCTACTTAAATGGAGGAGTTATACACCAAAATTTTCATATCTGAACAATCGGTTGTAGGGGAGCTATATGTTATAGTGGTCCGATCTTAACAATTTTCGGTAATCCCGTTTGGGTCCATATGGGTACAAATACTTCAAAATTCCACGCCGTTAGCTGTTAAAATGGAGGAGTTATACACCAAAATTTCCATATCTGAACAATCGGTTGTAGTGGAACTATATGTTATAGTGGTCCGATCTTGACAATTTTCGGTAACTCTGGGCCCATATGGGTACAAATATTTCAAAATTTCACTTAGCTGTTAAAATGGAGGAGTTATACACCAAAATGTGTATATCTGAACAATCGGTTGTAGGGGAGCTATAGGTTATAGTGGTCCGATCTTAACAATTTTCGGCAATCCCGTTCGGGCCCATATGGGTACAAATACTTCAAAATTTCAGGCCGTTAGCTATTAAAATGGAGGAGTTATACACCAAAATGTGTATATCTGAATAATCGGATGTTGTGGAACTATATGTTATAGTGGTCCGATCTTGGCAATTTTCGGTAACCTTGTTTGGGCCAAAATGGGCACGTCTACTTCAAAGTTTCATGTCCTTAGCTGTTTAAATGGGGAAGTTATGCACAAATTACATCCAAAAATTTCATATATATCTGAATAATCGGTTGTTTTCTATATGTTATAGTGGTCCGATTCGGCCGGTTCCGACAAATGATCAGCTGCATATAACAACATACCTGTATTCCGAATTTCATTCAGATATCTCAAAAACTGAGGGACTAGTTTGCGTTCACACAGACGAACGGACGGACAGACGGACAGAAGGACAGACGGACATGGCTTAATCGACTCAGCTCGTGATTCTGATCATATCGGTATATATTTTGGTGGGTCCCCCACTCTTCCTTCTGGTACTTTCGACAAAAATTTTTTGGCACTAAGTTATAATACCATTTCATTCTCATGAAAGGTATAAAAATACTAATTTCGTGTTAGACACTAACATGGATAATAATAAAAAATTAAATTAAATAATTTTCGTGCTAAGCACTAAAAAGCTTTTAAGTCCAAATAATTTCTTTGACAGGAGCCAGCGACAACATTAGAAATAAATCTATTCTAGCGAATTTTCGTCGGGCGACTTTCGTCAGCTTTTTAGTTCTGTTCATTCTCATATCTGGCCGTGTTTTTAAATGTTGATAGAACGCTACGACCGGGCGATATTTCGCTCGACGTTGGATCTGTTTAAGGCTTAAAAATGTAAAACAATTGATATATTTTAGTTTTTGTTAACCGTATATATTGTTTTGCTTTCAAATAAATAGCTCTAACGTTAATGGAGCATATACTTTTATTATTTTTTTTTGTTACCTGTTTCTGGTTTTGGTTACTTTTATTTTGTATTTTGGTAAATTTTTAATTTTTTAAGTGGCAATGCTGATTCCGGCATAATTTTTTCTTGCGGTTTTATATAAAGCGTACCCTAACTTTGGTATTGCCGAGTTGTTGTATTGATCGTTCAGTCCAAACAGAAGTTATAAGTGAAAGTATACTTAGCATACAACTGAAGTTTCATATCGAGTTTAAGGGTACGTTCGCGACGGCAATCAGAACCGCAGTGTTACAAGTATCACGTTCTTCGCGTGTTTGTGGCAACACCTGCAAAAGTCAAACGTTCGTTTGACACATCAACCGTGCAGTTTGTTTGAATAATTGGCAACAGAAAATTTGTGTCTGCAATTTTTGCTTTAAAAAAATGGAAAGAGAAGAATAAGCATGATTGCTATATATTTAATGAAATATGCAATTTTGTAATTTTAATAACACAAATTAATTCCAAACTAGAGTGCTGCCTACTGTCGAAACTCGACAGTTTTTCTAGAAGTTTTTTTGACTAAGGTGCAACTATATTTTTTGTATAATTGTTTGTTGTTATTGTTACTGTTTCTATTTTGTTGTTGTTCCTGTTGATGCTGCTCCTTTTGTTGTTACTTTCACTGCTACTATTTTGCTGTTGTTGTTGTTGGTGTTGTTGTCGTTAATCGTTTTCATAATTCTCCTACCTACTTCTTTCTTTCTATTTCTGCTCTTTTCTTTCCTACTTATTCTTTCTTATCCTTCTTATTACTTGACCTTATGTTTTTGTTGTAGTGCTTTTGCTACCTTTTTACGTTTCTACTTCTTTGAAACTACACACCACATCCAGCCAAACATGTTCAGAATTGCATGTTAAGTTTGGTGAAAACGCACAAAGTCAGCTACATATGCTTGCGCATTGAGACAGCTCTGTTGTGTGCAAAGGCATGCAACAACAACCACACGGCAATTTTCCAACGACGATTGTGGACGCATTTTCCAAACAATTTTCATGAAAATTGGCGCAGTTCTATTTGAGAGCAATACCTTTCTAATGGTGTGCTTAGTTTTAAAATCGGTTCAGTAGTTTCGACGGAGAAGATGGAACAAAATTTATGTTAGCGTATTAATAATATAGATACTTTTAATAATGCTGTTATAGCAATATACCAGCTGAGTATCAGCAGGCAAGTGCAAAATAAGCAACGGGTTTACTGTACTGCTGCAATTATAAATTTTCATGAACGTACCCTAAACTTTGAGAGGCTCTCCTGCAAAACACAGTTTTCAGACTTAGTACCAGGGATGCGACTTTTGGGCTTTTCCTACCAAAACTGGTAGGTTTTATTCCTTTTGCTAGTGGCAAAGCCGAAATTTTGTTGGCTAAAAAAAGACGACGGCAGCTAAATCTAGCCACCAAATAGCTAAAACGGCAATGATGCTTCTATCAACCTTCTCCTTATAGACCGCTATTAAGGTTCTTGTGTTACATAGTCCTCCATTTCCTTTTCTGCTACCACCCGAAAAGCAATACTATGCATTTTTACTCTTAATTTGCTTAAATTAAGTGCGCTACAAATATTGCATTTTTCCCACAACACATACATTAGTATACAAAAGCATATATTTCTGTATATCTAAAGAAGATATCAGAAAAAACGCATCACATAGCATGCCAATCAGAAATGATTGTGGAAAGGGTTTACGCAGTTTTAATTAAAAAAAAAAAGAAGTAGCATAGGAGATACTGAGGAGGGGATATAGCCAAAAACGCGGTTTTTCGCCTCTTTGGACATGATATCTCAGAGAATAGATCCAGTTTAGAAAATCTGCCTTCAGATTCAGATTCAAGGCGCTGAAATCCTTTAGAAAAGTAGCATTTTATTTCCGTTATCTAGCCTAAGGCCTACGTTGCTATGGTTTTATAGTTAAATTACAATTTAATATTGTCATTTAATTTTTGAGTAAATAATATATATAATAATATAATACAATGGCGCTATTATAACTCTGACGAGTTTTATGGCCGAGCTTCTCTCCCAATTCGAGGTGTGCTCCTTTTTGTTTTTCCTACTACATAATTGGGTGGACCTACAGTTTTATGCCGGCTCCGAACGGCGAATGCATTTTTTGTGAAAAGCTTTTTCATGGCAGAGATACACTCGGAGGGTATGCCGTCCACTGCCGAGAGGTGACCGCTGCTCTTAAAAAACCCAATAATTGGATTTTTACTTATTAGAAAAATTTTTTGGTGTTTTGCTCGGACCGTGGTTTGAACCCGAGACCTCTGGCATAGCAGGCGAGCACTCTACCCACTGCACCACAGCGGTAAATAATATACATATGTGAAAAAGCTGTGCGAAATCGGTTAGAACCACGCCTACTTTTTAACAAAATATTTCTAAAACGCCCTTTGGAAATTTTAACTGCAATTAGAGCGTATAGCTGAGTATCTAATGTTCGATTCCACTCGAACTTAGGCTTCCTTACTTTTTTTCATATGCGATTGGATAAAAGTGAAACAAGTTTACCATGAGCGCAGGGGATATACGTACATACATATTCACATATTTATACTTATTTGTGTACACTAGCCTTTCTTGGTTTTAATTTATAAAGGTATTTCTTCACAACTTCCGCAGCTGCCCAAAGCAAATTTACGTTTACGACCAAAAACTTAAATACAAGAAATTAAACAAAATCACACTACAAGCAACATTCATAAAAACTTTCAATGTCTGATAATATTAATAATGAGCATAACCATGCGAATAGTAATATATATACACGTACGAACGGTTCCAACCAAAGCCCAGACAATCAACCCGGCAGGGTAACTGCCGAACATACTATGCAAGTAGACCTTGGTTTAAATCGCATATGCCTGCTTGCATACATGTTAAAGCAGCTACTTCAATGTTCTATAATAGCAATATTACTGAACCCTGTATGTGTCAATGCTCAAGGTGAAATACTGCTTGATGACGATTTCGCACGAATTTTGGGCAGGTGCAAAATGGATAGCAGGGATTTCGATGGCTGCATGAAGGATGCCCTTAATGATTTACGCGCCTATTTTCCCACGGGTAAGCAACAAAAAGAAAATTTAAAAAAAAATGTGTAAAAAATAAATTAATTAAAATAAAGTAAATCTCTAAAACGAAAATAATAGGTTTGTTTCATGACAACTAGCTATCAATTGTCAGCTCACTTTCTCCTAGCGAATTGAACAAAAAATTGGCTTAAGAGGAAAATTTTGTGAAAGTAAGAAGAATAAAGAGTACTTTTTGGTTGCTTGTTTTTCCAAGAATAAAGAGCTTCAAATTCCAGGTAGTAAAATTTTTGTTCTCTTCTTAATTGGCGCATAAAGCCCAAATTACATTAGCGGCAGTCGGCATCAAATTACGGAAACACAAAATTAGTAAAAATTTGGGGTAAACGGAGCGGTGCTGCCGGCTGCCTCTGCTGTATTATGTGCCGCTTCATTGCAAACCGTAGTTTCTAAAAATCAGCTGATTTCGAAAAACAGTCGCTGCCACAGCCACAGCGCTATTGTAATTCCGGCTTAACGGTCTAGACAACTCTGGCCGAGTCCAATGAAGCGCGCCAGTTTCATCCATTCTCACGACATGACCTGCCCAACGCACAGTGTACGAATTTTGAATTTATAATAATAATATTATAATAATAATACAATGGCGCTATTATAACTCTGACAAGTTTTATGGCCGAGCTTCTCTCTCAATGCGAGGTGTGCTCCTTTTGTTTTTCCTACTAACTGGGTGGACCTACTGTTTTATGCCGGCTCCGAACGGCGATTGCATTTTTTGTGAGATTGGATTTATACTAATTAGCAAAAATTTTTTTTTGGTGTTTGCTTGGACTGGGGTTTGAACCCGAGACCTCCAGCATAGCAGGCGAGCACTCTACCCACTGCACCACAGCGACGACGAAAATCATATCTAACAGCCAAACGAAGGTAGGCATGGCTATGAAATTTTGCCACAAAAATGCATCCAATATTGTATTTTAAAATAAAAATAGGCGGGAAACGCCCACATTTTCTACTTCTCCCCATATAAGGTGTTACTCCCCCTGTATCGGTGTAAGGTAAACACATTTTCTTACTTAATAACATTTTCTTTTTACTTTATTACCCAAGTTTACTTTAGTTTTTAAATTTAAATATGTACATACAACATGAAAATACATTAAAAAATACACAACACATTATTACAATGAAATTAAAATAATTTCGCCCACAGGAATATTATAAATAAATAGTATAGATGTCAAAAAAGAATTATATGTATATGTATAAATATGTAGTTGTCCGACAAAATGTAAAAAGATATATGTGTTTTAGTTTGATATTATAAAAAATTTAAATGTTTGTAAGTGAACAGTTTTATGATTTTTGTATAATTTATACATATATATAATTTATCTATAACTCTTTAGTGTTATTGTTAATTTCATTGTAATAATGTGTTGTGTATTTTTCCAAAAAATAAAATAAAAATTAGACTCCCTCAAGAAGACGAGTATACCGTCGAAACGCGTAGGAGAATGTAAGCGAATTTAAAATTTGCGTTCTATTTTTCAACGGCCGAAAAGCTCTTTTCAAAATTTAAATATATGCTTTATATTTGAGGAACTCATAGTAAAATTCAAATTTCTCATAATTAGACTGCGGATCTTTATGCAATTGCATATTTTTAAGGAAAAGAGATAGTGATATGGTTCCAAAGAGAAAAATGAAAGTTATTAACAAAATATTCTAAATTTTCATATTTATTTCTGCATATTTTGCATATTGCATATTTGCATATAACTTGCATATTTGCATAATAATTGAGGTTTAATCCGCAAGTTAGAGTCTCGCGGAGTTCCCCTAATGGCTTCAATGGCCCTAATAACAAAAGCTTTTGAAGGACTTGACGCTACGTCAGGATCATGTGGGCAAATAGTTTTGGTCAAAATTGAAGCTATTTCAAAAAAGAACCTGCTTTTCTGCTTTTGAAGTCATATTAGGAGTAGCCAAAATACTTTCAGGTGACAACAAAATATTAGAAACTGGAATACAGATTCCCAGTCAATTTTGGAGCGAATTTAAGTATGCTCCGGTTACATCTTGTGATGTTGAGCGTTCATTTTCAGCATATAAACGGATCTTAACCGATAAGCGTCACAATGTTTCCATTGAAAATGTGGAGAAAACACTTGTTGTATATTGTGGTCTTAACTACAACTAAAATTACCTCTTTACATTAAAAATTATTATAATAAAAATTAGTTCCCATTTGCAGTATGTTTTTGGCTGTTAATGGGTTTTATATTTGCATAGAACAAAAGATTCAGCATAGAACATATGATTTTTGCATTCAACTATAATTTAATTATTCACCCTTATTACGGTTGTCGTCGTCGACACTCACTCGACGCTGTCGGCGACGACTTATCAAAATCGGTATTACGTATGGTAAGGTCGATAACTTGTGACAACTATCGAAACATATTTGGTATCAGCTAAGTCGACGTCGACGGTCACTCGTTGCCATTTTCGTCGACGCTGTGTTTAATGGTGACAAGAAGAAAATTTAGTATGTATGCATTTTTGTTTTTAAAATTTTATTACGGGAGTGTTAAAATTAGTAGAACTAACATCCACAGAATATTTCCTGCTAGTTTCATTGAAAAATTTCCACTAGTTTAAAAATAAATTCGGTGAGCACACATACCGAAGCCGACCCAAAGGTTTTCAATGGGATACGCTACCAATAAATTTTTTACAACATTGAGAACCAATCACCATTAAATTGAATGCCTTGGCACCTCCTTTAAGAAAGATTGAGGAGAAAACTGATTTATTAAATATTTATGTACATACATACATACATATGTATTTCAACTAAAATTATTTTTCTTTTATTTATTAATTACTCGAGCACTTCATTGCTATGTTCATCGCTAAAACTTGATGAATCATATGCAAAATACATTTATTATAAAGAAATAAATTATCTAAATAGCACAGATTAAAAATACGGAAAAAAATGCGCACAGATTCTAAATAAAATCAAACAGCTAGTGCAGAAATTATAGGGATGGTACTTTCGTCATTCGGTTTACCGATAAACAGTCGACGTCGTCTCAATACGCTTAGCTAATACCGATTTTGCGTCGATGTGACGACGACGTCGAGACGACGTGATGTCGACTGAAAAGTGACAACGACGTCGACGACGACAACCGTAATAAGGGTGATTGTGTATATCACTTAAAATTCCATATAAAGGTGTAGTTTTAATTTGCATATAACTTGCATATAACCTGCATATAAGTTGCATATATTTTGCATATCCAAAACAGAGCAAGAAAATTCGCTTTGGAATGTGAATATATAGTTTTGAATCAATATAACTCTTAATAAATCATTTTAAATTTTTTGCATAAAGATCCGCAGTCTACTCATAATTGTGCAAAAAAGGTACATTTATTTTCTTAGTATTAAAAACGAGGACTTAGAGCAATATAAGAATAAAGACAGTATAGGTGCATCTCGGTGGACTCAAAAAATTTTGCCTGTGAAAAATTAATTTTTATTATAAGTTGACTTATTTATTGTTTTTTGTCCAGAATTTTTTTCTTTCTGATTTCAAAAATATTTTATAGGCTGACAATTGTGAGTATATCGATCATAGAAATAGTGCCAATTTTTTACTGCTTCTTCGCTAAGTTGACTTATGAGGTGTGACCATATGGTCACACTGGGCATGATATGGAAGAAATTACTTAGCATAAAAAAGTGTTTTTTGACACTATGCCATATGGCATAGATGTCACTCAACAGAAACAAAAAATTTATAAGTTGAAATTAAGCCATAGCGATTGCATGTTAGTTGATAAAAAATGTTGACCCAGAGACCAGAGTATACTTTCCCGAAATTCAAAACATTTCAATTCACTCTAGTTTGGCAGATATCCTCCCAAAAATGTAAACATAGAGTTTGTCCATTCTTGAGGTCATTTAGCATCAAAGTTTTATTTTCAGTCAAGAAACTTATCTAAAATTATGAGCTTTTCTCTTCCAAAAACTGTTGGGCGTGGTAAAATATAGTTTTTCTTCACAGAGATATTGCATTTTTAAATGCGTAAAACGCGTAAAAGTGGTAAATCCTCCTTATCGCTATCGCATAATTCGTGCTAAGAAATCAATAGCCTCTTGTGCACTTAGTTTTCTTGAAAAAATAATAACAAAAATAATATAAATCACTAATTTTATAAAAAAAAATTACATATTAATAATACACCAACTTATTTTTTTTTTTGACTGGTTGATTCCAAATCCGTAGTAAGCCTAGGCTTAACACCCTCAATTTTTTAGTAAACTTTAAAAAATAACAAAAGGTGAAAAATCCCACTATTTTTTTCTACAATTTTCTCGAAAATTTGGATCCAGAACATAAAAATACTAAAATATGTATAGAAAAACTTTTTTGAGTGTGGTTGTTTTGACACCTCTAATATAACCCAGCATGACCATACGGTCACACTTAAAAAATATCATCAAATAATAGACAAAAAATTATTATTTACTAATACTTATAAAACGAAAAATATGCTTTATTATAACTCAAAATATGTATTTACTTTTTATTTCTAAAATATTTTTCTTAAAATAAAAGTGTAGGTACATACATACTTTTTACTCAAGCCCAAATACCAGGGTACGCATTGGTACACAGCACAGTACAGGCACATGTGCTCTGTATATTTTTATAAAAAAAAAACAAATAGGAGCGCGGCTGTCTTTGGCCGTACCGAAGACTTCATACTTTTCATGAATGGGGAAATGAAAAGTTACGTATGAACATACCCTGATTTACTTACACTGCTATTCCGAGCGTTACCGGAAAATTACTTTACTGGTAATTTATGTTGCTGAAAATTGTTACCGTCTTTTCAATTGGTATTCTGGCACAAATGGTAACGCTGTCAAAGCATTTCCATACGAACGGAATGGAATCGGGCTGAAAATGGTAACAAAATGTTACCACGTATTGAGGTGGTAACTTAATTTTCTGCTGCCAGAATACGAAAGGAGTGTTTAAAGTACCAGATTCTTTATTTAACCAGTAAAGTAAATTATGTTACCACACCGGAATAAGGCCGTTAAGGGCATCGGGAACTTTTGTGAACGTTTCATTCATAACGTTCCCGTATGTGTATTTTCAAATTCCATTTTATCCTTATCTATCTCATTGGTTTTGCACTTGGCTAGAAACACATACGAGTGCAAATGTGTTGGTAAAATTTTTGTAATAGTGTTAGTACTTTCGGTCACACAATTCTAGCAGGGAGTGGTCCGATCTTGACAATTTTCAGTAACCTTATTTGGGTCCATATGGGTACAAATACTCCAAAGTTTCATGTCCATAGCTGTAATAAGCACATCTCACACTGAAAAACCCCCATTCAGTGTATGATTACATACGCTTTTGCCTTAACTTATGCTATATAATGCGTACAAGCAAACATACAGAGAACTACACTGCGTATACGTAACTTGTTTACATACATACATACATACATACAGGTGAAACTAATAAAAGCTTGTTAAAAAGGGAGAATTTATACCCCAAAATGTGTTTATCTGAACAATCGGTTGTATGGGAGCTATATGTTATAGTGGTCCGATCTTGACAATTTTCAGTAACCTTATTTGGGTCCATATGGGTACAAATACTCCAAAGTTTCATGTCCTTAGCTGTAAAAAGGGAGAAGTTATACCCAAAATGTGTTTATCTGAACAATCGGTTGTATGGGAGCTATATGTTATAGTGGTCCGATCTTGACAATTTTCGGTAACCTTATTTGGGTCCATATGGGTACAAATACTCCAAAGTTTCATGTCCTTAGCTGTAGAAAGGGAGAAGTTATACCCCAAAATGTGTATATCTGAACAATCTGTTGTATGGCAGCTATATGTTATAGTGGTCTGATTCGGCCAATTCCGACAAATGATCAATTGAGCATCAAAACTCACCCGTTTTCCAAATTTCAATCACATATCTCAAAAACTGAGGGACTACCCAGTTGAAATCGAATGTATTGATACACGAAGTATGCATGTTGTGTGCATGGAAAAGTGCGTACAGGGCATGACTTGTGAAAATAAACAATTTTTGTAAAATCTTGATTCACCCAAAATATGAATGCTATATACATGAAAAAATAGGTCCGTTTATTATTAGCTAGTTATGAATAGTTAGCCAAGTTTCGGCTGGCAAATCTTTTCTTGAGTCAAAAAAATAGCAGAAGAGAGCCATTGACAGCTCCAAATTTCAGCTAGTAAAATTTTCCCTAGCTGAAATTATTTGCTGCCAAAGTAAGAAACAGCTGTTGAAAAAATAAACAAACGAATACTTTTGATTTTATTGCTTTTGAAATTTTCTGAATTTTTGAAATAGAAATAAAGAAAATTAAATGTTTTTTTTACAAAAAATACCCATTAACAGTCAAAAATAGCATTCAAATTACTAATCGCTAATCTTTACTATTATTCCGTTTCTTGATTTTCTGTTCGTTTCGCTCTTTATGAGCGCTATTCTTTCCGTTTTGCTTACTTGACAGCTAGCTGCTAGTTTAATAAGAAACAAACCTAATATCATGCGGTGTGGCTGTGATATGCATGAAATTATAAATTATTTTATTTTTTACAATTGATTAGTGCTTCTGCGTGCTTTCAGCATTGATACAGATGAAGGGTTAGGGTATGCATGCTCCCTGAGAAACTATACGTGTAAAAAGGAAATATACGATCATTTATACTGGCATGCATACATGGCTCCAATTCATGCTTCCAAAATTGATATTGTATTCATAAGATTCCAACTGGGTAGTTGCGTTCACACAGACGGACGGACAGACGGACATGGCTTAAACGACTCAGCTCATGATCCTGATCATATCGGTATATATATGGGTCTGTCACGCCTCCTTCTAGTACTTTCAAGATTTGATTTTCGGCACAAAGTTATAATACCATTTCATTCTCATGAAAGGTATAAATACGCCCAGCAAGCAAAATTAGCTTAAATAAAAAATATAATAAATAAAGTTTTTTTTTAAGCTTATAATAATAAACATTAAGCTTACAAAATGTTGATTTTTTGTTTACAAAAGACTTCAAAGTAAGCGTGTTATAAATGAAATTAGACCTTGGTTGTAAATGTTCGAATATAAATTTATAAAAATAGTTAAGAGGAAGTTTTTTATAAGCATAAGAATATAAACTAATTGTAAATGTTTGAATGAAACCTTTTAAAAGCTTTTGAATTTAAGCTTATTGTAAATGTTCTAAAAAAGGCTTTTAATAAGCTTTTGAATGTAAGCTTACTGTAAACGTTTCAAATAAAGCGTTTTTGAGCTTACCAATCTAAACCTTTTCCAAATTAAAACAAAGCACATCATAAACAGTTTTTTAATAATTTATTTTGACGATATTTTGAACATTCCCAACAAGCATTCCTGTAAGCGTTTTTGAAAATAAGGTAAGCTTGCTTGAAAAAATGTACATGTATTGTTTTTTTTTATATATTTTTTTTTCAAAATTTTACATGTTTTTGTTTTTAAATATATACAAAGCACATGTATATTTTCAAAATGTGTGGCACATGTGTGTACAAATGCGTACCCTGCCAATTTCCATTTTTGTCGTCCTAAATTCAGAATTCGTACACTGCAAAGTAGCCATAAGCACATAAGAAAACATAATAAAAAGTTTTTAATAAACACTTTTTCTACATACCACTTTTTCTCTTCGATTAAAACAAAAAAAAAATTATCCGTACGTTATGCGGATACGCTTCTCGTGCGTTAGGGCGGGATTGGAGGGCATGGGTTATTATTATTATTACTAGCGAAGCTAAAAATATGCAAATGCATATTTTGACCTAAAATTCATAATTACCGTCAAAATTCATCCCTTTGTTCAGAAACTCAGTTGGAAGCGCAACCTGATTTTGTAGTACAAGCAGAGCGTGCATAAACGTAAATTTTACATGAAGCATCGCTCATCACAATCATCAAAAAAGTAATTACTGCCGCTGTTCCGTTTCATGCTGCGTTTCTGAACATAGCCCATATTCGTGCTATTTTGGCACTTAATCAAGTAATATCGACCAATATTAAGCTGGCAACATCTTGTCTATGGTTAATTCAGATAGCTGCGTTTGCTTAGATGATGAGTAAATCTGGTAAGCATATGACTAGAAATTAGTGATATGCGTTCCCGTATAGAAGTTACCACGATAAGGGTTCAATTAGTTATGCGTTAACTTTATTTCCATTACAGTAACAATATCGGTATTAATTTGGTCGATTATTGGTGCAGTAACAGTAAACAGCTGAACAGTGATCATAGCCCAATAAAGGTGGTCATGCAATACAGTCGCTCTTCTTCTTTTGGTTTTTTAGGTTGCAAAATTATCATATTTTGTATTAATGCTAATTGCGTGTTCTCGTTTGATTGCTACGACCATATTATTATTGGGTCATGACAGTGAACAACTGAAACAAACAATCGATCAGCTGGTTAGCGTTACGGCTGAAAACCAAAATTCATTCGGTTGTTACCGATAGCGTTACCGACTAGCGAATCACTAATCAAATACATTGGGTGAGTTTCTAAGAAAAAGCTGCTCCGCAACTGTTGAGCTGAACAGTTGCCAACAGTTGTGTAGCAGTTGAGTTAAACAGCTACGTCTTAGAAACGGTTTGATGAATTTATCAGCTGTTTGGCTTTACACAACATGTTGAGCTTAAGTAGCGAAGAAAATTTGTGATGCAAAAAATGGCGAAAAGTTGCCAACTGTTGAGCTGAGCGGAATTACTCAACAGTGCGTTTCTAAGACAAACACTCAACAGTTGCACAACAGCTCAGTCTTAGAAACTCACCCATTGTTTCCCATAAGGTTGGTTGATCAGCTGTTTTATAACGATACTGTTACTGCATAACTAATTTAAGATTTATACCTTTTTCAAAAAACGAAATTAAGTGTAAAGTTGTATCGACTTCTGATGAGAGCGATTGTAAAATTTTTAAAGTATTAAGCCGGAATTACAATAGCGCTGTGGCTGTGGCAGCGACTGTTTTTCGAAATCAGCTGATTTTTAGAAACTACGGTTTGCAATGAAGCGGCACATAATACAGCAGAGGCAGCTGGCAGAACCGCTCCGTTTAGCCCAAATTCTAAATTCGCTGCTGCTGCCTTGAATCGCAGCCAACTTCTAAGTGTTGATGTGAACTTATGTCTGTTTCCGTATTATCCACTGTAATATATTTTTACTAATTTTGTGTTTCCGTACTTTGGTGCCAGCAAGCGGGAGAGAATTTAATTTTTACTTAATTGATTTCCACTAGCAAATATTGCTGGCGGGATGAACAAGTAAAGAAGAAGAAAGAGTAGAGGAAAAAATGAAACAATATTGATTATTTTAATTGAAAAAAGCGGACATGAAAATGGTAAGTAAATTTATGTCACCACGTGTTCAAGGTAAAAGGAAACATACCTAATATATAAAGAAGTCACTGCCAAATACTGCGAACGCTCTATTGTGTTTGGTCTGGCAGTCACTGCTCATATTAGACGCATCAGCTGATTTCGAAAACTGTCGCTGTCCGCTGCCACATCGCTGATGTAATTTGGGCTTTATATTACATACTTTAACAATTTTACAATCGCTCTTAATAAGTACAACTTTACATTTAATTTTGTTTCTTGAAAAAGGTAAGTATAAAGCTTAAATTAGTTATGCAGTAACAGTATCGTTATAAAACAGCTGATTTATAATCTAATTTAAAAGACAAAACCATCCTTACATAATATTTATGCCATTTCGGAGTGTTATGGAGTCCAACAGTTGTTCTATCACAAACTTACAGTGTGTAAAAATCATAGGTTTAATCAACAAAAAATTTCATAATTTCTTTTCTCGAAAACAAAAAAAAATCCCTCTTTCAAATTTGCAGGGTAGTTTAAGGACACCTTGAAATTTATTTGAGATTTTTTTAAAGAAAATCGGTGCTATCCTTCATGACTACACTGAAAAAAAATTATTTTTTTTTAAATCATAGCATTTTTAAAAATTTAATTTTTTATATAAATTTCAATAATTTTAAAAAGTTTTTGTAGTATAAGATTTTTTTCTAAAATTAATAGTTTAAAAGATATTTTAACTCAAAAAAAGCTGTCAAAATTTTTCAAATGTCAATAAAATCCAAAATATTGAAAATTTCAAAAAAAATTTTTTGACACACAATTCTAGAAATCAAATACAACATGTATTCCGAATTTGAAGGAAATTGGAGAGGTCTTTTCATATGGAATGCCTCATATGTATGTATGACAGTAATGATATATCCAGGCAGTAAACGAAAATTGTACAAAATAAATAAATCCCCATCCTCATCCTCATTCTCATCATCTTATCATCCAAACTTTATACAAATTGAAGACTGCAAATATTACCAGTACCATTTGCTCGGCACCATCCAATACCCTGTGGGGGAGATCTGTAGTTCATAACTGGTGCGCAGCTAGTGCATTTTGCGACTAGAGCGAGCTCAATCTCTTTTGCATGTTATACCGGGGACAGACATCTGGTATTTTTTCGTAGCAATTTCATAATACCATATATCTGTCACCAAATATTATAATATTCTTCAAAATACTACACGAGCATCTTAGTATTTTTGTAGTAAAAAATCCAACTTTCCGTAGGTTGTAATTTTGTGGTATTCTCATTGTGAATTAGCATTTCCCACTGAACATACCTAAATGTGACAAATGTCAGCCAAAAAACCAAAAACGTTTATTCGAAAAATCAAAAAAAAAAAAAAAAATTAAAAATTAAAAAAGCAAAAAAATTACTTACAAATGGACAAAATAAACGTGTATATGTATATAAAAGTGATGAAACCCATTTAATCAAAGATATGTGGCGTGAGAACATTTAAAAACTGTGAACAAAGGATTGGTCTCTTTATGGCACTTCACTGCACTCGCGGTTCGAGGGGCAAGAATACTTACTTAAGATCGGTATTCCGGGAAATAAATAAAAAGAAAAGATTGCGGGTTTATAATGTTCGCGAATTTATTACGGGAACGATAGGGATGCGTTGTTATCTCGATGACGATATAACAATTGTGTCTCTTTGTTTTATTTACAGTGTTGACGTTTTGTTCTGTGTGTGGTGTGTAACAATAGTGTATATGTTATGTGTGGTGTAAATGGATGTTGTAAAGTGTGGTGTGATAATGTTAAAATCCTGAATGTAATGATGTGATCTGTGGAATGTGATGATGTGACTGTTGCGTGAATGTTGATGTGGCGTGAGGAGGCTGCTGCAGCAATACGAGGAGGGGGCGGGCAACGGCCAGAGGTCATGTGAAAGCTATACAGCATAAGTTGTCCCACGTTGGGCGCCACATGTCTAAGCTTTCAGTAATATGAATATGCGGGGTTTGGCGAGTAGTATTTGTTTAATGTTATGTAGGGTATTTGGAATAGTGATTTTTGGCTACAAGGTGTAGCATGGGTTTTGCCGGATATAGCTACCGGAAGTAGCATACTGTTTGTGGCTAAAATGAGCATCTTTTGTTCTGGCTACAGGGTGTTTTATATTCCCATTGGGTTTGTAGCATTTTTTGTTTGTGGGGTTTGGGGCTGCGATCAGCATGTGCTTTGGCAAGATGGAGTATGGCTCGTTCCTGAGCAGTGGTGTACTTCGTGCGCCTGGCATAAGAGGTGCGTTGCACCGCAGGGAGAAGCAACCAAAGTTGGAGACGGCCACTGCCTTTGCATGATGTATTTATTGGGAGGAGGCAAGGCTCCTGGGCAAGACAATGAAGATTGTCACCCTTCCAAAAAGGGCATCCCATGGGTTAGGGATGCTGGGGGAAGACGTGTCCCCGGTTGGCGTTGATCCAACCAATGAGGCGTGCAGGACTTTTAAAGAAGCCACCTCATCCCGAGTGCAAAAATGACTCTTATGGGAGGATTGTCACGTCCCGGGTTGGCGTTGATCCAACCCATGAGGAGTGCAAGGCTTTAAAGGTAGCCACCTCATCCCGAGTGAACCCATACATCATTGTTCAGTGTCACATTTATGCTACTTAAGCAGAACATCGCTTGAAACGGTTGAGAATTGCTTGCATGCTTGCATACAAACAATGATCAACGCACGAAAAGCTAATGCTTGCGCAGCATAAGTGTGTAAGCTGTGAGCTGCTTATACATAGTGTAAGTGCGTGTGTTCGCTCATACGTATAAGTGCGTAAGTCGCTTATACAAACTGAGAGGTGTGCATAAGAACGGCCATATCTATCAAAATATGTGCGCAGAACTGCAAAAGCGGCACAAGATTGTGCTGTCCGACAAAGAGCTTCAGGCCGAGCAGCATCACCCAGTTCATCGATGACAATTTCAACGTTCCCAGCTGGATCAACATCAACAAGATCAGCTGCAGAAATACCAACAATATCAAGAGCTGCAAAACCAAAAAAGGTTTGGAGCTCGCCGAAAGAGACAGCCAAACGGCAGAAAAATATTTGCGTAAAAATGAGATAAAAATTATAAAAATCATTGAAGAAAGTAACGATTTACTTCGGAAATGTTTTCCATTTTTATGTTGTTTACTTCCTTTATCAGAACTGAAATAACATGTTACTGTCTGTCATTATGGTAGTATTTTAAATACCACAATAAATTTACCAAAATGCAAATACCAGATGTCTGTCCCCGGTATTAGCAACTGGCGAATTTAACATGGCGATGTCATAGGCGGTGTCAATTTTCCACCGCTGCATTACCTATTCGATAGTTCCGAACTACTTAAAAATTCCTATAAATTCTAGTTTTACATCTGCCACTTAATTGCAGCATTTGACAGGCTTAAAGCAAGTAGCGCGATGGTAGAGTGGTAAGCGCGTGAGATTTTCAATCCGGCGAGCGCGGGTTCGAATCATGAGAGTGGCAGATGATATTTTTTTTATTTTTTTATTTAATAAAAATTTAAAACAATTACTGTTACGGTATCCGGCGGATGCCTTTCGCAGGGAATGCGAATCGTTTTGATAAAATTTGGTATTCTCATAACCGAACGGCAATGCAGTCCGGGTATAAAAAACACGTTGATAAAGCAGTTCGAGGATTCACCGCATTCCTATAACCGTAATCGAGACGCAGTAGCTGTAATTCGTTTTGATTTCGATTGGTCATAAAAATGATGCGGATTCAAAAGAAATTTAAAAAATTGCATTTTCATTGCGTAGTAGATTACAATGAAATTTAACGAATAACGAAATAATTCGTATATTTTAAGTAAAAATATATGAGTTAATTTTATTTTTAAACAGAATTCGTACCAAAAACGAGGGAAGTTTTCTTTGTTGGTTGAGCGGAAGAAGCTTAACGAAAATATCGCAAAAGCAAGCAGTCTCCAGAAGTTGTATCTGAGTTTTGGACAACATTAAGCACGGATTTGAATGCTTTGGCACCACCATCAAAATCACTTGGTCTGAATCCAAATCCTGTATTAAGAATAAGCTAACAAATAACCGCTTCCAAATGCAAGTTATAGGTGGAGGGCAAAACGCAGAAGTTCACTGAAAGACATTTTCGTAGGCTCTGTACCGCTATGATCAAAACATAAGCGTTGAATGCGAACCATCCGTTTATAATTCGAGACCGTACAAAATTTAGCGAGTACTTCGCACGAAATTGGAACAGCTTCAAGTCCGCAAACACAACAAAAAGTGCTTCCCAGAAGTAACCAAATTAAATTATTGAAAACGCAAATAATAATAATAATATAATATAATGCAATGGCGCTATTAGAACTCTGACGAGTTTTATGGCCGAGCTTCTCTCCCAATTCGAGGTGTGCTCCTTTTTGTTTTTCTACTAATTGGGTGGACCTACAGTTTTATGCCGGCTCCGAACTGCGAATGCATTTTTTGTGAGAAGCTTTTTCATGGCAGAAATACACTCGGAGGGTATGCCGCCCACTGCCGAGAGGTGACCGCTTCTTTTAAAAACCCCAATAATTGGATTTTTACTAATTAGAAAAATTGTTTTGGTGTTTTTCTCGGATCGTGGTTTGAACCCGAGACCTCTGGCATAGCAGGCGAGCACTCTACCCACTGCACCACAGCAGCCACGCAAATAGATTTGCAAAAAAAGTTAAATTTTTCTTCAATTTATTCAATTGTATTTTTTCAAAATGCAAATAAATCACAACTGACAATGTAGTAAAGTGTAGAAAAGCTTTTGACACGATACGCAGGGTGAATCGATAAAGCAGCAATCCGACGGTTATGGTAATAGCGTGAAATTTGACCAGCGAGGGGAGTGCGAATCGGATGGCATTCGCGGGAGTGGCATCCGTCGGATACCGTAATAGGCATGATTAATAAAAGCATTTGCTTTTGTTTGAGATTTCAGACCCTTTACTCAAATTTTGAAATTTGGTTCATACAAATAAATGTCAAATCTTCGAAATCTTCAGTAAAAGCATTTGCTTGGTTTTTATTAATACGGCCCAATATTTAAAAAGTAATAAAATACAAAAAATAAAAATAAACCTGAGGGACCAGAAAAGCATAATTAGAGGAACATTTTATTTCATTAAATGAAGAGTGAATATGCAAACTGTAAATAATCTTTATATAATATGCTTCAATAAAAATCTGAGAATTGGAGAAATATGCAAAGCCGACAGCAAATGAACTGGCGCCTCTTTGACGCCTTTTCGCTAGGTCTGAACCAGAAATTGTGTTCACCGATTACTCCATAATGCTAGAGACACACATCGTAGTATAGTACAAATATTTCGATCAATACCACATATGTGTCACTCTCATATTGTAGTTTAATTGAAAATTTTCATAGTAAAGCCAAATCATAGTATTGATAATATAATATTCATACCACATGTGTGTCTGAGGCATAACTTGCCACATTTCATACAAAAAATATGGTCCATTTAACATTGCATGTCATTGCAATGGAGTATATACTCCACTCCCGCATAACAATCAAATTAATCCATGGAGTACCTACATATGGAGTACCTAACAGTTAGCCGAAATAACAACAAAAACCAAATGTTTATGGCGACGATGACGAATGACGTGTATGCAGTCAAACATATGTATGTACATAAGTAGTTATGTCTGCATACACATATCGTTGTCGTCGCGATAAATATTTGCTTTTTGTTATGTTCGGCTAACTACGAACCGATGCAGATACTCGAATCGGTCGTTTGGGCTATGTTAGTGGTCACTTTGAAAGTACTCCAACCTACCACAAATGGAGCATATCTGTGGCAATTTGCAATAATCGCTTAAGTCTTAAAAAATTATTTCGAGATAAATTGATTTTTATATTCGAAAGCGTTTCTTAACAAATCAAAAAAGTCGATTAAAAACTATGGACGCAAAATCAGTGAGCCATCCACAATGTTACCATCAAATTTTGTAAATAAAACAAAATGTCATAAAGAAATTTGATTAAGTATATACGTCTACTTTGGCTCTTATAGCAAGTTTAATATACCTCTATAGTATGTTAAGCCTAAATGTTTTTATTTATATCTTTTGTTTGAATTAAGTTATAAGCATGGGGGTTTTACAGAAATATAGAGTTTTAACAGGAGAATAACGTGGTGTATATAACTCGAAATCTTCCTATGTCGACTTAAGCGATTATTGCTTGTGACCACAGATATAATCCAATGATTTTTGACATATATGTATGTGCATATGCATAGAAACATATGTATACTAGATGAGTTTTTTTTTTAGATATTTCCTCCGGCACCGAAATATGAAAATTGGATGTCTTACAGTAAGTAAACTGAAAAAAAGTTGATTTTTCCAAAAACTGGATGGAGCTACACCGAAAACCGCGCAAATTCCCAGAATTTCAAGGTATGTTTAGATTTATGTATGAAAAAAGTTAGGATTTTGCACGAGAAAAAAAATTGATATCCATCCATACGTAGAATTAACCGCTAAATCGAATGGCGTATTCCGTTTTTGGTACACTCCCCAGGGAAGTTAATATCGCGGTCTAAAGTGATCATTTTCTTTTTTTTCTCATGAATCTTCAACTTCTTGCCCTATACTCTTCCCGAAAGCGGACATTATTTTTCAATTAAATCACACGGTAGGCTGTGTTATTTAATGCGCTTTCCAGAAATGTATAGCTATTAAAAATCGAATAAAATTTGGATGAGTTCATCAAGTTTAAATGAAGTAAAGTCGGGTATAAAAGGGTAACATATCTTTAAATTTTTTAAATTTTTTAACAATTTTGCTCTTGAAGGTGGTTTTTTGGGTTATTCGTGATTTTTTTATGTGGATGGGTAACTCTACAAATGTAAAAAAAAATACAAAGGTCGAGACCTTGGACAATGAACAAAAAGTGGGGCCGGATAGTGCCAAAACATTTGTGGGCGATATGGGTATCAAAATAAAGATATTACCTAGGACTTCAATGTAAAGCCAATCAATTTCGCTGTGTCCACCGCACTATGGTTCAAAATCGAAATATTGAGGAATTAAACACAATTATCGACTTTTGATTTTCCCAAAAAAAATAATTGCCTTTTATTACATATTAATGTAGTAAATAAAAAATAAAAAAAAAATAATGTCAACTGGCTATCACTTGTTTGTCAGAAAGCTTTCAAAGTCTTGGTTTTGATTTTTGTATTCGTAAAAAAGATTTTACTCAAATTATATAAAAATCTCAAGTGGTGATAAAAAGCTAACGAATTTGAATTAAGTGTGTTTATAAAATGGAAAATATTAATAAAGGTATGTAAAATCAAGAACAACAAACTTTTTTCTGAAACAATAATAATTATATATCATTATTATAATCGTTAATATATTTTTGAGTTTAAATAAGCCGTGTTGTGTTTTGATTTTTTTGAGTTTTTTTCTGTGTTAAATAGAATAGGAATAAGTTGGATCAAATAGGATCAATACAAATTATATATGTAGTTACAGCTAATAGTGTCCCCTTTAATGCAAATGTTATTTTATCTGTGGGAGTTTGCAAGCGAGGCTACAATTTCACTTTTTTCAGAGCAAAGTAAACTTCGAAAATGGCGATACTTTAGAAATTTATATTGATAATAATAAAAATATAAAGCTCATTTATATATAGGGTTTAAAAACCTAATAATTTCCCTTGAAAATAACGTTACATTTTTTCGAATATCTTCTTTAGTACCTGAGATATTGTTATTTTAATTTCATTAACTTGCTAAAAAAAAAATAAAAAACTTTAAAATTTCCTATCGCAAAGTTAATAAACTTAAAATAACAATATCTCCAAAACTACACGTAGCATCGAAAATCTGACTTCAGATTCAGATTCAGCGTATCGGAAACCTTTAGAAAAGTAAAGTTTTATCTCTATTTGAAATTCAACCTAAATTTACAGTTTCCACTATGTATGGCAGCAGCAGCGAAAAATGGGCGTGGCTCGCCCATTTTCGTCATGAGACATTACTTTTACCTTTAAATACCCTATGAAAAGTTTTAGACCGATATCTTAACTCTATTTTATTCTTCAAAAACTGAATTTTGAACCATAGTGCACCGTTTCAACACATATAAGTCAAAAATCAGACTCAAATGTCGCCAATATCCTTTAAAATATTCTGTAGTCATCCTGAACCACTTATTCGCCAGTATATCGCAAATTGGCTAAGAAATTGGCATGTAATGAGTTCCATATGCAAGCCCTAGTTAAGACCTTTAATTTGATACCAATATTGCCCACACAGTAAAAAATGATAGTTTATTTCTAATATCATTTGGTACTTAGTTTAATCATTCTTGGAATTAAATTTAAATTTTAATGCCAAAAAGCCTTATTTTTAAACTATGAGAAGTTTTACAATTTTATTTATTCCAAAATAGTTTCAAAATAAAGCATTGAAAAGTATTAAAATTCTCTCTAAAGAAGTTTAATCATTTATGGTTTAAAAACAAATCCTGAAAAGTATAAAAAACTCTCTCTTTCTCAATGTATATTACTATCAAAACCTTTTTGGTTTGAAATCAAAACCAAAAAAATATTAAGCACAAATTTTCAGAAAAAAAGTCAAAATAAATAAACAAAATTTTTTAAAAATACAATGCGAAGGAGTAATTAAATGGCCGAATCGAATTTTTGACGCCTGATGAAATAATTGTATCAAGTAAGTAATTCAAGAAATTAATAAAATAGCATGAGGGTAAACTTTGCTTTATTTTTACAGACATAAGGCAGTTGAAGGTCTCTCTTGCAGTATCACTGCAAGAACCGCGACGGTGCTGAAATTTGCCTGGACATCTCCGAAATTTTGGTGTAAAAGTTGACAATATGTACATTAAGCCGTATCACGAAAATAAAGTTTGCGTGTGTCAGTTTTATTTGAACACTTATGTCGAAAAAATATTTGTGGTGTAAAAAAAATTTTTTTAGGCCCGCGTTAAAAACAGCTAAATCGCGTTTTTTGTAATAACTTCCTTATTTGATGCCGGATCTCTATTATCTTAATATCGCAGAAAAGGTCTCGCTCAGCACTATATTTGGCCCATATAAAGTTTCGTCCCCAAAGGTTGTCCTGAGCTTTACCTTTAAAAATTTTGGAGTTACTATCCCTAAATTTTTGAATTTTTATCACTAATACAAAGCTCTCAAAAAACCATGAAGAATCCCCCAAATAAATTCTAGCCTTTATTCACAAACAAAAAAGTTATAACGTTTTAAAATCAGGGAACCTGTTTTTTGAAAAATGATCCCAAGTTCTTATTTATATGAGGCAGTAACGCCATATAAGTATGAGTTTTTGATTAAAAAGTATTCTAAGTACTCGCTTGACTTGATTATGTACCGCGATAGAACAGCTACCAATACTGGACACATGATATGCAAAAAATATGTGATGATTGGACTATTCGTGTTGATCAACGTTATTTATATTGAATGATAATGGCTGTAGTGAAGATTTGGTAAGTATTCAAGTGGGACCTCTAAGCACAGCGCGCTGGCTTACAACGGCTTCACGATTTCTGCATCCGTGCGTATCGTAAAAAAAAATTTTTACACCAAAAATATTTTTTCGACATAAGTGTTCAAATAAAACTGACACACACTAAACTTTTTTTTTGTCCATATAACGTGATACGGCTTAATGTACATATATACATACATATATCGAATCCTAACTACCATAAAAGTGTATCCAACAAAGTTATCGATTTCAGCTTTTTTATGGAAATCAACAATTTATTATAACATGCATCAACTCCCAAAAATTTCATAGCTGTGCAATATGCAGTTCCGAAGGAAGAGACTAAATATGTAAGTTTCAAGGCTACATACAAACTGTATGCAAAACAAATTAAAAAAAAACTGAGTCCCGTAAAATTTAGTTTTTGTTGGATACACAATTATGGGGATTGGGGCTCAATATATGAATAAGGTACTTTAGTGTTTGCCGCTCATGGAAACTTAGGGGCAAATGTTTGTATTTGATTTGTATGTACATAAATAAACAATGTTAACGTTATTCAATTTCTCATTAATCTTTGGGATAAGTGGTTATTTGGGGTATATCCACAGGAAATTTTATGGAGGTTTATTTTTAAATCCCAAAAAGTATAAAATTTATTCCAATTTTCGGATTGATCTTATACCATTTCAACTATTTTTAATACCAAAAATATTCTAAAAATAATCAAAATTTGGCTTTGATTTAATTCCAAAAAAATATTAATTTGACACCAAGAATAATTTTTGTCTCTCAGATTCTCTTCCTTTTTTTAAACCAGAATGGTTTTAATTTTATACTTTTTGGCATTGTTATATATAAATACCAAAATGGTATTAAAATTAAACTAAAATTTTTACTGTTTAATAATATTTTGGGGCCATCCGGGTCCACGGTTTTTTCCGCTATCCACGGTATCGATCTTCCGATTTTTTTTTTTACATTTGTGGAGTTATCCAACCAAATAAAACAATCACTAATAACCCAAAAAACCGTCTTCAAGAGCAAAATTTTTAAAAAAATTTAGAAATTTTAAGGTATGTTACCCTTTTATACCCGACTTTACTTCACTTTAACTTGATGAACTCATCCAAATATTATTCGATTTTTAATAGCTATACATTTCTGGAAAGCGCATTAAATAACGCAGCCTACCGTGTGATTTAGTTAAAAAATAATTTCCGATTTCGGGAAGAGTATGGGACAAGAAGTTAAAGATTCATGAGAAAAAAAAGAAAATGATCACTTTAGACCGCGATATTACTTTCCCTGGGTAGTGTACCAAAAAACAGAATACGCCATACGATTTGGTGGTTAAATCTTCGTATGGGTGGGTATCAATTTTTTTTTCTCGTGCAAAGTCCTAACTTTTTTCAGACATAAATCTAAACATACCTTGAAATTCTGGGAATTTGCGCGGTTTTCGGTGAGCTCCATCCAGTTTTTGGAAAAATCAACTTTTTTTCAGTTTACTTACTGTAAGACATCCTATTCTCATATTCCGGTGCCGGAGGGAGGATCTGAGAAGGTTTAAAGAATCCCATACAAAAAAAAAACTCATCTAATGTATACATATATTTAGCGATCTCTTCAGGAAAAACAGATTCTGCTGAAGAAGACATTGAAAATATCTGTGGCCACATGCAACAATCGCTTCATAGTGCAACTCTAATGCACCGTATGCAGATGCGTATGCGTGTCCGTGTCACTGACATCCGTGTTGCATACCTGTGTTTAAATGAGGCAAACTCCAGTGGCACGGATGTAAATGGACCAGACGCATAGAAAATTCGAAGATGATTTCGAACACGCATTCGAATGCAGCTAAGTTGAAAATTTTCTACTTCTATGCGTTTCGCAACCAATATTAAGTTGGTTGCTACATCGGTATACACATTTTTTGGTAAAAATTTCGTTAAATTGATTTAAAATGTAGTGAAAGTTTGTTTGCCAGTAGAAAAGTTTATTAAATGGGGTTTTAAATATATTTCGAAATGGTTAATAATTAATTATATCTTAATTACAATCTGCATACCCAGGTACATAGTACATGAATTTAAATTAGATACATATACATATGTATGTAGTTACCCGTGTGCAAATACATAATTGAAACTGAAATAAGTTTAACTGTAAGAAAATAATTTATTGAAATGAGTATTCTTTTGAATAGGGAGTTTTCGCCTTGGTATAACAGAACACCAGATTTCAGAGGTTGTGCATATATTTGTATAAACCAAAATTTTCAAAGTCTAATATTTTAAGGCAACTGTAATTCTTACAATACATAAAAATCAACGGATAGCAATTTGGCAATGTGGCTGCCGTGGTGCAATGGGTAGAGTGCTCGCCTGCTATACCAGAGGTCTCGGGTTCTAACCCCAGTCCGGACAAACACCAAAAAAAAATTTTCTAATTAATTAAAACTAACACGGCTTTTTTGCATGCCGCTCCACGGTTACTAATCTATCCATTTTTAGCGACTATTGCATATCTGCTTTTCAAAGTAGATCGCAAGTTGATACGATATACACTGACTTCTCCAAGGCTTTCGATAAAGTTTCTCATAGAATACTCTTACTGAAGCTCGAGTCTTTTGGGTTTCATTCCATCTTCTTATCATGGATCAGATCCTATTTATCCAATAGACGTTGCGTGGTTGCTCTTGATAATGCAACATCGCGGCAATTTGTCGCATCCTCTGGAGTTCCACAAGGGAGTATCCTAGGACCCCTTTTCTGTATAATTTTCATTAATGATATTGGTTCATGCTTTTCGTTTGCGGAACACCTGCTGTATGCCGACGATCTCAAAATATTTGCAGTCATTAACAATACTAGCGACTCTATGAGAATGCAATGTGACTTACTTAATGTCCACAAGTGGTGCAAGCTGAATCGCTTACATTTAAACATAAAAAAATGTTTTCATGTAACTTTCGCCAAATCCGTTACTACTTTGCAAACGTCATATTATATTGCTGACGTTAAACTGAAACTCGTTGAAGAAATTAAAGATTTGGGAGTTATTTTCGACTCTAAGTTTTGCTTTAATAGCCATGTTATTCATGTAATATCTCGGTCTTACTCAATGCTAGCATTCATTCGTCGTAATTGTGCTGCTTTCACTAACCCATACACTCTTAAGACTTTATACTGTGCCTTTGTCAGATCGAGGTTAGAGTATGCAGCCTTCATTTGGAGGCCCTCTCAAACTGGTCTCTCTAATCGGCTAGAAAGGGTCCAAAAAGTGTTTCTTCGATTCGCTCTTAGGCCCCTAAAATTTTCCGAGCCATTACCTCCGTATAAATCCCGTTGTATGCTGATTAACCTTACGTCACTAGATGCCAGAAGAAGCTTCCTTTCGTGCTCTTTTGTTCTCAGTATTACCTCTGTGGCAATCGATTGCCCTTCTCTACTTGATAAAATTCAATTTAATGTGCCCTACAGGAACTTGCGTCGTTACGAAACCTTAAAAATTGGTCTATCAAAAACCAACTATGGCGTCAATGCACCTATTTCTAGAGCATGTGCTGAGCTTAATTTGTTTTTCAGTTCGTCAGGTGCTGATTTTACATGGTCGCATTCAATGCTAATCAACCATCTCAAGACTTTTTTTTTGCATGAATAAATAATGTATTAGTGTAATTTGCATATGTATATAGTCTGTAAGAATTTTTTTTGAATTCAAAGACCAAATAAATAAATAAATAAAATAAATAAAAACCCAATTATTGGGTTTTTAGAAATAGCGGTCACCTTTCGGCAGTGGGTGGCATACCCTCCGAGTGTATTTCTGCTATGAAAAAGCTTCTCACAAAAAATGCATTCGCCGTTCGCAGCCGGCATAAAACTGTAGGTCCACCCAATTGGGAAAAACAAAAGTAGCACTTCTTGAATTGGCAGAGAAGCTCGGTCATAAACTCGTCAGAGTTATAATAGCGCCAGTGTATTATTATTATATTATTATTAATTTGGAATTGATCCACTTCACAGGTTTTCATCAAATTAAAAAAAACCACTAACTTCCCTCTCCAAATACAAATCACGTACCAGAGTGGTACATTTTTTTTTTTTTTTAATAATTTTAACGTATTCCGTATACATATACGGCAATAACACTTCCTATCATAATTAGTATCAATTCTAAATCCTCATTCATTATACATTTTCTGTTATTTACAAAAACGGTACACGAGACGGAAGAGGTCAATTAGGAGAGTTCAAAAAACATGGGTTGCCTATCGAAATCTGGGGCAAACTGGAAGATTGCCAGCTTTGAAAAATGCAAAAAAAAATAGGTTTTCTCCCCTTTTGTGTTATTAAAAAAAACGATACACCAAACGAATGAGGGCAATTAGCAGAGTTCAAAAAACATGGGTTGCCTATCAAAATCTGGGGCAAACTGGAGGGTTGCCAGCTTTGAAAAGTGCAAAAAAATAGGTTATCTCCCCTTTCTGTTATTTACAAAAACGGTACACGAGACGGAAGAGGTCAATTAGGAGAGTTCAAAAACCATGGGTTGCCTATCGAAATCTGGGGCAAACTGGAGGGTTGCCAGCTTTGAAAAGTGCAAAAAAATAGGTTATCTCCCCTTTTCTGTTATTTAAGAAAACGATACACCAGACGAAAGAGGGCAATGAGGAGAATCCGAAAAACATGGGTTGCCTATCAAAATCTGGGGCAAACTGGAGGGTTGCCAGCTTTGAAAAGTGCCTGAGTGATTTCTAAATAAAGGAAAAAAAGGGTTAAAATCATGTCGTATATAAATATGTTATTAGGAAATTTATAGTAAAATTTCACGAACTTTAATTTCGTGGAATACTTTAACCCGCTAACACCTCCACGAAAGGGTCGTTTTGACCCCCTTTTTTTAAAGTCCGAAAAAATACTATTTTGAAGGTCGATAGAGGATTGAAATATTCTAGAAAATTATTGGCCATAAAATTTCACTAGGGGTCCCCTCAGAAAAAATCTTTGTATAAATACCCCAAGAGACCACAGAAAACAAAAAACATATTCCTTTGTATTATTTCAAGTAAAAACAAGGGAGTATATTTCTATACGACATGTTTTTAACCCTTTTTTTGCTTTATTTAGAAATCACTCAGGCACTTCTCAAAGCTGGCAACCCTCCAGTTTGCCCCAGATTTCGATAGGCAACCCATGTTTTTTGAACTCTGCTAATTGCCCTCTTTCGTCTGGTGTATCGTTTTTTTAAATAACAGAAAAGGGGAGATAAACTATTTTTTTGCACTTTTCTAAGCTGGCAACCCTCCAGTTTGCCCCAGATTTCGATAGGCAACCCATGTTTTTGGAACTCTGCTAATTGCCCTCTTTCATTTGGTGTATCGTTTTTTTAAATAACAGAAAAGGGGAGATAACCTATTTTTTGCACTTTTCAAAGCTGGCAACCCTCCAGTTTGCCCCAGATTTCGATAGGCAACCCATGTTTTTTGAACTCTGCTAATTGACCTCTTTCGTCTGGTGTATCGTTTTTTTAAATAACAGAAAAGGGGAGATGACCTATTTTTTGCACTTTTCAAAGCTGGCAACCCTCCAGTTTGCCCCAGATTTCGATAGGCAACCCATGTTTTTGGAATCTCCTCATTGCCCTCTTTCGTCTGGTGTATCGTTTTTTTAAATAACAGAAAAGGGGAGATAAACTATTTTTTTGCACTTTTCAAAGCTGGCAACCCTCCAGTTTGCCCCAGATTTCGATAGGCAACCCATGTTTTTGGGGCTCTCCTAATTGACCTCTTTCGTCTGGTGTATCGTTTTTGTAAATAACAGATGAGGGGAGTATACCTAAAAATTTTAGTTTTTGTTTTAAATATTTAGTACCTTTCGTACGCGTTTTAGCCATGTGCGATGTGTTAATAAACTTAGGATCTGTCAGTTACCACTGTTACTTACTTACTTAATTGGCACGTAACCGTCTAGACGATTCTGGCCGAGTTCAATAAAGCGCGCCAGCTATTTCTGTTTCGTGCAGCATGGCGCCACTTGGGAATACCTAGGGAGTCAGCATCACTGTCCCCCTGATCTTCCCAACGCAGTGGAGGCCTCCCTTTTCTTCTGCGTTCAGCGGGTTTCGATAAAAATACTTTCTTAGCTGGAGCACCTTCGTCCATTCTTACGACATGACCTGCCCAGCGCAGCCGCTGGATCTTTATTCGCTGAACAATGTCGATGTCTGCGTACAGCTCGTCGTTAAATCTCCGTCGATACTCGCCCTCGCTAACGCGCAAAGGTCCATAAATCCTCCGAAGAACTTTCCTCTCGAATACTCCAAGCGCCATCTCATCTGCTTTTGATATAGTCCATGCTTCTGCGCCATACATGAGGACTGGAACGATGAGTGTCTTGTAGAGTGTGATTTTGGTTCGTCGAGAGAGGACTTTACTTTTCAATTGCCTACTTAGTCCAAAGCAAACCTGTTAAATAATGATTATTAATCGTAATGATTACCGGCTTGATTGATTATTTTTTCAACTGTCCATTTAATGATTGATTACCCATTGTTTTCAAATTTTAATGATTATTTTGCAATTACCATTAAAGAAAATCATAAAAAATCAAAAAAAAAGAAAAATAATCATAAAAAATCAAAAATAATCAAAAAAAATTATTTTGATTGTTTTTGATTATTTATGATTTTTTTTGATTTTTTTTGATTTTTTATGATTTTTTTTTGATTTTTTTTAATTTTTATCAATATGGTTTAAAGAAATATGCACATTTGTACGTATGCAGGTATGTATATAGCCTTTTAAGGCAGACTCCCGACGGTAGCTTGATGGTAGTACCGGGGGGTTCGCTACGGTGAGCGTAGGTGGTGTAGTGCGGTTAAAGTCCCACACTAACAGGATAAGGGCTCTATATGCTTCCTCCTCGTATATTTGTGCAGAGAGGCATACACATTTATACATATCTTACAGGCTTGGAATTATTGTTAATTTGTCATTGACCGTACATGGTACGATGCACGTTTATATCTAATTATTTATCTTTATGAAAAATTGTTTAAAGTGGCCAAATCAAACATTTTAGTGTAACATTCGCTGACTTTCGAGACTTTATGACATTCATGAATGAGGAAAAGAAGCGATACATAGTCTCATTTTCATTAATTTATACAGTGAATTATGTGTGTTATTTATGGAGAGGTTATAGTCCAAAATGTCTATATCTTAACAATCCGTTGTATGGGACCTATATGTTATAGTGGTCCAATTTCTCTTAAGAAGTCACCCAAGTACCAAATTTCAAGTAGATATCTCAAAAAAATGAGGGATTAGTTTGCGTTTATACAAACGACTCAGCTCATGATCCTCATCATAGCGGTTATATTTTGGTGGATCTGTCATGCCTCCTTCTGCATTTTCCGTGAGTTTGTCTGTATATTTTATTGCCAAATTTGAAATAATTCTGGTCCAGGTTTATTTTCAGCGTATTTACGATCTCTGTTGCAATGTCTTTGTTCGTTTTCTCTGTCAGTATTTTAGTTAGAGCTTTAAGTATTTCTGTCTTTGGTATCGAGGGGTATAGATCCTTCACGTAAAGTGATACCTGTTTTGAGTCCTTGGGTACGTTCAGAATTCTTAGTTTGTTGACTAGTTCCGATGTGTTTTTGATTGCTAGTAGCATATTTAGATGTTTTGAAAGTCTATATCCTGGTGCCGATTTAAGGTGTTCCTGTTTTGTGGATTTTAGGTAGTGAGATCAGTGATCATTCATTGCTGTGAGAGTGTAGGCTACTTTGCTGTCTCTTATCTTTTTCGCTTGTTTTATTGCACGCTTTATTGCCATTTGGTATTCTTCCGTTGGGTCTTTTCTCATCACTCCGCAGCCCATTTCTTTGATTAGTTGACCTGTTTTTGCGGTGTATTCCTCTTCCTCCATTAGCACAGTTGTATTTCCTTTGTCTGTTTCACACTTCATCAATTTTTTCAAAAAAGGAAAAATTCTTAATTTCATATAAGTTGTATTTATTGTTCATCATACGCCATACCGTTTCAGCCCTAGTTATTGCCCTATTGTATTCTTCTAAAAGGCAGAAATATTCATGCCTATTACGGTATCCGGCGGATGCCTTTCGCAGGGAATGCGAATCGTTTTGGTAAAATTTGGTATTCTCATAACCGATCGGCAATGCAGTCCGGGAATAAATAACATGTTGATAAAGCAGTTCGAGGATTCACCGCATTCCTATAACCGTAATCGAAACGCAGTAGCTGTAATTTGTTTTGATTTCGATTCGTCATAAAATTGATGCGGATTCAAAAGAAATTAAAAAAATTGCATTTTCATTGCGTAGTAAATTACAATGAAATTTAACGAATAACAAAATAATTCGTATATTTTAAGTAAAAATATATGAGTTAATTTTATTTTTAAACAGAATTCGTACCAAAAACGTGGGCAGTTTTCTTTGTTGGTTGAGCGGAAGAAGCTTAACGAAAATATCGCAAAAGCAAGCAGTCCCCAGAAGTTGTATCTGACTTTTGGACAACATTAAGCACGGATTTGAATGCCTTGGCACCGCCATCAAAATCACTTGGTCTGAATCCAAATCCTGTATTAAGAATAAGCTAACAAATAACCGCTTCCAAATGCAAGTTATAGGTGGAGGGTAAAACGCAGAATTTCACTGGAAGACATTTTGGTAGGCTCTGTACCGCTATGATCAAAACATAAGCGTTCATTGCGAACCATCCGTTGATAATTCGAAACCGTACAAAATTTAGCGAGTACTTCGCACGAAATTGGAACAGCTTCAAGTCCGCAAACACAACAAAGAGTGCTTCCAAGAAGTAACCAAATTAAATTATTGAAAACGCAAATAGATTTGCAAAAAAGTTAAATTTTACTTCAATTTATTCAATTGTATTTTTTAAAAATGCAAATACATAAATCACAACTGACAATGTAGTAAAATGTAAAAAAGCTTTTGACACGATACGCAGGGTGAATCGATAAAGGAGTAATCCGACGGTTATGGTAATAGCGTGAAATTTGTCCAGCGAGGGGAGTGCGAATCGGATGGCATTCGCGGGAGTGACATCCGTCGGATACCGTAATAGGCATGATTATGTACTTACGTTCCGACATTGTTCCTCAAATAGGATTATTTGGGAATTTGTATTCGTCTTCGCATGCCTACTACATAATAAAGCAGTAGACGATTTGCTATGTTGCAAATAGATTTACGTAAAGATAATCTCTGTCATAATCAGAATTCTTTATTCGCTCTTCCCTGTCCTTATATTGAACATAAAAATGAATCTTTCCAAGGTGTAGGAAGGGTTTGTATCCGTATCTAGTACGAAAAACTTCGAACGAGCCAAGGTCTATACAAATTTTGTACTTCTAAATTTGTCGACATTTTAATTAGTGCAGTTGTCGCTGTAGAATACACAATGACTTGGATACACCTGTCCCCATATTTACTGCAGGGTTACGTACTTTAATATGCGTTCACATACATTTGTACAAACAAACTTTATGCCTCTCTGACCAAACATACATGCCTACCTGAATACTTATGTGCATGCGTATCCAAATTTCTTTACAACAATATTGAAAAAAATCAAACAAAATAAAAAAAAATCAAAAAAAAATTATAAAAAATCAAAAAAAATCAAAAATAATCATAAAAAATCAAAAATAATCAAAAACAATCAAAAAAAATTATTTTGATTATTTTTGATTATTTTTGATTTTTTATGATTATTTTTGATTTTTTTTGATTTTTTTTGATTTTTTTTTGATTTTTTTTAATGGTAATCATTAAAATTACTTTTTTTCAGCAAAAGAATTAAAATAATGACTACCAATTAAAAAACAAAACAATTTAATTGATTACTAATCCTAATCGGAATTTAACAGGTCTGGTCCAAAGTAGCATTTATTGGCAAGAGTGATTCTTCGTTCGATTTCAGTGCTGACATTATTTTTGGTGTTAATGCTGGTTCCCAAATAGACGAAGTCCTTAACTGTTTCGAATTTGTAGCTATCAACAGTGACGTGGCTGCCAAGGCGTGCTGTTTCTTTGTGTGTTGACAGAAGGTACTTCGTCTTGTCCTCGTTGACCGCCAAACCCATTTTCTTAGCCTCTTTATCCAGCTTGGAGAAGGCAGAACATACGGCGCGCGTGTTAGTGCCAATGATGTCGATGTCATCGGCGTACGCCAGCAGTTACACACTCTCACACTATAAGATGATTCCTGTATGGTTAAGTTCTGCAGCTCGTATTATCTTTTCCAGCATCAAGTTGAAGAAGTCACACGAAAGGGAGTCACCTTGTCTGAAACCTTGTTTGGTCTCGAACGGCTCGGAGAGGTTCTTCCCAATTCTGACGGTGCTGATGGTGTTAGTCAACGTCATTTATTTATTTGTTTCAAGTCTATAACAAAATTGTCTTACAGACTAGTTGACAAAGAGTAAGAAGTAGAAATAAAATTATTACATATATAACTAGTAAGACACTTAAAATATATAAAATTGAGATCAACTAAGGAAGATGTCTACAAAGAAAGTAGTGTTTTAATTTGGTTTTTAGAACAAATTTTGATTCACATAAATCCAAGTCTAAAGAAATTGCGAAGAAGCCAACATACGGCATAGCCGTATAAGTTTTGCAGGGAAATCAAATTCAGACATTGCAGCATATAGGCAATTCCTATTCGTGCTATCAAAAGCGGCTTTAAAATCGAAAAAAAGAGATGGTGTGTATCGGTTCCTTTTTCATGAGTTTTTTCCAGGATTTGGCGTATTGTGAAGATCTGGTCGATGGTAGATTTACCAGGTCTGAAGCCACACTGATAAGGTCCAATCAGTTTGTTGACGGTGGGCTTCAATCTTTCGCACAATACACTTGCTAAGACCTTATATGCGATATTCAGGAGGCTTATCCCACGATAATTGGCGCGTATTGTGGAATCTCCTTTTTTGTGGATTGGGCAGAGCACACTTAAGTTCCAATCGTCGGGCATGCGTTCGTCCGACCATATTCTGCATAGGAGTTGATGCATGCTCCTTATCAACTCTTCGCCACCATGTTTGAATAGCTCGGCTGGCAAGCCGTCAGCGCCCGGGGCCTTGTTATTTTTAAGCCGAGACATTGCTATTCGCACTTCGTTATGATCGGGTGGTGGAACATGCCTACCATCATCTGCTATTGGGGATTCGGGTCGAACATCTTCTCTTTCCGCAATTTCATTGTTGTCGTTATCTAGCAAGGAGGAGAAGTGGTCCCTCCACAACTTAAGTACACTCTGGACATCAGCTACCAGATCGCCGTTATCACTCCGGCGGGAATTTGTCCCGGTCTTGAAACCTTCAGTCATCCGCCTGACTTTTTGATAAAATTTTCGAACATCATTCCTATCCGCCAGCATCTCAAGCTCTTCACACTCGCGCCTTTCGGCCTCCCTTTTCTTCATTCGAAAAAGGCGCCTCTCTTCCCTCTTAGCCGTCCGATAGCGCTCCCATACGCTTCGTGTTGCGCCCGCACAGCGTTCTTTCTTTCCGAGGCGTCGCGGCATTCCTTATCGTACCAGGTGTTTTTTCTGCGGGCTCGCTGGTATCCAATAGTTTCCTCAGCGGCGGTGCGAAGTGAACGAGCGATGTGTTCCCATTCCTCGGATACATCGTTTGGTGGAGGGTTGCTCTCAGAGAGCGGGAGAGCCGGGTGGAGTATTCATGGGCTGTCTGCGTCACGTGCAGCCTTTCGACTTCAAACTTTCCTTGCTTTCCTGTTGGCACATTCTTTGCTGCACAGAGGCGGGTGCGTACCTTGGCTGCCACAAGATAATGGTCCGAGTCGATATTGGGCCCACGGATTGTGCGCACTTCTAGGATGCTGGAGCTGTGTCTGCCGTCGATCATGACGTGATCGATCTGATTTCGCCTTTTTCGATCAGGTGACAGTCATGTGGCTTGGTGTATTTTTTTGTGCTGGAATCTGGTACTGCTAATGACCATGTTTCGGGACCCGGCGAAATCGATCAGCCTCGTCCCATTGGGACTAGTTATGTCGTGGAGACTGAATTTTCCGACTGTGCCGCCAAAGATACCTTCCTTGCCCACCCTGGCATTAAAATCGCCCAGCACGATCTTTTTATCGCGGCGGGGGCAGCGATCATAGGTTTGTTCTAACAGCTCATAGAAGGAGTCTTTGGTCGCATCGTCCTTCTCTTCCGTCGGGGCGTGGGCACAGATGAGCGATATGTTGAAGTACTTCGCTTTGATGCGGATGGCAGCTAGACGCTCGTTCACTGGCGTGAAAGAAAGTACTCGGCGGGTGAGCCTCTTTCCCACCACAAAACCAACACCAAATATGTGCTCCTTTGCATGGCCACTATGGTATATGACGCAAGACCCGATTTTCTTTGGGTCATACCCCGTCCATCGTACTTCCTGTATGGCGGTGATGTCAGCTTTTACTTTATCGAGAACATCAACCAGCTGGGCAGCGGCACCTTCCCTATTAAGGGTCCGGACGTTCCAGGTGCATACCCTCAAATCATAGTCCTTTAAACGTTTGCCATAGTCGTCATTAAAAAGAGGTGGTCTCATCCGAGGCTTTATTTTGCTTTTCATTGGATTTTTACGTGGTGGGTCCCAAGCCCGACGCACAACCCGCACTGCGGGAGTTGTTTATTGTTACATGTTTATATAGCGAGTCGCTTGCTCCAAGTCAGACGCCCGCTCGCAGCCGCACCTACTGGTGACAGACGCTGCAGTTATTCCCCTCAACAAGCCCTCCCAGCAAACACAGTCTCTAACGTTAGAAATTTCGTCGAGATTACCTTAGATAACTAGTGTAATTCTCTATATATTATCAAATCGATAGCTAGGTTTGAAAACTACACTAGAATTCGATTAGCGAGTGATTAGAGAAGGAGCCAAATCTCACGCCTTTTATCAATTCTCAATATATTTCTGTGATATATTGAATATACATACATATATTGAAATTAGATACTAAAAAATGGTAAAGTTAATATTACCGTAGTACAATGTTTTCCATTAAAAAGTACAAGAAGTACCTTCAATTTAAATTATAAGACTGAGTTTTGTTTAAATTTCAGTTCTTATAAATGTGGTAAACATATACATGTCAATATGTCATATATGCAATTTAGGCACATATTGCGTTAATAAAATCTAAACAATGAAAAAATCATGTAAAAGGAGACAAAGCTTTGTTTTTCATTTCAATTGGAAGTATTTGCAAATTCTGATTAGAATCTCATTAGATAACTACATTAGAATTCGATTCGAGAATTATAATTTTCTCGATTTGAGAATTAGGTACCCTTTTGTTTGAGAACGCTATAATTCTCGATAAATTTTCGAGTCGTCCTCTAACGTTAGAGGTTTGAGAATGAGGCTAGTTCTCGAGTCATTCTCAAATCGATAACTAACCTCCGTGTTTGTTGGGCTTAAACCGAATATGTCGGAGTGGCCTTGTCGAGTTGTCGCCTTCTCACTTTAGTTCACCACCAGACGGGTGTTCGGTGGCTATCCAGAGGACACTGCGCGGAAGTCGTGAGCTGCTTGCTCCGCATGCAAAAGAATCGCTCTAGCCACCACCAGGTGGATGGCAGTCAGAAGCTTTCCCCACTTACGTGGACTTCTACACACGAAGCCATCCTCCGGACAGTTACCACTGTCCATTGGCAAATAACAGATGAGGGGATATATTTGTTCTGCCGTATCCCGGACTAAATTATTGCTATTGTAATTTTTACAATGAAAATGATTTACGAGAAATGTTATGAAATTTTTTGAAATTATTGTAATTGTGATTTTTACAATTAAAATCATTTACGGTGAAAGTTGATTGCAATGAAACCTTTTTAAATTATTGCAATTCTAATTTCTGAAATCAAAATGATTCATGGTGAAAGTCGATCGCAATAACATGCTTTTAAATTTTTGAAATTTTTATTTTTACAATCAAACAATTTACTAGCAATATGGTTTACAATCAAAGATTCTTACAATTATATACACTTTTATGATTGCTATACAATCTGATTGCAGCTTTTTACAACTCAGATCTTTGGTGATATGAGTAAAAATCGAACCAGTCTGTCCAATAATTTAAAATGTTAGGTCTAACTAATAACACTCTGTGACAAAATAAAAAAACACTGAAAGTAATTTTTTTGAGGTTAACATATGTTAGTTATAGGCCTTACCAAGCCCACGAAGACTACATACTTAGAATACACCCCCAAAATCTGGAGTAGGGGCAAAATTTTTCATATTAAATTGCTAAATTTGTATTTTACCTTAGCCCGGGAAGTACAAATTTTACAATTTTAGTATGAAAATTTCCACAGTATAAATCGATTAAAGTAGAATATCCTAGGAACGCCTAGGCGGATATAAAAATTTATATGTCGTTGAAAACAGGATTAACAGCAGATTGTTTCAAAATAATTTTACATAAACACTGGTTAACAAATTATTCGCGAAAACCGTGATTAAAAATTAAAAGATTTAAGAAAAAATTTACTTTTTGACATTGTTTTTGAAGTTTCTCTGGCATTTATCAAGATACATTAACAATTCGTATACTGTTAAAAGCAGCGAAATGTCATCTTTGCAGCGGCATCAAGGTCATGATAGGATAAAAAAAGAAAAGGTTATGGTACAATATATGACTTAACCTATGACCCCGAACTCCAGATTTGAGGGTGTATTGAAAATTCCAAGTATACAGTTTTGTATACTTGACTACATCTTTTCCAGTTTAAGTTCAGGAAGTTACAATTGAAGTTCGGAATTTCCAATTGAAATTCAGAAAGTTACAATTGAATTTCAGAAAATTACAATTGAAGTTCAGAATGTCCAAATGAAGTTCAGAAAGTTACAATTGAATTTCAGAAAATTACAATTGAAGTTCAGTATTTCCAAATGAACTTCTATTGAAATTTTCTGAACTTCAATTGTAACTTTCTGAACTTCAATTATATTTTCTGAAATTCAATTGTAACTTTCTGAACTTCAATTGGAAATTCTGAACTTCAATTGGAAATTCTGAACTTCAATTGTAATTTTCTGAACTTCAATTGGAAATTCTGAAATTCAATTGTAATTTTCTGAAATTCAATTGTAACTTTCTGAACTTAAACTGGAAGAGGTGTAGACCTTCAACTTGAGGTATGTCTCGCAAAAAGTACTTTTTCACTGTCATACAGTGTATTTGAACAAAAATATCGATACCTGAGTGGAAGAGCGTCCCTGTTTTGTTTTTAAATGGTCCCAGCTTTCGAAATTTTTTCTGAAATACGGCGATTTTTACTCAGGTAGCGATATGTACATATAAGCACCAACGCTACATACATATTTATATATTTCTTTTTCGCATTCTCACTCAGGTATACCCTCTTATAATATCAAACCTTTCGATCCGCATCGTTCTAATTTTGTAGAGTTACGTCGCGGCGACCAAACTGGTTTTGGCGGTTTTAAAATAATTTTACGCAACATTTCCGAATATGGATGGTCTCGTTCCGTTGTCACGAAATATCGTACCGATTTCGAAAATAAACGAATCATATACGCTCAACACTTTCCCGAAAAGAGTCTGGAGGGTTGGTATGAATTCTCCGGTAAAATATTGGGTGCACCGATAAAACGACGCGGTTTCTGGAATATGACGCTATATGATTATAGTCAAACGACGAGTATACGCCGACTGGGCGGAGAGGGTGCGCTGTTAAAGGTGCACGTGGAGGTAGATCGAATTGGTGATTTGAAAATGCATATTGAAAACGCATTGGCTGATGATCGAATTCGCTTAAATAGCTTTTCGGATGGTGTTATAAATAGTATGTGGCCAATTGGTTTCCCGATTATTAAACCCATTATTAATGAGTTAGTGAGCAGTGCATTTACAGATATATTTAATGAATCATTTCGTTACTTTCCGTTGGCGAAATTTTTAGGATGAATATATTGAGTTTTATTCAACTATGTACATATGTATATTAGTTTCACGAATGTTTATTGCCGTAATTTTATGTGTATGTACTATTAGATAGGGTCGAAAAAAAATGTTGTAAAAGTCCGCCCCTAAATTTGAAGCTTATGTTGAGAGGGTTAAGGGACACAAAAAAAAAATTTTTTTTGACCCCGCGAAATACCGCCGAAATTGTTTTTTTTCTTGTAACTTTGTTATTTATCATCCGATTTTTAAAATTGATACGTCATTAGTTTCGTAGCTCGTAGTAAAAAAACGATTTCGGCGGTATTTCGCGCGATCAAAAAAAAAAAAATTTGTTTGTGTCCCTTAACCCTCTCAACATAAGCTTCAAATTTAAGGGCGGACTTTTAAAACTTTTTTTTTCGTATGGGGACCAACCCTATCTAATGTACTATGTATGTAAATGTTTTTCCTATTAATAAACTGGTATACAGTGCCGAACTAAAGTATTGGCACAGCAAGATGTTTCAACTTTAACACTGTTTTTTGGCCGCATATGAAAAGATTTCTAAAAAACAAAAAACATCCCTGGATAGAGTGATAAATTTTTAACCATTTTAGACCTACGGCTTTAAACGGCTGTAAATGCAGTCAGGTAGTAGGAAGAGTGAAAAAAAAAGCGTAGAATATATTCCACCAACATTGCAGATGAGGTTAGGACAGAAATCGGAAGAGATATGCACGCCATAACGATCCGGGGAGCCGTATATGAAAATAACTACCATTCTCGTGTAGATAACCGAAATCCCCTTTTTCGAAAAATAAGTCAAAAAAGAATATTAAGCAAGCCAAGCAACATCGCTGTCCACCTGATTTCCCCAACGCATTGGAGGTCTTTTCGTGTAAGGCTCCCCGGATCGTTATCGCGTGCATATTTCTCCCAAGTTCTGTCTTAACCTCATCTGCAATGTTGGTGGAATATATTCTACGATTTTTGTTCACTCTTCCGTAGGTCTATCCGTTCTTTGTACACTTTGCAAAGACAAAGTCTCCTTGAAACGTTGAAGAATGCCCGAATAGTCTGGCGGTTGGTGCCCATCATTTCACCAATCCCAGAGTATGATTTTCTATAATTATGCAAATGCGCCATAATTTTTCGCCGAGATTCGGCGGTTTAACTTTTTTGCTACTCACTTTAATGGAAAATTTACTTATTTAAGATACTGCTACGTCCGCGGTTCGTATTTTAAAAGCAACGTACGTAAGTCACACGTTCTCGTAGCATGACAAATTAAAAAAAAGTTGCTAGATCGATAAATCAGCGCACAATAGCCAGTAATATCACTGGTCGACAAGTTTTTGTTACAGAAATAAAATTCTACTTTTGTAAAGGATTTCGGTGCGCTGAATCCGAATCTGAAGTTAGATTTTTACTAATACGTACAGTTTTTGAGATATTCATGTTTAAAGAGGCCAAAAACGCGATTTTTGGCTATATTCCCTCCTCAATATCTTTTAAATTACTTACTTATTTTAAAAATTGATTAAGTAGCTTCGTAAAAAAATTGTTCTGCTGAGCAGCTACAAAATTTGATTGCGCCTATAACATGCTACAAATGCTGCCGTTGTTTTCGACGACAAATACCTTATTGTGCAAAAACATGTATTACTACATACCTTAATTAGATATCCGAAAAATTAAAACGTTGTCTTCAAGAGAAATGGCCAAGCTTTCAATAGCTTTAATCAATTTTTAAAATAAGTAAGTAATTTAAAAGATATTGAGGAGTGAATATAGCCAAAAACCGCGTTTTTCGCCCATTTGGGCATGAATATCTAAAAATCTGTACGTATCACAGAAAATCTGACTTCAGATTCGGATTCAGCGCACCGAAATCCTTTAGAAAAGTAGAATTTTATTTCTGTTGAAATTTTGTCGACCAGTGTATTTAGCTGTGCCAATACTTTTGTTCATCCCAAAAGAGTACATTTTTTCTTAGAATCGCTGCCGTTCATTTAATAAAAGAGATAATTAAATGAAATAAAATGGAAATGGTTAAAAATTTATCATCCTATCTAGGGATATTTTTTGTTTTTTAGAAATCTTTTCATATGCGACCAAAAAACAGTGTTAGCATCTTGCTGTGCCAATACTTTAGTTCGGAACTGTGTGTATGTTGTGTTGTTAAACAAATTGCGTTTAAAGTATTTTTTAAACAGGTGAATTATAACATAAATTGTATGTAAATTAATTAAATATTGAAAAAATTTGTTTCTGTCTTACTTTTCAAGAAACAATAGCTCTTGTTAAATAGCTGTTGGTAAAAAAATATAAATAAGTCTAATTAGCATCAAGATTTGTGGCCACATGTAATTCCATTTCTGGCAACTCAATCTTCCTATGCGAAATATCATCGCTTTCTTCTAACGATTTGAAATGGATAAATAATTTTCCCAAAGATATTGTACAGAAAGATGATTTTTCAAGTTGCCTATTTATAGTGTCGAGGAGCAACTGATAGGCGGCATCCGTTTCCGGCGAGAGTGACACATCTAAAATAAAAATAAGAAAAACAGGTAAATATATACATAACTTGGGCAAATTGGAGATCATGGAACAAGCAGGCTAATTAAAAAAAAAATAATCGAGCTACCAAATATTTATTTAATATTTAACATAATTGTTTTGATATTTATATCTTCTAATTTCAAAAATAAACTTATGAAATGGATGGTATAGAGTTGGCAACAAACAAAACCAGAAGACAACATAAACCTTTGCCAAGTAATAGCTGCACAGGCCTGCAAATTTTAACTTTTTTCCCCTTTGCGTACGTACTTGGACTTTTCTTATCACAATCGGTTTTTGAAAAATTCCTTACAGGGAATTTGAAAAAAAGGCGAGTTTATTTAAGTGTTCTTTATTTTAATTTAGCAACAATAGCATTACTTTAAAACATTAAAAATACATTTCAGAGACAGTAATCAAAACTATTAAATACTTCTGTGGTACCTTGATTTTTACCGAAGCTCCGATTTTGACATTTCCGCTTGAAAATCCGGGTTGGATGATCTCGCTTTAACATGCAAAGATAGTCTGTCAACTTTTAAATCCTGGTGAAATCTTTCGCCTTGATCTTCACTTACTTGCGAATTCAGGAAATGAAGGTTACTGCTCAACGAACATACCATTTTATCGAAATTTTCAATCATTTGCTCCACAATTTGGATAATTTGGATTTTCGAGGTTTCCGGGAAAATGTATTACTCGCCTACTTAAAATATTTCTAGGCTTCCTACTCAATTCAACTAATATTGATTTGGGTAAGTGGAAAATTAGCTGAAAACTATGAACAGCGAAGCTATTTCGAAAAGGGCTTAAACTATTATCATCAGTACCTCTTTCGGGAGTGGAATAGGATTAAGATTTTTTTAGATTTAAAACCCTGTGGTGGCAAACAATGAGCTTTTGTGTGAAAATACAAAAATGACTACAATTTTGGTAAGGAATAAAAAAACCTTCCCCACTTTTAGTTTGGATGGAATTTGCATATCATTTATATCAAGTCAAGGCAAGTCAAGTTAAGTTATTCCGGGGTTATCTGGGTCCACTTGATGACCCGATCCAGGCATCGCAATGAAAATAACTATGTTGAAGCCGTGCCCAACACGTTTCATTTGATACCAATATCGCGTAGAAACATTCCGGGCCATCCGTGTCCACGTTTACCCATATGTGGAGACCCTGCCTAGGCATCACTATTAAAAGCATTATGTTTTGAATTCCTACCCAAGATCTGATTTGATACCCATATCGCTCAGAAACATTCGATGGTCAGCCGAGTCTACGTTTAGACCCATATCTGGGGACCCGGCCTGGGAATCACTATTAAAAGAGCTCTATGTTGAAGTCCACATCAAGACCTTTCATTTGATACCAGTATCGCTCAGACACATTCCGGCGTCATCCACGTCCACGTTTGGCCCATATCTGGAGATCCGGCATCGAAATAACAATGAAAATACATAGGTCTATGTTAGATTTGTTATACAAATATTTTGTCCGAGGAGCCCCATAGCGAAGTTTTATGCTTAATAATTTTCTAGAATATGTTAACCTTAAAGCGACATCCAAAAGGCTATTTATCGCACTCCTCTTTCTCTTTCTAGTTTCCTTTCTACTCCTCTTTATCTTCCCTTTCATATGATACCTCAAATGTAAAAATCAAACAAATCATAGCGTAAATATGAAATTTTGAACAGTTGGCAACCCTTTTTGTAAAAATTATAATAAATTACTTATTTTCAAGCAAAGCCCTTTCATATGACACCTCAAATTTAAAAATTAAACAAACTATAGGATAAAACTGAATTTTTAACAGGTGGAAACCCTTTTGGCATAAATTATAATAAATTACTAATTTTAACGTAAAGCCCTTTCATATGACACCTTAAATTTAAAAATCAAACAAACTATAGCGTTACACTGAATTTTTGAACAGGTGGCAACCTTTTTTGTAAAAATTTTAATAAATTACTCATTTTAATGTAAAGCCCTTTCATATGACACCTTAAATTTAAAAATCATACAAAGTATAGCGTAACACTGAATTTTTGAACAGGTGGCAACCTTTTTTGTAAAAATTTTAATAAATGACTTATTTTCACACAAAGCCCTTTCATATGACACCTTAAATTTAAAAATCAAACAAACTATAGCGTAAAACTTAACTTTTGAACAGGTGGCAATACTTTTTGTAAAAATTTTAATAAATTACTCATTTTCAGCTCAAGCCCTTTCATATGGTATCAGAAATTTAAAAATCAATCAAACTATACAGGAGAACTAAATTTTTAAACAGCTGGCAACCCTTTTCAAAAATATTAACCTTCCTGCACATCTACAGGTCAAGCCCTTTCATTTGACACCCCATTTTCGAAAATCGGTATAACGGTGTAAAAGTTATGGTGCGTACAAAAAATCGCTTAGCGTAATATATAGAAAGATTTGATACCAATATCGTTCAAAAACATTCCGGAGTCATCCGGGTCCACAGCCCTTATCTGGGGAGGATGTCTAGGCATCACAATGAAAAGAACTCTATGTTAAAGTCCTGCTCAACACCTTTCATTTGATGCCAATAACCGTAGACCTACGTTCGGGTCGAAAACGACCCGAAATGCTCCTTTAATTTGGTATAACTAAGTAAGTAAGTAGTGAAATTAGAAATCTTAAAGCTTTTGCCTATTAATTATTATTTGAAATGAAGGAAATAAAATAAAAATCGTAATATTAAACATTATGGGCCTGAAAAAAATACTTCATAATCCTACGCTTCGGGTCGTTTTCGACACGAACTGAATTTGCCTTATATTTTACCGAAGACTGAAAAAAGTAATGGCACTGGGGAAACCACCACAAGAAGCTTTGACAATCTGGAAATCATTAATGGAGACTCCCAAGCGAGAAGTTCAAAGCTGCAACAACTGGACCCACCAAAAAAAGGGATACGGTAGCACTATTGTTTGGCAGAAAAATAAGCTGTTGCAGAAATTATGATAGCATCGCCATATAGCATCATTTGCAAAATATGCTTGTAAACCCAGTCACAGCAGAAGTATATGCGGAAAATGCCTTATAAATCTTTATAAGATATTTCAAATTAAGCTATTATCATTTAAACATTTAAATTAATGAGAATATATATCCATAAATTAATGCAAAAGATATTCGGGTCGAAAACGACCCGAAAAGTAGAATTCTGAAGTTTTTTTTTCCGTAGGTCTACGGATAATATCGTAGGTGTAGGTGCAGGCGTTCTAGAGCAGGGCTGCTCACCTCATAGGCACTCAAAGCACAATTGTTTTTGTTTTGTTCCGAATCATAGGCACAGATACATATTTTCACTTCAAATATGAAAATAAAATTTTCTTTGCACTCCCATAAGCACTCAGATATAAAAAAAATTTTATATGAATATGCCTATGATTCATATTGAATGTGCAGAGCAAAAGAACTTTGTATAGGAGCTCGAGCACTGCCGTAAGAAATCGAAATTTACGATAACAAATTTGTAATGAAAAAAAAATTCAAAAAATGAAAGGACTGTAAAAAATTTGTATTCAAAAAATTTTCATATAAAAAAAAAAAATTTTTATGTATTTGATACTACCATTTGAAAATAAATTCTAAAATAATATTTTATTGGAATTCATAAAAAAAATTAAATGAGCAAAAAAGTTTTTCAGTGCATATACAAAATTTGTAGATGTATTGAGTTTTGTACTTTCAATACGAGAGCGTTGAGCAGTCCTGTTCTAGAGTTATAGCATAGTGTAAACAGGTGTTTGATTGCCACAGAGACAAACAACAAACTGTGCAAAAACTAACATATGAGTCGCCTAAACACGGCAATTGACCAAACGAATCTGTCTTTGCTTGCGCTTTTTTGAGTTTTCGAAATTTAAAACCGGGAAAAAGGTATTAAAGTCTGCGCAAAAAAAAGAACATGGTTGTCGGGAATTTACCATTTATGACATTTAGAAATTAAGAAGCTCGTTTTCCCATTTTTACTTCGTTTAGATCATTTTTACCCACCGATTTAAAAAAAAAATATTGTTTAGTTAAGTTTATTCAATTTTATGTTTAACAAATTTATTTAAAAATGAGATTTCACGACATAAAATATGTCCGGGATCTTGAGGTACGAATGCATGGTACTTTCGAGTGTTTTTGATACCTCTCGCTAATTTAAAACGTGGTTTTAGAGTATTTTTTGCTTTTGTTTTTTTTGTTAAAGAAAATTGAAAAAATGGCGAATACCTCATTGCCTTAGACTTTGCGGAGAACTACACATTCAAAATTCAAGATACAGCATCCATCCTATCATTGGACAAATGATCAAGCAACAGTTCATCCCTACGTGATATATTATCAGGAAAATGAGCTTATACAACATGAAAACTACGTCATAATTTCAGAATCTAAGAAACAAAAACACTCGAAAGTACCATGCATTCGTACCTCAAGATCCCGGACATATTTTATGTCGTGAAATCTCATTTTTAAATAAATTTGTTAAACATAACATTGAATAAACTTAACTAAACAATATTTTTTTTTTAAATCGGTGGGTAAAAATGATCGAAACGAAGTAAAAATGGGAAAACGAGCTTCTTCTTATATTGGTACGAAGGTAAGATATCTGATAAAAAGCAAAGCCTACTGCTAGCTTTACTCATAGTGGTATATTTTATTGATATAACTACAAGTATTGCAGTCATGCCTGTCCCAAAAATCCGAAAGTGGGGTTGGGTTCTTGATTGATAGGTCTCTTTGTGGTATTAAATTCAAAATTTTCTGAGTAGGCGAACATCGCGAATTATAACCTCACTATCCTGTTTTTATGTTTCCTATAAAAAATTTAGCAATATGATACGATTTTATAATAGCCTGGAATTTTCTGGTTCTAATGCTTTTTAAATCAGTCAAATACGACTTATAGTTCCTGAGATATTAACATTTTACCCAAAAATTACATCAAACTTTAACTTAATATATAAACTTAAAAAGAAAGAAATTTTTAAAACTAAGTATACAGAAAATCTTAGAAGTTGTACGGCTATCGATTTATGTTGGATTCGCAAAAATCGCAGTTAACTTTTTTTTTTTGATCGATTTATAATATTCCGACCCATAATTAGATGAATAAGGAATTCAAAGTATTTATATATCTGTGTTCATATGGAAAAGTAGCTTAAGTGTACTTAAGGAAAAAACGAATTACTTTCCCAAAAATTGAAATAATTCATCTCAGAGAGTACATTCTGAAGTTTTTGTTTAAAATATTTCTCAGGCTTTCAACCAGCTTCAGTCTCAATGATTTCACTTAGAAATCATGTGCGGGGAACTGCTACAAAATTACACCAACTTACGAGTATCTTGAAAATTTGCCTTTCGATATGAACACAGATATATACAGATATTTTAGATTTCTAAATTACTATTTGAGAACTTGTGGTTGAGATAGTTGTCACATTTGCAAGTACTGTGAAACCCTTATATTAATTTCACAGCTTTCTCAGCCACAACATTTGTATGAGGCACATCAAGCCCAGAGCGATCCTTTACCCAGTGAGTGGTGAAAGATTTTAGTGCCTTAGCGCAATTCAGTTCAGTGATAGCGGCATGTAAATCATCGTATATGACCTCTGAATAATGCTGATTTGAAAACCTTGCCTTTGTCCATTCAGTTGCTATAAAATCGCAAGTAAATTTGAGCTGAGTTCTCCGATTCGGTAAAAGAAAAAGTGAAGCAAAGTGAAATAGTTCAAAGTAGCTTTTTTAATTAAATTATTAAATTCTTCAATCTAAAGGGTTATATTTACTAATAAACTCCTTTTTCTCTTCTATATCCTTTTTGATTGCCATATGAATTTGTGGCCGCTGTGGTGTAGTGGGTAGGGTGCTCGCCTGTCATACCAGAGGTCTTGGGTTCTAACCCCAGTCCGTCCGAGCAAACACCAAAAAATTTTTCTAATTAGTAAAAACCCAAAGTTGCGGGCTAAAAACAAGCTGTGCCGTACTCGAATTAAGAATTACAAAAATTAATGAAAAATAAATGAAATTTAAGTTTCCCCAATTTTGAATCAAGAATGGTATTCTTGGAACAAGATAAAAAAGTGAAAAAATCTTGGTTAAAGAATGAAATTCCTAATTTAAGAGCACCAGAGCCAAATGTTTATCAGAAAATACATCTGTGGTCACAAGCAATAATCGCTTAAATCGACTTAGGAAGATTTCGAGTTATATATACCACGTTATTCTCCTTTTAAAACACTATATTTCTGTAAAACCCCCAATGCTTATAACTGAATTCAATCAAAAGATATAAATAAAAACATTTATGCTTAACTTACAATAGAGGTATATTAAACTTGCTATAACAGCCAAAGTAGACGTATATACTTAATCAAATTTTTTCATGACATTTTGTTTTATTTACAAAATTTGATCGTAACACTGTGGCTGGCTCACTGATTTTGCGTCCATAGTTTTTAATCGACTTTTATGATTTGTTAAGAAACCAGGGATTGCAGATAATCGTTTTTTTTAAATTTTGACTAAATAAATCATACTGAAGGAGAAATGCTAAATGCAAAAGAAGTACACAGATTTAATCACCGTAACGCAGACTATCTCTATCTGCATTAACTTTTATTTTTCCGATTTTTATAAAAAAAATTATTTTCTGAGTTTTATCTTTTTGCTCAGAGAATAAAAGTGTCTTCAGTTTAATTTTAGCTGCAGCTGTCGATTTTGCCACATTAACACGTAGGTAAAGTTTATAAATAACAAGTAAGGAAGCCTAAGTTCGAGTGGAATCGAACATTAGATACTCAGCTGTATGCTTTCATTGTTTGTTTGCGTTTGTTCGATATAGGGTGTATTTTATATAAAGCGGGTGCCGCATAAAGTGGGCGTAGCCACGCCCATTTTCAACATTTTTATCAGTCATCCAACTAAGCATATGAATATTATTCTTTGTGCAAAATTTCATTCCTTTATGACTTCTAGTTACAAAGAAGTCTTGTTACAAATTCCCAAAGGGTGTTCCAGAAATATCTTTGTTAAAAAGTAGGCGTGGTCATAAACCGATTTCAATACATTTTTGCGTGTCTATTAACACAAGTTATAAAAGTGTATAAACCAAGTTTCGTCATAATATCTCAATTATTTGTCGAGTTATGGGCTCCGAAATCTCGTTGATTCCTTTGTCTGAAAAGAGGCGGTGCCACGCCCATTTTCCGAAATTTTTCTATTTTTTGTTTCCGATCTATTGTAGAACTCATGCCACAAAATTTCAATGAATTATCTTTATATTTGACAAAGATATCGCTTAAAATGTTTTTATTAGGCCACTTTATAGTTCCCATATATAAAAATGGGCGTGGTCGTCAACCGATTTCGCTAAAATTTTGAACATGTATACTACAAGTAGTGAAAGTGTATAGACCAAGTTTCGTCATAATATATCGATTATTTGTCGAGTTATGGGCTCAGAAATCTCGTATATTCCTGCTTCTAAAAGGAGGCGGTGCCACGCCCATTTTCCAAAATTTTTGTATTTTTTGTTTTATGTCCATAGTTGGACACCTTCCATAAAATTTCAATGATATATCTTTATATTTGACAGAGATATCGCTTAAAATGCTTTTATTAGGTCACTTTATAATACCCATATATAAAAGTGGGCGTGGTCGTCAACCGATTTTGGCAATTTTTCGTCCAAACATTTGCCTAAGTGAGTATATCACGCCTACCAAATTTCATCGATATATCTTCAATGGTTTCTGAGTTATGACTCATAAAACTTTCAATGTTTGCCCCTTAATAAGTGGGCGTGGCACCGCCCATTTTCCAAAATTTCACCATATTTCTTCATAAGGGCCCGAGCTCAATACGTGTGTGAAATTTTATCACTCTAGCTCTATTAGTGACTGAGATACAAAATTTCCGATTTTTACTATATAGGGTAGGTGGGCGTGGTCATGGTCCGATTTCGCCCATTTTCAATACCATCCGTTCCTGTCTTGATACCAACTTACATTTCAAATTTGATCAAAATATCTAAATTTTTGCGCGTTATCGTGCGCACAGACGGACAGACGGACGGACATGGCTCAATCGATTTCTCTTTTCACCCTGATCATTTTGATATATATAAGTCTATATCTATCTCGATTATTTCATTCTGTTACAATCCACCGTTAGGAAATCAAAACTATAATACTCTGTGTACTAGTACAGCTGAGTATAAAAACAAGTAAAAGCGCGGCTGTCTTCGGCCGTACCGAAGACTCCATACCTTTCATGAGTGGGGAAATGAAAAGTTACCTATGTATGTACCTAGCCTGATTAAGTTTAATTTTAATTCTGTGGGTTATTTATGGAAAGATTTATAAGAAAAAATGATGTCTTGGCTATTTAAATGGAGGAGCTACACACCAAAATGTCCATATCTGAACAATCGGTTGTATGGGAGCTATATGTTATAGTGGTCGGATCTTGACAATTTTCGATAATCCCGTTTGGGCCCGTATGGGTACAAATACTTCAAAATTTCACACCGTTAGCTGTTAAAATGGAGGAGTTATACACCAAAATGTGCATATCTGAACAATCGGTTGTAGGGGAGCTATATGTTATAGTGGTCCGATCTTAACAATTTTTCTGTAATCCCGTTTGGGCCCATATGGGTACAAATACTTGTGACGGACTTTTCCTTTGGCAGCTGGGGTAGTTCAGTCCGTCCAGGGTTCCTGCAAGTAAAAAGGTTTCCTTCCCCTTTTTTCCCAGAAATATTAATAAATTGTTTTTTTCTTTTCCAAACTTCAATGATTATTTATTAAATATAATATCCAATTTCCTACGGTGCTACTCCTACTCTACTTAAAGGTGGCGCGGTGAAAACCTTCGCTAGCCTTCCGAACCACTGAAGTGAAAACCTCAGCGAGTATACATACATATACACTAAGCTCTACTTAAAGGTGGCGCGGTGAAAACCTTCGCTAACCTTCCGACCCACTGAAGTGAAAACCTCAGCGAATATATATACTAAGCTCGAGTGGAGTCAGAACCTCAGTCGAGCTACAATTGTCGGAAGTCAAAACCTCGGACAGTATACCTAACTACTAGTTACAGCCTATTACTGCAACTGATTTTCCTTGCGAATTGCTCGCCCTTTTATAGGGATCCTGCGCACAGGATGCCCGTTATTCTACGCTTCGCTTATTAACTATTTACATCTATATATGTACATATGTATTTATTTACATATTGCCTTATTTTCACTTAAGCTTAGATTAACATATGTATGTCTGCCTGTTCGCTGCCTTAGCTTAATTTCTTATTGCCTTCTTTGTGCGGACCTTCGCTTTTCTTTTGCCTAAATGCGGTGGTGGTTTTTCTGTTAGCCAGTGGCTGTGCTTGCATACATGTGTGCTTGTGTGTTCGCTTTCGCTGAGTTGACTCGGGTTTTTTTCTCTGCTGGCCAGTGGCTGTGCTTGAATGCATGTGCGTTTGTGTGTTCGCTGTCGCTGAGTTCACTCGCCTACGATCTGCACTTGCCATCTGTATGTATGTCTACTAGAGTGTCCATCAAAATAAATGCGTTTTATCAAAGTATGTATTTCATGTATGTTGTTGTATATATATATTCTGCATATAAAATATATTTGTATAATTAGAAATATGCATGTTGTATATATGTAAATGTACATATGTATATATAATTCAGGTACATATGTATATAAATATATAAATTCAATATAGTAACGTTGGTACAAAATGTATGTAAATATATATATATATATATATATATGCATGTATATATATATATATATATGTAAAATTCATTCTCTTATGTATGTATATATGTTACGCTTTGCGTGTAGACATATGTATATATGTATGTATGTATATAAATTCAAAATATATAAATTCATTTGTTCAATCTATATGTATATTCCATGTACGTCGGTGTGTATTTGTGGGACGCCTAATCCTCCGGATTGGGGTCATCACATTCCCCCCTCACCTGCACGGACGAGGCTTACCGTTACCACACCTGTCCTCGATATTCGTACGCGGAATTTGTTGTTGTCGATGTCCCTTCGGAATACAATTCGTTTTCGCTGCTCGCTCGGTTGCCGAATGTGTGCCTCAATTTCTGCCGCCAATGGTTCAGGCAGAGGTACCACACCTGTTGTGTTTATCCAGGCGCTCTGCGTCGTTTCTTCGCTGTCGTCCAACATCCGGACCAACTCGTCGAGCACCCAATCGTTGTCGCCTGGTGGAACGGCTTCGTTGTTTCCTTCATTTAAAACTCCGTCGCTCGCCGCTATGCTGAGTGTGTCACTAACATCTGGCATTTCGATCAAAAATTGTTTTGTCGGCGGTTGTGCCGGTTCTTCGTTTTCGTCAGCTTGGTCGACGTCGCGTATGCATCTCTTCGGCGGTGGTCGTTCTGGCCCCTCGTTCTCTTCCTCGTTATGGTTGTCGTCGGCGTTTGCGTTGTACAGGCGCATCCTCAGGTTTATGCGCCGATTCAACTCCATATATCCCCTGCCGAAACTCTCCTCGTCTTCCTGCCTTATCGAGACTTCGCCTCGTCGCATAGGCGGTACATCGTCGTCCTCGCTCTCACTCGATACGTATATTGGCGTTGTCGCCCTTACCAAATCCGTTTCGTATGCCCACTCCTGACTGCTGCCGGATACTGACTCCTCGTACAACGACTCCTCGTACACCGGGCTTCGTATTGTGTCGTACCCTCGCTCACTTATACGGCCAAATACCTCGGTGCCACCCTCACTTGCCACGTCACTGTTGATTTTTCGCCTGATACGAATGCGTAGTGAGCCATCAGTAGCGCTCTCGATGGCATATTCACTTCCTGACGTTGATCCGTGCTCACTCATTGTATTTCACTAATTGATCCTCTCGATGCTGGCAAATACCTGTTATGAAAATTCAACTAATTCTGCACATAATTATTGTTGTTGGCCTATTGTGATCATTGTTGGTGGGCGGGTGTGATTATTGTTAGTGGGTTGTTTGCACATTTCCTTTTGTGCGATGTCCTTAGTTTGTCATTTCGCTAGTGATGGGTACTTTACTTGAGTTAGTGCTGACGCTCCCGAAATTATCTTAGCGGTTCATCGGGATTGCTTTATTACTAGTGTTGACCTTGCGTGAGGAAGTTTGGTGCTTGTACATCGCACGTACTACCTAAAGCTGCGATTCCATGATCCCGAAAAACATACGTCGCCTCACACGCTATAGGCGCGTGATCCCGAAGTTCACTTTCGACGGCGTTGTTGCCGTATGTGGTTTGGCGGTTTACTCTGGGGTAAAAATTAAATGTGACGGTATATTGACTTACCCCGTAGCCGTGTTCCGTTGCGAAATTTTGTGCATATGTTATTGCCGAGCCGATCCCGTTTGGCATGGTGGGAGTTTGACTGTATGGTCTTTCCATCCTGCTCATGATCGGGTCCCGATATACCACTTGTTGCCCTTGCTGTACAATTTGCGCATAACTCCTGATATCATTGTCCATCGTGAGCGAACCATAGTGCGCGACAGCACCGTGTTCTGCGTTCGGGGCTACAGTTGTGGATCGTGACATAACACTTCGTGATGTTGTCGGTGATGTTTGCTCTACGGGCTTACTCCTTGCCGTGCTTCTTGTGATCGTTGTACACCGTGTTGCTGTGCTAGACTGTATGCCGTTCAATTCGGTTTGTTGTACCTTCTCTTGTGTTCTATTTCGGGATTCCTGTGCCTGTTCGCTTTGTTGTCGTACCTTCGTTTGTTTTCCATTTCGGGATTCAAGTGATTGCGTACTCTGTTGTTGTACCTTTGACTGTTTTCTACTTCGGGATTCCTGCGGTTGCTTACTCTGTTTTTCTACCGTTGGTTTTTGTCTATATCGGGATTCGTGTGTCTTTGCACTCTGCTGTTCTACCTTTGCTTCGTGTCTATTTCGGGATTCATGTGTGTTTGCGTTTTGTTGGTTACCTCGGGACGTGCTTGGTTCTGCTATCTGATCGTCGCGTGTGATTTCTGCTTCGTGATATGCCTTGAGTTCGCTTAAATGCGCCGTTCTCCTCTTGCCGTTGTGTGTTTTATCAAGTTCTACGATCACCGGTGAGATGAAGTTCATCACTCGGTGTGGTCCACTATACCTCGGTGCTAGTTTGGCTGCGAAGTTGTCAACTGCTTTCGAAAGTTGATGCTCTTTTACCAACACTAAATCACCAATGGATGGTTGCCAATTCCTCCTGCGCAGATTGTAATATCGCGCCTGATCCGTTGATGCGTGCTGCTGCTTTCGTTTCACCATCTCGAATATTTCCTTCATTTTCGTTGCCTTTTCGCTTGGAGTCACCACTTCTTGACCTGTGCCGAATGTGTGTTCATCATAGAGTGCGTTTGGAAGTCTCGGTTCTCTACCTTGTGTTACGAATGCGGGGCTATATCCTGTCGATTCACATACGCATGTGTTCAATGCCAGTGTCATCTCGGGTAGTAACTCGTCCCAGTTTCTTTGCTCCTTTCCGCAGAACTGTGCTATCATTCTCTTCACATTTCGGTTCGCTCTCTCCGTTGGATTTTCTTGAGGTGTGTATGGTGCGGTTAGTTGGTGTTTTACGCCGAGTTCTTCTAAGAATTTCTTAAACTTGCTGCTGACGAACTGTGCTCCATTGTCTGTAATGAGTACTTTGGGAACGCCGAATCGGGCCATAATTCTCTCTCGAAATCCTCGTGTTAGAGTCTCTGTCGTCGCTTTGCGTATTGGCATGATCTCTACCCATTTCGAAAACCTATCGATGAAGACCAACGCCATCGTGTTGCCATGCTTTGAGCGCGGAAGTGGTCCTATGAAGTCTGCGCATACAGTTGCCCATGGCTCTTCTGAAATCTTCGTCAGCATCTTACCTGCTGCTTGCTGTTGGCTGGGTTTATAGATCTGGCAAGTATGACACTGCTGTACGTACCTCTTTACATCGCGAATCATGCCAGGCCAGTAGTACCTTGTCATTGCACGTGCTATCGATTTTCTTATCCCCATATGTCCTGCGCTTGGCGTATCGTGAACTTCTTCGAGTACTCGCCTCCTCTGTGTCGTCGGTACGCACAGCTTCCATGGTACGGCGTCTTCGCCATCCATCTGACTCCCTATGCGTCTGTACAGCTTTTCTTCCTCCACCACGTAATCTGGAAACTTTTCTGGGTTTTTGCTTACCTCTGCAATCTTTTGTGTGTGCCACTTGCATTCGCCTTGGTTCTGCGGCGACGTCATGGTGCCTAGTTGTTCGTCAATTGGTTGGCGTGATAATGCATCTGCCACCACGTTCAATTTTCCTTTTCGATATTCTATATTAAACGAATATTGTTGGAGCTCAAGAGCCCATCTAGCAATTCTACCTGACGGACTTTCGATCCCGTTCAACCATTTCAACGCCAGGTGGTCTGTGATGACTGTAAACGTATATCCTTCGAGGTACGGTCTCATCTTTCTGATCGCCCAAACGATTGCTAAACATTCCTTCTCCGTTGATGAGTAATTCGCTTCAGCCTTATTTAACCTGCGACTCGCGTACGCTATCACCCGCTCTTCGTTTCCTAATCCTTGTGTTAATACGGCGCCGAGGCCAAAATCACTTGCATCTGTCTGCAGTCGAAATTGCTGCGTAAAATCCGGGCAAGCCAACACCGGCGCTTGCGTGAGCGCGTTTTTCAGCGCTTCGAACGCCACCTGCTGTTCCTTCGACCAATTCCACTTGCTTCCTTTTCTAAGCATCGTCGTTAGGGGGTGTGATATACGCGAAAAATCGGGTACGAACCTCCTGTACCAAGAAACCACTCCTAGGAATCGTCGTAATTCCCGTATATTGCGTGGTGGTGTGAGCTCTTTTATCGCCGCGACTTTGTCTGGATCCGTGTGTATACCCTCTTCGCTCACAACATGCCCTAAATATTTTAGACTTTTCTTGAAAAACTCACATTTTTCCGGATTTATCCTAAGGTTTGCTCGTCTTAACCGCTCGAATACTTCTGACAGGTGCCTTATGTGTTCATCCAATGTTCTACTCGTCACGATATCATCTAGATACGCAAAGGCGTGCGGCTCCAACTCTGGGCCAATGACGCGATCAAGTGCTCTCTGAAACGTTGCTGGTGCGGAGTGGAGACCAAACGGCATCACTTTCCACAGATATAATCCACGACCAGGTACTGTAAATGCTGTGTATTGCTTGCTGCTCTCTTCCATGGGGATTTGCCAATATCCACTTTTCAAATCCAAACTGCTGATGAAATGTGCGTTTCTCAATCGATCCAGTATATGCTGAATTCGCGGCAACGGGTATGCGTCTGGGACAGATCGGGCATTAAGCTGACGATAGTCGACGCAGAGTCTCCATTTGCCATTCTTCTTCTTAACCAACACTATTGGCGCGCTGTGGGATGGCTCTATGCAACCTTTGTCGATCAGTTCGTCGATCTCTATGTTGATTATCTCTTGCATCTTCGGGTATCTCTGCTTTATTGGACGGTCATCACGCATGACTATCTTGTGTGTAGCAATATTTGATACCCCCGACATCTTTTCGAACATATAAAATTGTTCTTTTAAGAACTTACTCACTGCGATCTCTCTATTATCGGCTGGTGGGGTAGCTGGTATGATACTCACGTCCTCTTCCGTTGTTTTGCGCTCTTCTTCGACTATGGCCGTACACGTAACTATCTCCTTCCTCTGATCGTCCCTTTGCAATGTTATACCATGACTTCCACACCTTAACTCTACGTTCGCCTTCGCTAGATAGTCCGTTCCGATTACCACTTTGTCGGCTAATCCTGGCAAAACCAACAACTCGCTTCTGTGTATTTCATTACCCAACTTCACTTCTGCGTCTACTGCTTCCACCACCGTTCGCGGCCTGCCATCGCCCATCAACACACGTGTTTCCACCTCCTTGAAATTTCTCAGATCCAATTTCTCTGCCATCGTATCATTAATAAAACTCCTTGTTGCTCCCGTATCGATTGCGGCTGTCACCTGTGCGCCGTCTACTTCCACTTCTGCCATAACTCTGCCTTGTGCTTGCCAAAAAACGTTTACGTTGCTCGAGGTTCTGTTTCTGGAGTCCTCACCCCTCGGCACCAATGAGGATCCTGACCGTTTCCCTGTCGTATGCGGCAACAGTCACGCGTGAGTACACCTCGTCGACCACATGTCCAACAAAAATCTCGGCGTTCGTTGCGACACCCTACTGCGAAGTGTCCACTTTCACCACATCGTCGGCATGCTGCGCGTACATCTACATATCCTTGCTGTGGCGTGTTTGTTTGGTTTGATAGAGTTTCCCTTCTCTGCTGTCCTCCTTGACTTTCACCGGCGTTTAAACAGTGATAACGTTCCTCTTGCCTTCGTGGAACAAATGGTCTTGCTGTCGATTTCAGTTGCTCTTTCTCTGGAGTGATGTTGTCATAGTCTTCGACCAGGCTCACCAAATCCTCGAGGGTGTTAAACTCGCTTCGCTTGACGTACAGCTGGTATTCTCGACGTGAATTGCGGTAGATTCGGCTCAGTTTTTGCTCATCCGTATAACCAGCGTGTCGCATCAGCCCCTGTAATGCTAGCACATAGTCTTTAAATCTCTCACCTGGTCGTTGTACACGCTGCCTTATTTCGTCATCCAAACGCTCGAAGTACCTTGAGCTGAGGAAGAACTTCAGGAAATCTCGTTTGAAAGCTTCCCACTCTTTCCAATTGCGGTTGTTGTTACGGAACCAAGCCAAGGCTTTGTCTTTAAGTAGCTCCGGTAGCGCTCGTGGAATGGAATTCCGGTCAATTTCGTATCCGTCTGCCAACTCTTCTACTCGCTCGATAAATCCCAGTGGATCTCTTTCGCCATCGTACTTAAATCCCCATTTGCGCACTCGATCCATTGTAGTTGCATACGACGTTGACTGTGGCATACCATACATTTGTGGCAAACTCGTACTTACGTATTTCAGTGCTTCTTGTATATCCACCTCATGCTCCCTTGTATCTCGTGGCGATTGATTTCCATTGCCACCAGGTAATTCCATGTCAGTGCTTCCCATAGGCGTTGGAGGACAAGTTGTGATCGTCGGCTTGGCGTGTTGGAGCTCCAATTCCTCGAATCGACCCTCTAGCTCTTTATTGTTGGCGTTTGCTTTTATAAATGTAACTAGGCGTTTACGTTGATCGTCCATTGTTCCTAATCCCTCCAGCTTAAATTCAACGATGTACTTCGATAGCTCCTCTCGGCTGAGGTGGTACACCCACGATACCTTCACCATTGCTGTGGATTATTCGTTGTATTGATCGTATGTGTATATGTACACGTATTTCCTCGTTGTTGTCGGAATCGCTCAAACCTTGCTGTGATATTCTAGCTCGAAAACCTTGTTGTTCCAAAATGTTGTATGTATCTCTCTATAAGTCATGTCCCTGCTCGGGCGCCATTTGTGACGGACTTTTCCTTTGGCAGCTGGGGTAGTTCAGTCCGTCCAGGGTTCCTGCAAGTAAAAAGGTTTCCTTCCCCTTTTTTCCCAGAAATATTAATAAATTGTTTTTTTCTTTTCCAAACTTCAATGATTATTTATTAAATATAATATCCAATTTCCTACGGTGCTACTCCTACTCTACTTAAAGGTGGCGCGGTGAAAACCTTCGCTAGCCTTCCGAACCACTGAAGTGAAAACCTCAGCGAGTATACATACATATACACTAAGCTCTACTTAAAGGTGGCGCGGTGAAAACCTTCGCTAACCTTCCGACCCACTGAAGTGAAAACCTCAGCGAATATATATACTAAGCTCGAGTGGAGTCAGAACCTCAGTCGAGCTACAATTGTCGGAAGTCAAAACCTCGGACAGTATACCTAACTACTAGTTACAGCCTATTACTGCAACTGATTTTCCTTGCGAATTGCTCGCCCTTTTATAGGGATCCTGCGCACAGGATGCCCGTTATTCTACGCTTCGCTTATTAACTATTTACATCTATATATGTACATATGTATTTATTTACATATTGCCTTATTTTCACTTAAGCTTAGATTAACATATGTATGTCTGCCTGTTCGCTGCCTTAGCTTAATTTCTTATTGCCTTCTTTGTGCGGACCTTCGCTTTTCTTTTGCCTAAATGCGGTGGTGGTTTTTCTGTTAGCCAGTGGCTGTGCTTGCATACATGTGTGCTTGTGTGTTCGCTTTCGCTGAGTTGACTCGGGTTTTTTTTCTCTGCTGGCCAGTGGCTGTGCTTGAATGCATGTGCGTTTGTGTGTTCGCTGTCGCTGAGTTCACTCGCCTACGATCTGCACTTGCCATCTGTATGTATGTCTACTAGAGTGTCCATCAAAATAAATGCGTTTTATCAAAGTATGTATTTCATGTATGTTGTTGTATATATATATTCTGCATATAAAATATATTTGTATAATTAGAAATATGCATGTTGTATATATGTAAATGTACATATGTATATATAATTCAGGTACATATGTATATAAATATATAAATTCAATATAGTAACGTTGGTACAAAATGTATGTAAATATATATATATATATATATATGCATGTATATATATATATATATGTAAAATTCATTCTCTTATGTATGTATATATGTTACGCTTTGCGTGTAGACATATGTATATATGTATGTATGTATATAAATTCAAAATATATAAATTCATTTGTTCAATCTATATGTATATTCCATGTACGTCGGTGTGTATTTGTGGGACGCCTAATCCTCCGGATTGGGGTCATCACATACTTCAAAATTTCAGGCCGTTAGCTGTTAAAATGGAGGAGTTATACACCAAAATGTGTATATCTGAATAATCGGATATTGTGGAACTATATGTTATAGTGGTCCGATCTTGACAATTTTCGGTAACCTTGTTTGGGCCAAAATGGGTACGTATACTTCAAAGTTTCATGTCCTTAGCTGTTTAAATGGGGAAGTTATGCACAAATTACATCCAAAAATTTCATGTATATCTGAATAATCGGTTGTTTTCTATATGTTATAGTGGTCCGATTCGGCCGGTTCCGACAAATGATCAGCTGCATATAACAACATACCTGTATTCCGAATTTCATTCAGATATCTCAAAAACTGAGGGACTAGTTTGCGTTCACACAGACGGACGGACGGACAGACAGACGGACAGACGGACATGGCTTAATCGACTCAGCTCGTGATTCTGACCATATCGGTATATATTTTGGTGGGTCCCCCACGCTTCCTTCTGGTACTTTCGACAAAAATTTTTTGGCACTAAGTTATAATACCATTTCATTCTCATGAAAGGTATAAAAAAATAAAAATTATTTATCCACTTTACCTATTTATATGGCAAAATCTACAATTGCAGCCAAAATTAAACTAAAAAACTTTTATTCTCTGAGCAAAAAAATAAAACTCAGAAAATAACTTTTATTTTCTGATCAAAAAATAAAACTCAAAAAATAACTTTTATTTTCTGATCGCAAAATAAAACTCAAAAAATAACTTTTATTTTCTGATCGAAAAATAAAACTCAAGATATAACTTTTATTTTCTGAGGGAAAAATAAAACTCAAGAAATAACTTTTATTTTGTGAGCAGAAAATAAAACTCAGCAAATAATGATTAAAAATCAACTTTTTGGATATAACTCATAACCGTTACAGTGCCTGTAAGAAACGCTTTCGAATATAAAAATCAATTTATCTCGAAATAATTTGTTAAGACTTAAGCGATTATTGCAAATTGCCAGAGATATAATTTTCAATAGTTGTTGATTTTTGTGTGAAAAAGATTAATAAAACAAAATAAAACAAGTAAGGAAGCCTAAGTTCGAGTGGAATCGAACATTAGATACTCAGCTGTATGCTTTCATTGTTTCTTTGCGTTTGATGGAAACACGGTGCACTTAATATAAAGCGAGTGCTGCATAAAGTGGGCGTAGCCACGCCCATTTTCTAAATTTTTATCAGTCATCCAACTAAGCATATGAATATTATTCTTTGTGCAAAATTTCATTCCTTTATGACTTCTAGTTACAAAGACTTCACGTTACAAATTCCCAAAGGGTATTGTAGATATATCTTTCTTAAAAAGTAGGCGTGGTCATAAACCGATTTCAATAAATTTCTGCGTGGCTATTAACACATGTTATAAAAGTGTATAAACCAAGTTTCGTCATAATATCTCAATTATTTGTCGAGTTATAGGCTAAAAAATCTCGTATATCCCTTTGTGTAAAAAGAGGCGGTGCCACGCCCATTTTCCAAAATTTTTCTATTTGTTGTTTCCGGTCTATTGTAGAAATCATACCACAGAATTTCAATGAATTATATTTACATTTGACAAAGATATCGCTTAAAATGTTTTTATTAGGCCACTTTATAATACCCATATATAAAAGTGGGCGTGGTCTTCAACCGATTTCGCTAAAATTTTCAACATGTATTACCACAAGTAATAAAAGTGTAAACACCAAGTTTAGTCATTATATATAAATCATTTGTCGAGTTATGGGCTCAGAAATCTCGTATATTCCTGTTTATAAAAAGAGGCGGTGCCACACCCATTTGCCAAAATTTTTGTGTTTTTCGTTTTATGTCCGCAGTTGGACTCCTGCTATAAAATTTCAATGATATATCTTTATATTTGACAGAGATATCGCTTAAAATGTTTTTATTAGGTCACTTTATAATATACGTATATAAAAGTGGGCGTGGCCCTCAACCGATTTCGAAAATTTTTCGTCCAAATATTTGACTAAGTAAGTATATCACGCGTACCAAATTTCATCGATATATCTTCAACGGTTTCTGATTTATGACTCATAAAACTTTCAATGTTAGCCCTTTAATAAGTGGGCGTGGCACCGCCCATTTTCCAAAATTTCATCAAATTTCTTCCTAGGGGTCTGAGCTCAATACGTGGGTAAAATTTCATCGCTCCAGCTATATTAGTGACTGAGATACCAAATTTCCGATTTTTTCTATATAGGAAAAGTGGGCGTGGTCATGGTCCGATTTCGCCCATTTTCAATACCAACCGTCCCAGTCTCGATACCAACTTGCATTTCAAATTTCATCAAAACATCTCAATTTTTGCGCGAGTTAGAGTGTTTACAGACGGACAGACGGACGGACGGACATGGCTCAATCGATTTCTCTTTTCACCCTGATCATTTTGATATATATAAGTCTATATCTATCTCGATTATTTCACTCTGTTACAATCCACCGTTATATGATTAAAACTATAATACTCTGTGTACTAGTACAGCTGAGTATAAAAAACAATTCAGGTATTCCCCCGCTGGGATTGTGAATGGAGCTTCGCGTGAAATTGTTTGCTTGGAACAAAGAACAGGTAAGAGTTATCGCGTTGATGCGAATTTAGCCTATGTTTTAATGTGGTTTTTAATAGTTTGGCATAGATGAAGAATTACATCCAATGTGGAGGAGTGGTCAAACAAGTAAAGTGGGCATGTATCTACGTATGAACCGCGAAAGCAAAGCTTGAATAATTTGGAAGCCGTTGACTTTTTTAACTCTTCAATTCCCAGTGTCACCTGTAGGTGACAGTTGATTTTAATATTTTTTTGATCAGACGGAAGCTATTTTTTTAAACCAAATTATTATTGATACGAAAATAATAAACAGTAGAATCTAAAAATAATTTTTGTCAAGAGCAGTTACTCGTCATTTGTCAATCTCGTTCACTTTTTCCACGCATATTCCCAGTTTTCTTGCTTTTTGTGACTTCGTACTATATAAGCTGAAATTGAAATGCCCAGACCGCAAGTATTGTACTTTTTCTTATCGAATGTGATAAATAAGAAAACAAAGTATAATTTAAGTGCATTTTGTAACAAAAATAACACTGCTCTACAGCCAAAAAATACTCTGAACGCGACCATCCTATCTATATGTAAAATCGGTCGCTGATTCCGAAAATCGGGTTCATTTTTAATTCTATGGGAAGGGTTTTGAGATATCGGCAATTTACCGTTATTTGGCCAATGGCTCCACTTAATCCTGATTGTCTCCTTAACGCAGTGAGCTAACTTCCTTCAGGTAACACCAAACGAAAGAAAATTAAATTTCCTTTTCATGGCTCCTATAACATTTTTCTCTAGCTCTTATAGTTTCTGAAATATTGACGATTAAATTTGAATTTTTTCGATTTTTTACGATTTTTTGTAGAAAAAATTGACTTTGTCAGTCAATATCTTTAAAACCAATGTCTTCACCTTCGGTTTTACTACTTTGAGTGAATCTCCATTCTGTTGGGAAAAAGATAAGCTATCAACGAAGAAAATCCATGCTAAAATGGAAAAGTTATAGGCGATCAAGTAAATACAGGCAAGTCGCGCAATGCCTCTGGACGGGTATACTTATTCTATGCATGTTGTACCAATACCTACACATCTGCAGTAGCAGCACGTTGGCAGCGCAGTAGAAACAAGCCCATTTACGGACATAAGATGCATAGAATATACCCGTGCAGAGGCATTGCGCGACGTGCCTGTATTTACTTGATCGCCTATAACTTTTCCATTTTAGCATGGATTTTCTTCGTTGATAGCTTATCTTTTTCCCAATAGAATGTAGCTTCATGAAAAGGAGTAAAACCGAAGGTGAAAACATTGGTTTTAAAGATATTGTCTGACAAATTCAACTTTTTCTTCAAAAAATCGTAAAAAATCGAAAAAATTCAAATTTAATCGTCAATATTTCAGAAACTATAAAAGTTAGAGAAAAATGTTATAGCAGCCATGAAAAGGAAATTTAATTTTCTTTCGTTTGGTGTTACCCCAAGGAAGATAGCTCACTGCGTTAAAGAGACATTCAGGATTAAGTGGAGCCATTTGCCAAATAACGGTAAATTGCCGATATCTCAAAAACCTTCCCATAGAATTAAAAATGAACCTGATTTTCGGAATCAACGACCGATTTTACATATATATAGGGTAGTCACGTCCAAAGTACAGACAACAAATCTCATTTTGTGATCCAGTGTAATTAATATTGTGGTTGTAATAAAGAAAAAAATATGAGGTGTCACCTGTGGGTGACACTGGGCATTGTGATACATAGACGTATTGCTTTTTGTTCGTCGTATTGCTTTGCGGCAATGAGATTTTAGAGCTTATTTCCATCTTTTTGATTAACCTTAGATGAAATTATTGAAGAGTTGAATGCTGATAAAGACTCGGGCCATATTTTTATGTATATTTTCCCCGGATGATAATGTGGTAACTAATGAGACGGTGGAACATCATTCGATATTGCAGCCAGTTTGTGGACCGTACAAGATCTATTTTGATAATATTTTTACTGGCTTACCGTTATTTGTGTATTTACGGGATCAGAATATTGCTTGAACGAGTACCATTCCTGAAAACCGTTGACAAAATTGCCAAATTCTATAGACGTGAAGAAAAAGCCTATAGGTGAGATATGTCATCAATTGTCCAAGGAAATTGTCATCGCTAAGTGGGCAATAATGTCGCCACCATTGCCTCGGATTGACTCCTGCCACAAAATTTGGTCGACTTCGATTCATGTATACAAAAAACGGTCGAAAATTTAAGAAAATTCCCTAGCTGTCATCAGGATGTACAACAAGTATATGGGAGTAGTTGACCGTGTTGATGAAAATACTGACTCCACGAGAGTAGCCCTTCTTGACATGAAGTGGTGGTTTTCTTTATTTGCTTTTTGGTGCAAATTAGAGTGCCGAGTGAGGCGAGGGCCACCGGTGGAGTGAAAACCACAAATAAATTCAAAGACCGTGTAGATATGTCACCAACATAAACGAAAAATATGTGAGGATTTACACGTAAAATGTTGGTATATTTCTCAAAATAAGTAAACATCTAATTTTCTGCATAATTTTCTACATAATTTTAATTGTTTAGTGTTTATAAACAAATATTTTTGTACAAAACGAATATTTCACTTGAAAAGATATAGAAGAGAAAAATGCTCGAATAGTTTACACAATGCCCAGTGTCACCTGTAGGTGACCACCCCTTCAAAAACAGGGAGGGTTAGTTATTTAATTTTTACACACTTTTGTGGTGTATGCTATGTATAATTATTCGATCCAATAAGATAAATTGCTAATTTTTTCTTAAACTTAGCTATGGGAATTGGAGAGTTAAATCGTGGACAAAATTGTTGGATTCCAAACCATCGGTGTTGGTAAGAAACGGTTCAAAATGGTTTGGTATAGGGATATTACCACTCAAATTGGGTGGTGAAAATCTGTGTTGGTAGTGGAAGTATTGACTGCGTTTTTCAAAAAGATTACGGAAAAATGTATACGTACACTTTTCTAAAATGAGTTCGGTATAAGATATGTATATGTATGTATACATATCTTTCTTATTCATAAGTATGTATGTAAACACTGAATTATAAGTATATAGTGATAATAAGAATTGCATCTCCATATACATGTGCATATGACTCATCCATTAAAAAAATAATAAAATACAATTCAGAGAAATAAAAAAAATGTTCTCTCCAATTTTTGTTAGGTAGATATTACTGCTAAAGCATAGTACTGAATTCGAGTTTCACGTAAAACTGCTGTCAAAATTCATAAAAAAAATGGTTGTGAAACATGCTTGAAATTTCAGATATTTCACGAGAAAGTTGTACTGAGTTCCTGCCGTGAAAAGTTGCGCAACATGCTAGCAACATCATGCCAGCAACATTTTTCCACGCCAATTTAAATATACAATGCCATTTTTTTCGAGTGAAAAGTGACATTTGTTGAAATTGAAATTTATATTTTGTATAAAAATTTTGTATTGGCCAAAATTTGAAAGTTGGTTCTGAGGCGATGCTCCAAACTTTTTTTATTTTTACATTTGCTCAGTTTTCGTTTTTGGAATTTATTCTCATTTGACAAAAAAAAATTTCTTGAAACATTTCACGGCAAAATAAATGCATGTTGCTGGCGAAATTTCACGGCTGTGAACTCAGTACTAGGCTTAAATGTAAATGCGAGCATATCTTTGAGAAATAAGCCCAAGAAATGTAAAGAACGACATAAGAATTTTGGTTATTTTCAAACCCTTTGAAATTATTAAGGTATTTTCAATCGGAGCTGGGTGAAAGGAATACGATTACAAGATGATTACGATTACAGTAATCGTAATTTTAAGAAATATGAGATATCCTAAATTATTAAAATTAATTTTATTATCATTATTAAAATTGTTTTTGCGGTCTAGGACAAGTAAATTTTCCAGTGTTAAAAACTAAAAAAAAAATCTTTTGTAAAGACGATTACGATTGAAGTAATCGTAATTCCCATTTGTTTAAATTACAATTACAGTAGTCCTTATTTTTATAACGACGATTACGATTACAGTAATTGTAATTTCAAGGTTTTCAAAATTAGTATTACTGTAACAATGATTACAGTAATCGTAATTTAAACAGAGCTGGGCGATAAGGATTACTTGTGCAATCGATTACACGTAGGATTACGATTACATTAATCGTAATTTCAAGTTTTTTACGATTACAGTAATCGTAATTTTTGTAACGACGATTACGATTACAGTAATTGTAATTTCAAGTTTTTGACGATTACGATTACAGTAATCGTAATTTTTGTAACGACGATTACGATTACAGTAATTGTAATTTCAAGTTTTTGACGATTACGATTACAGTAATCGTAATTTTTGTAACGACGATTACGATTACAGTAATTGTAATTTCAAGTTTTTGACGATTACGATTACAGTAATCCTTATTTTCTGTAATCTTAAATTACAAAATTTAAGAATTACATGTAAAAAATTATTAAAATTGCTTTTTGATACTAAACGGTGTAGGGAGGAAAATATGCTTGGCTCTGAAAGAAGTGCTAAAAACTACAAATAATTATGTAAAGCTTGCAATTTCACACATATTATATACATTTTGAAATATTTGCGGTTGAGATAGCAGCTTTTAGTGGGCTGGAGACAATGGCCACATGCATAAAAATCGAGCTGTAGCTCACACTAATTTTCTTCGTAAAATTTGGATTTTGCATGTATAAAAAATATGTATTACAATTGCTAGATTTTACTAAACAAATTACTTAGGTTTATCTCATAACAAAATTAAAAAGTAATAAAACTCCACTGCAACATTTGAAGATGTAAATGACCATAACTATGAAAAGCCAATATTAGATGAAGATTTTTTTGACTTCGGCGGTAAATACCTAACTACATATCTATATAACAACTTAATATATATTTTATTTTAAACTCAATATACCTTTAGAAAACACTGATTTACCTGAAGTGCTTCCTGGTAGTGGCTCAAACATTATAGGAGAAGAATTTTTTAAATATTTGAACGATGCTGATAGTAGCCATGGCTGTTTTAAAAGATATCCTCTGATAAAGAAAGCATCTTTAAGATTCAGCACCCCGCTTACATCGTCAGCACCTGTGGAAAGGCTATTTTCGTTGGCGGGCATTATAAACAGTCCTCGACGCCATGCACTTTCCGATGTTTCTTTTGAAAAATTAGTTCTGCTTAAGGCTAATATTGAGTATTATTGAATGTAAATTATCCAAACATCAGTCTTAATTTTGTATCTTTATTATTTCCGCTAATTTTCTCTCTTCTTAATACACATCCCAGTTTTAATTGTTTACTTAATGTGTGAGAAATAAACACATATGTATGCATGTATGTAAAAATTATTATTATTTCTTGGAAAATGATGTTGGGTAAGTATATCACTGTTTTTTACACATTGTAATCCCAGAAAACGAGAACAGTAATCGTAATTTCAAGTTTCTGACGATTACGATTACAGTAATCGTAATTTTTGTAACGACGATTACGATTACAGTAATCGTAATTTCAAGTTTCTTACGATTACGATTACAGTAATCGTAATTTTTGTAACGACGATTACGATTACAGTAATTGTAATTTCAAGTTTTTTACGATTACGATTACAGTAATCGTAATTTTTGTAACGACGATTACGATTACAGTAATCGTAATTTCAAAATTTCTAAGATTACGATTACTGTAATCGTAATCATCTTGTAATCGTAATCCTTATCGCCCAGCTCTGAATTTAAACAAATAGGTATTTTTTTATGGCGAAACTACGTAACTTATGGGATATTTACGTCGAAAATACGAATACCGCTGTGAACATGCTTTTACACCAAATGGCCGGCGAAATCGTAAGAGGGATTGTGTTGGAGGGCACAATGCCAATCTATACAGGTCGTCTTATGTGAGGGAGAATAGGTGATTGCCGTTAGACGGCCTTTTTCACAAATGTCAAAGGCAGAAGAGACGCCAGCGAACACACGTGAACGAATGCAAAATCAAAACAAATGACGATAGTTTGACATAGGCTGCAAACAGGAAGAAGTAGAGCGACTCCCTTGCATGGAGCTTCTATAGTTTAGTTATGGTTCGCATCTACACGTACACTGATATAAGGAGATTATGTTGACGCAGCGATAAGTGTGCGCGCCATACGAGAGAAGCAAGGGAGGTACCAAGCGGAAATAATGGAGACCAACAACTCGCAGAGTGTTTTAACTCTCCCTGGTCAACTATTTTTCTATATTCGGCAATGTTATAGGTTCAAAATAAGCACGCAAATAAAAAGTAAAAACTAGATGCTTTATATAATTTTACTTACGTTTATGCTGATATTTTCCTAAATCGAACATATATTGGAAATAGCTTAATTGCTGGTATAAATTTTTCTCTGAGTATTGCCGCATTAGCAAACCACTATTACAGAATGGACATATGGGTCGATTACCTCTCGTCACATGTGTATAGTAACGTGTATTTTGGTTACATGACGGATCGTCGCAAACAAGCCAATTCTGATAGAAGCGTTTTATGTATGAACGCATGCTGAGTAATAGGCGATTTCGTATAGCAACAATATATATATGTGGTGTAGTCGTGCAATCGCTGTTAACGCATTTTTGCAACACAGCATCGTATGTATGTGTCGCATTTGGACGATAAGCGGTCGCTACAATATTTTCCGTTTTACATGCGATGCAAACAAATTTAAACTTATCGCAGTCACGGTATTTTTGTAATGTGGTTTTCACAAGTGATTCTCCTGTAGAGTCTTCAACTCGTTCTTGGTGGGATCTGTACAAGATGAAGTATAAAAAAGAGAGACGAATAAGAAATAATTAATAAAATCAAAATCCAGTGGAATTAAGTAATATCTTCTTTCTCGAAGAAGGAATGTGTTTTAATTAAAAATATCTCGCTGATTATCCTAGAATTTAATGAAGAGAACCAGTCCGATCACCTGTTAAGTAATGATTACACTACCCGACAAACTTTCAAAAATTTGCATATCCTCGACATTTGATACATACATGATTCCTATGTAGAATTTTTTGCTGATTCCAAATATGTAATCAGATGGTTTTCGAGATATTTTGAAATTTCAGTTTTTGAGATAAGAAAAAAAAAGTAGGATTACTAATTAGTCAATAGCTTTGTTCAATAACTCAAAATTTTTAATTGCTTTTACAAATAGTTGCGAATTTTATGTTCAATAACCCAAAAAATTTGCAAAAGAGATCCAAATTGGGAGAGTAAGACTTCGAGAGAGTTGAAAATAGTTGCAAGTAAAATTTTCACTTGCAACTACTTGCAGCTTTAAAAAAATAGAAGCGTAAAAAACATATGATCACAAAAATTTCAATTGGCCAATATGCCAACATTTTAATCGCAAATTTCTAATTGCTTACTAAATAAATTAGCGCAAAAAGGAATCTTGACGATGTTGTGGATATCCAAAGTAGATTTTCGTTTTCCTAATTCAGTTATTTACATTTATTTGCAATTTCAAAGATTTCAATTGTAACCTAACCTAAAAATCAAATTGTGAAAACAGCCCATCAGCTGTTTACTTGCAAATGTTTACGATTTTGTGTTCAATAACTTTGGTTGATAATTTTCTCTTTTTCTCGTTTTTACTCTTAATTTGTCACTGACGCTCTTCTTGCAAGTAAAGTTGTTGAACAAAGCTAATATCTCCGCCATTACCGCCTCGATTTTTACGTTATTTAATTTTGTTTTGAGAGGATGAAATACCCTTCCAAACAAAGCCAAAATAATTAAAATTTACATTAAATTGACGGAGTTATAGCGATCAAAAGATTTTTTTTATGAAAATCTTCAGCTTTTTTTCCGACATTCATATACTTTTTTGTAATTTTTTTAAAGAAATATTATTATATGAAACCAAGAGGATAGTTTCACACTTAGAGTCAACAGCCAATTTCTTAGTGAACATTTTGCACTTTCCGGATTATAATCCGTAGAAAAATTACAATGCTATAAGAGATTTAATGAACAAACCTATGTTTATTTTTTATCACAATCTTGTACTTAACCTCCATGTTTTTATTTTTATGTATATTAAAAGTGTTTAGATGTTGATAGTTTTCGCCGTTTTGGTACATTTTGTTCTTGTCGAAGAAGGAACCAGCAAAAATAGCTCATAATTCAATGTCCCTGACATTCCAATGGCTTTGGTATCGTAATCCCATGTTTTTTCTTTATTCCTCCGTGAGAACGCTCACCGTTGTAAAATCATCACTTATACATATATGAAGCTTATGTTGAGAGGGTTTCGGGACAATTTTTTTATATCAAATTAGTTTTCGTCTTTTTGAAAAATTTTTTAAAATGATAAAGTCAAACATTTGAGTATAACATTCGCTGTAGTACTAACTCATAGATTGGAATTTAATACAGAAGTGCTCGTGGTTAGGCATATAATTAAAAACAAGTAAGAGTGCGGCTGTCTTCGACAGATAAATTTGATGGTACATGTCACATATTTAAATGCTTGCTTCACACTTCATCGAATTTTCCAAAAAAGGAAAAATAGTTTCATATAAATTGTATTTATTGTTCATCATACGCTGTGCAAGGCCATCCCTAGTTAGTACCCTTTTGTGTAATGTGGTAAATGTCAGAGCTGGAAAAAACCAAGTACCAGTACAATTACCATTACCAGTACTCAGTAATTGAAAAGCCCAATTACCAAGTATAAGTATATTATACTGGTATAAGTATAAGTATATTATACTCAGTACGTACATTTTTCAATTCTTTTGCAATTCTTTTCCAATTACTTTCAATTCTTTTTCAGTTGATTTTCAATTACTTTCAATTCTTTTTCAGTTGTTTTTTCAATTCTGTAATTTTTTTTTATTTCATTGTAAATATAAGATAACAGTTTAATAACAATAAAATATTAAAACGAGTGCATACATTTGCAAATTTTTCGCATGCAACTCCATTAACATGATGAGTTAGCTTTCATTAGTACTAAATTTTCAAAAGAAATATCAGTTAAGGAATTCCGCCTTGGATTATTTATAATTAAGGCTAATGAAAACATTCGCTCAACTGAAGCTGATGAAGCTAGTGGTGTGTTTGTTCGTATTGCCACGTCCAAGATTATGGGATATTTTTTTAAACTTGGTAATTACATCTTAGAATCTCGTATATATTCAAAATAAGCACATCTCACACTGAAAAACTTCAGTATATTAATACACATGCTTTCGCCTAAACGTATGCAATGTTTACATACATACATACATACATACATACAGGTGAAACTAATAAAAGCATGTTAAAAAATTCAGCAATATTATTTGATGAAGTAAAGTAAAGAAGTGGTTCACTTTGGCTAGTTTCCATATCTATATCACGAAAGTCAAAGAAATCGGTGTCTTCGCATTAGGGAACAGAGACTTTATAGCCGCATATGTGTATAATTTCGCTAATAATTATTTTTTTTCAAACTTGGTTTAAAAAAACGCTTTTGTAACAATATACAGACTGTATAAGCTTTCGAAATGTACCCATAACATATACAATACAACATAATATGTACATATGTACTAAGGGAGAAAATTTTAAATTAAAAAAAATTACCATATTAAAAAAACCCACCCTAATGTACGTATGTATATTTAATAAAGAGTTCTTATAAGGGAATTTTCCTCCTTTTAGTGGTTGTAATATTTAGTATCCGATGTATCTTATGAAGGGGATAGGATAAAATACAATAGTTAAGATAAATTCACTGATTAAACTCCATGTAATTGAAAAGAATTGGTGGTAATTGAAAGTAATTGGTGAAAGAATTGAAAAATTTGTACTTAATTACCAATTACCAGTATAAAGTAATTGTACTTGATACTTGAATTTTTTAATTATCAAGTAATGGTACTTGGACCAAGTACAAGTACCAAGTATATTCAGTACTTCACAGCTCTGGTAAATGTATATGGGTGTTTCCATGAAATGGTCCACCGTGACTTAAAAAATCAAAACGCTCGCAGAATTTTTATAGACACAGAAAATAAAAGAAAAATGTTGATATTTTACCATGCAAAAAAAATTTCAGCCCTTTATAATTTTAAATCCCAAAAAATTTTATGCAAAACTTCTAACTCTTTTATTCAATTTAAAAGCAGTATAATGTATTACTTTTAATTGCTGCTGACGAAATAAATATATATGTAATATCGCAGTTTGGTATATAAGTAATTGATACAACTACAAATGAATATAAAAATGAAAGAAGAGATCAAACTGTGCATCAATAACGGTATTTTTTCATTTCTATTTTGGCAACATTCGTATGTCACGTGCGTAATGCAAAAGCACTATATAGTGTCATAATTAGCGCATTATTAGTTTAAGTGTCTTATTGTTTTGTTTATTAAGCAAATTTACTGTTTACTATAATATTATATTAATATAAATAGCCCTCTGCAAAAGTTAAATTTTTTTTTACTTTTGAACTTTGTCACGTGCGTAATGGTAAGTACGAAAAATTTAATGCTCTTAATTAAAGTCCATTTGATAAATATTATTTTACTTTTACAATAAATATTATAGATATCAAGTAATGCGAAAAATCAAAATCGGTGGAGGGAGAGGCTTAAGCAAGATGAAAATAAGCTTAAAGAACATAGAAAAAAAAAACAAGCTGAAAGAATGCGTGAATATCGCAAGAGAAAGGCATGTGAGGCCAAAAATAATTCAAATATATTGAAAGAAAAAAGGGATAGAGATTACATTCGACAAAAAAAATGTAGAGCAACCAAGAAAAATTCAAATACCCAATTAAAAAGTTGTTACATGTGTAAACAAACACTATGCTAAGCTATGAAGACGGAAGAGAGGGCGTTACCAAAGAACGCAATAAAAAGAGATGAAGTTCTACAAGCTTTGTATAAAAAGTATCCCAAACTTTCGAATAATGAATCTGAGACACCAGTATGTTCAAACGATAATATGTTGGAAAACATTAAAGCAGTCCACGAATTTTATATCCGAGATGACATAAGTGTTCAAGCTCCCGGCCGGAAGGATACTTTAATCTGCAATAAGAAAGTAGTTGCAAAGCGCTTCATGATTGTATCTGTATCTGTATCAGAATTAATTTTTATTTTTTATTTTCCATTTTTGAATAAAAGTTTAATTTTTTGTCAAAAACTTCTGAAAATATATGTAAAATTACTAGAATATATATGAAGGTAAAAAGTGTCACGTGCGTAATGTCACGTGAGTAATCAATAATTTTTTTTTCTTTAGCCAACCCATGATCAGTTGTTTTCGAAGCAAACATGATTATGAAGCTCCATTATTAACCTTTATAAAAAAAAAAATTTACCGGAATAAAAATCTCCTACAATTCGCTTACTTTCGCATTTTTTCTCTCGGTTCTAAAAGCAACTTCCATTTTTGTCACGTGCGTAAGTCAACTTTGATCGACTGGAACTTGGGTATCCAGTGCTCAATTTTCCAATACTTATACTTTTTGGAAAAAACTCATCACATGCAATGCAGCGATCCTAAAAGATGTGACTTCTTCCCATTGTATTTCTATTTTTACAACATTCAAACGCAATTAAACGTGTACAAATGTCGCGTGCATAACCATGGAAACACCCATATGTAATAGGTATACCATGTATATGCAAAATACGTATAATTTAATCCTTTTAAAAGGCAGAGATATTCCCTGCAGGAAATGTCTATAGAGAAATGGTATTGATTCACTATATACTTAGACACCAGGACTACTTCTCATAAAAGCGACAAACAACGTAATTTTCTATAGACATTTAACATGTGCATCTCATTGCGATTCTACAGAGGTATTGACACAGTACCTCTTTTGGGGTCATACGGAGACAATGGAACTATAGATTCTCTATACCATTGTGCTGTTTTCTAATAAAAAATGGGTTGCAAATTTAACATTAATAGCGTTTTTTGACTGTAGGAAAGTGCATGAGTTGCAGGAATTTTACCACAAAAGAGCGAGAGGATCAGAGGATGTGAGCGAGAAAGAAGACTAGCTATTTGTAGGAATCCGCACACAGAATTTGTGTGGGTACTTTCCTAAAATGTGTCAAAATCTCTGAAGAAGAGGAAGAAATTGTGAACAGTGTTGCCACAGCCTCAAAAAAATTGGTATCACAAATTGATACATTTATCGTTTTTTCGTATCACCGAAAAATGTTTGAAAAAAAAAAAAATTAATAAAATATGTTGCTTTTGGGGTTCTAGCACGGAAAAATTTTTGAGAAAAAAATTAAAATTAATAAAGTAAGCAACTTCCGTGGTTTTAACGATATCGTTTTTTTTTTTTTAATAATATAAAAATATAAAGATAATACTTAAATTTCACATGCAAATAAATATGAATACTTTGGTACTGTACCGAGTAATATAAAAGTTCTATAACATGCAATGGGTCAAACGAGCTGGGTGATCTAGTTGCCAGAGCTGATTTTGTAATTGAATTGGAGTCATTGAATCAGTTCTTAAATATTTGTCGCGCTGACCTCCTTTAAGACAAAATGGGCAGTGGTCCTACCAAAAGTTTGATAAAAATAAAATTTGTTCTAAGCCAAAATAAAAATTATCTACGTATCATTCATATGTAATTGTGCTTAGGTGTTTTTTTTATAAATTTAAGTACTCCCTCATGAAGACGATGAAGGTGTTCCACGCAGGATTACTGTGGATGTTTACATAGATTTTGCCCCAGAAAGAGGATTATGTGGTCCTTTCAACCCGTTATTCACCAAAATAAAGGTATTTTGAAAAAACAAATATTTATATATCGAAAACTATCGGCCTCCGGACTGTTCCGACTTCAGATATAGGATCGGAGGACGGTGCAACGCCCCTTTTATAAACGGTTTTTATGCACCCCTGGGACGGTAAAGGAAAGCGTGACCACGAAAAAAAATCATGAAGGCATTAATTTGTGATACCAAAATTTTTGAGGTTGTGGCAACATTATTCCTAAGCGTCATTTTTGACACTAAATAGCATTTCGCACAAATGCGTTTGTTGAACTTTTCCATCATCATCATCTTCAGTTTGACATAAAATAGAATTATACCCAAAATCTCACCAAACAGACCTATTTAGATCAGTGATGCGCAGCGTTTACTGCGCAACCTATACAAACGGAACAAATTTGGTTTGGTGTGCGTGTACTGGCATCGCATTCATTGCTTGCTAGCAGCGCACACACGATTCGTGTGTGTAGCCGACCAGATCTCTGGAGTTTATTATTATTATTAAGAATAAGGTCTTATTTCACTTGAAATGTGAAATAAAATTCTAAAGGTCTTATTTCACTTTGTGGGACGACGACCAAAAAAGGCTAATAATCGATACCAATTTTGCGAGTTGAAATGGCCGCAAATATTAAAATTTTCGACATATCGTACCAGACCCCGCCTATGCTGAAGGGTGTACTACGCAGAAGGACAGAAGAGAAGATAAAGAAAAAACTTTTGCGGAGAACAGTTTTTGCGTTGGGGGCCTTCGGACGCGCTTATAAAAAATTCTCTTTCCGGAGTAATATCTATGGCTCGGTCCACAGTGCTTTTGCGCAGAAAACTTTTCTGCGTTGGCGGCTTTCGGCCGCGCTTATAAAAATAACCCTGGGCTACGCCATCCGTCCGGACGTATGCCCTAACCGTGGCTACCGCCACGGTGATGTCCTTCTGCGTAGTACACCCTTCAACGTAGGCGCTTATAAAAAATAACTTTGGGCTACGCTATCCAAGTCCGGTCGGGTGTCACAGCCGTGGCTACCGCCACGGAGATGTCCTTCTGTTATTTATATAACAGTTATTTGCTCATTGGAATTCTCATAAGTTCTCGCGTAAATAAATAAAGGGGATATTGCCACATTTCAAAAAAGACCTAATTGCGTTTCCACTTACCCCAACAATTAAAAATTGAATTAAAATAAAAATTTCGTGCTAAGCACTAAAAACTCTTTCAAGTAAAATTGTTAACGTTGTTTGGTATATACATAAAAATAAAAATACCAACAACAATGTTCATTGCGAACTGCCTACAACAAAAAATTCAACACGTTTGTGGAGAATATATGCAAAAGCATATACACACTAACGTTAATGTTGAAAATGAAAAAGGCAAAAGTGGGGAAAATCCAACAGCTTGCACAGAGTCTCAATGGCCGAGTCTGTTTATCCGTTGGGTCATTGCGGCTGAAGTTGGAATGGACTCGGGTTCAATCCCCGGTGCATCCACTTCCGAAAAGAGTGCTGATGATTGAAAATGGTTTTTCGTGAAATAGCTATACACTCAACCTTCGCTGTAAATAGTTGTTGAATTTTTTTCCACTTACCCCAACAATTAAAAATTGAATTAAAATAAAAATTTCGTGCTAAGCACTAAAAACTCTTTCAAGTGAAATAAGACCTTTTTTTTTTGAAAATGACAAAATAAAGGCTTTGGTTGCGATATAAAGCCTTATTTCAAAAGGCCTTATTACACCCCGCCTCTCCACTCAAGTCGTTTGTGAGAAAAATGCAAAAAACTGCTCTTAAGAAACCAATGGCTAAAACGATTTGCGTTTATTATTATTATAGAGTAATTTGTCTTGAATATGACAGGTTTTGGTTAGGAAATTGTTTTAATATTAAATACAAGTGACGTACCTAGCTTGAAAAATTAAAACTTTGGAGATGGCCGCTTTTGAAAATGAACGATTCAAAGAATATGTAACATTAATCTTTTGTCAAAAATGAGTGAAGTATCTGCTTAAGCGTACCTGAATAACCATTTCATTTCCTGTAAACAAACTCTCTAAGCATCGTGCATTCTGCTGATCGCGGAACAATGATACAAGCCTGCGGTCCTCCTGTCCCTATAAAGTGGAGGAACTTCCCTCAAGAAATGCCTCCAAGGCCACAGATGCGTTTACTACATACCCATGGTTCCTTAAATAGGATAATTTGGGCATGTGAATGCAAATTGGCATAATATCTTTATATACATATATTACACTAAGCGCTTTTTGTACGCACCATAACATTTATATACATATATACCGATTTTCGAAAATGGGGTGTCAAATGAAAGGGCTTGACCTGTAGATGTGCAGGGAGGTTTAATATTTTTGAAAAGGGTTTCCACCTGTTTAAAAATTTAATTCTCCTGTATAGTTTGATTGATTTTTAAATTTCAGGCACCATATGAAAGCCATGAGCTGAAAATGAGTAATTTATTAAAATTTTTATAAAAAGGGTTGCCACCTGTTCAAAAATTAAGTTTTACGCTATAGTTTGTTTGATTTTTAAATTTAAGGTGTCATATGAAAGGGCTTTGTGCGAAAATAAGCAGGGTTTACTAGTGCTATTATAACTCTGACGAGTTTTATGGCCGAGTTTCTCTCCCAATTCGAGGTGTGCTATTTTTTGTTTTTCCTACTAGACCTACAGTTTTATTCCGGCTCCGAACGGCGAATGCATTTTTTGTGAAAAGCCTTTTCGTGGAAGAAATACACTTGGAGGGTATGCCGCCCACTGCCGAGAGGTGGCCGCTGTTTCTAAAAAAAAAAAACCAATAATTGGGATTTAAATAATTAGAAAAATTTGTTTGGTGTTTGTCCGAACTGCGGTTAGAACCCGAGATCTCTGGTATAGCAGGCGAGCACTCTACCCACTGCATTACAGCGGCCGCTTGGCATGTCTACTACATAATAAAGCAGTAGACGATTTGCTATGCTGCAAGTAAATTTGCGTAAAGATAATCCTAGTCATACTGAGAATTATTTTTTCGGACTTTCCTGTCGTTATCCTGAACCATGAAATGAATCTTCCCCAGGTGTAGGAAGTTTCTGTATCCGCATTTAGTACGAAGAACTTCCAACGAGCCAAGATCTATAAAATTTTTTTGCTTCTAAATTTGTTGACATTTGAACTAGTGCAGTTTTCGCTGTAGAATACATAATGGCTTGGATACACCTGTCTCCATATTTACTGCAGGGTTAAGTACTTTAATATGCGTATACATACATTTGTACAAACAAACTTTATGCCTCTCTAACCAAACATACATACATAACTACCTGAATACGTACATATCGACGCTTCCAAACAATACTGTACTAACAGCCTCATTCTCTTTGACGATATCGTGTCCAAAACGTAGTTGTTCGTGTGTTGGTATTATGAATGACGATGCGACAAGCAAAACGAAAGCCAAGACGATAACAGCTGATTGTTACGTTGAAAACGTAAGGAATTGGTATTCCCAATCACGAACAGAAGTTATGAACGCGAAAACGAACTGTCAAAATCAAACGATAGGTTCGAATGTATCGTTTTGGCAGAAAAGTTGAAAATAAGTAAGAGAAAGTAAGTATATTTTTAATGTGCATTTTATATTATCAATGTGTTTTTATACTCAGCTGTACTAGTACACAGAGTATTATAGTTTTAATCACATAACGGTGGATTGTAACAGAATGAAATAATCGAGATAGATATAGACTTATATATATCAAAATGATGAGGGTGAAAAGAGAAATCGATAGAGCCATGTCCGTCCTCCGTCTGTCCGTCTGTAAACACTCTAACTCGCGCAAAAATTTAGACATTTTGATGAAATTTGAAATGCAAGTTGGTATCGAGACTGGGACGGTTGGTATTGAAAATGGGCGAAATCGGAACATGACCACGCCCACTTTTCCTATATAGAAAAAATCGGAAATTTGGTATCTCAGTCACTAATATAGCTGGAGCGATGAAATTTTACACATGTGTTGCCCTCAGGCCCCTATGAAGAAATTTGATGAAATTTTGGAAAATGGGCAGCGCCACGCCCACTTATTAAGGGTCAAACATTGAAAGTTTTATATGTCATAACTCAGAAACCATTTAAGATATATCGATAAAATTCGGTATGCGTAATTTACTTACCTAGGCAAACACTTGGACGGAAAGTAGTTAAAATCGGTTGACGGCCACGCCCACTTTTATATATGTGTATTATAAAGTGACCTAATAAAACATTTTAAGCCATATCTCTGTCAAATATAAAGATCTATCACTGAAATTTTGTAGTAGGAGTCTAACTACGGACAGAAAACAAAAAACACAAAAATTTTGGAAAATGGTTTTATGAGTCATAACTCAGAAACCGTTGAAGATATATCGATGAAAGTTGGTACACGTGATATACTTACCTAGGCAAATGTTTGGACGAAACATTGCGGAAAACATTTTAAGCGATATCTTTGTCAAATATAAAGACGATTCATTGAAATTTCGTGGCATGAGTTCCACAATAGACTGGAAAAAAAATAGAAAAATTTTGGTAAATGGGCGTGGCACCGCCTCTTTTTAGACAAAGGAATATACGAGATTTCTTAGCCTTTAACTCGACAAATAATTGAGATATTATGACGAAACTTGGTTTATATACTTTTATAACTTGTGTTAATAGACACGCAGAAATTTATTGAAATCGGTTTATAACCACGCCTAATTTTTAGCAAATATATTTCTGGAACACCCTTTGGGAATTTGTAACGTGGCATCTTTGTAACTAGAAGTCATAAAGGAATGAAATGTTGCACAAAGAATAATATTCATATGCTTAGTTGGATGACTGATAAAAATTTTGAAAATGGGCGTGTCTACGCCCACTTTATGCATCACTCGCTTTATATTAAGTACACCGTGTTTCCATCAAACGCAAACAAACAATGAAAGCATACAGCTGAGTATCTAATGTTCGATTCCACTCGAACTTAGGCTTCCTTACTTGTTATTGTTATTATAGATTGAAAAAAAAAACAACAAGTACGCAATTTCTTTTGAGATCTAAGAAGGTAGGCGCAGTGGCGAATTCAAAAAAATTTTTTTTAGTTACAAAGGTAGAGTATAATGTCAAAATCAAAGCTAGTATACGTGAAGGCCCAATAAGAATGGCCAGAGATAGATAATTGCTCTTCTTCTTTCTGTTTTAGAGGTTGTTAAATTGTTATATTTACTTTGTTTTGATTTTACATTTTTCACGTGTTATTCGTGGAATATTTTGTGTTTGTTCGCGTTTTTCAAGTGGAAAATTTTTGTGGCAACTTTCAACGTTTTATTTTAAGGCGACGCGAGTCCAAGCGAGTCCCAAGTGAATTCATATTTTAACCAAGGCAAAATACCATTCTCACATTACACTCTATCAATAGGCGTGTGTTTTCTACCCACTAACGTTAATTAAAACTAATTATATACATTAGGAATGGGACTATTCGAATAAAAATTATTCGGATAAAAAATCCTTTTATTCGAAAAGTATTCGTAATTCGAATAATTTATTTGTATATTCGAATATCACTATTCGAATACCACTATGTATTCGCGAATAGCTATTGAATGTATGTATGCATGCTTTGGCTTTTGTACGTGCATACATATGTATGTACATATATATACGTACTCTAGCTTGCGCGGAGGCAAGTGGAATTCTCAAATTATGCATGTGCATACATACTACTATTCTAATAGTATTATTCGAATAGTGTTATTCGAATAGTACTATTCGAATTTTTTCCCTCGAATATTATTATTCGTTTATTCGAATATTATTCGAAAAAAATCCCACTACTAATATACATATATATATAGATTTGGCAGAAAAGTAATGAAAATAAGCAACTGCAGTAACAAAATACGTGAACTCGCCACGGCGCCTACCTTCTTGAACAATGAATCATATGAGCACAGCGTTGCAAATTTCACATTTATTTTCGTGTTATTGGTGATCAACGTAACGCTAGAGGATATCGGCAACGTAAGTTTCATAATACCAATAACAGACGATATCGTCTTCACGGCTATCGTTCGTCAAGATTATCGTTCGTGAAAGGGAATGAGGCTGTAAGTCTGAAAACTATCTTTTGCAGGGGAAGCTCTCAAAGTTTAAATTCGATATGAAACTTCAGTTGTGCGCTAAGTATATTTTCGCTTGTAACTTCTATTTGGACTGAAAGGTCAATACCAAAACTCGATACCATCTAAGTTGGGGTATGCTTTGTACAAAACCATAAGAAAAAATAAAAACTTCCTACGTTGTCTTTCATGGCAAGCTTTCAATGTTTGTATTCTGTAAAAATCTCGAGTTATGTATGTATATTATATGTACACTTTTCCTTATAACTTTTGATTGGATTTTCCGATTGATACCAAAATTTGATAGCATCTAAATTAAGACACGTAGAGTAAGTGCGGGTAATGTGGTATAGGCGGGTAATGTGGTACACCTGCTTTTCTCGGAAAGTATGAACGTGAAAATAATGGGACCTATCCCAAGAGATCGGCGTTCGCAGAAAAATAGTAAAGCAGGATTGAACTTGTTCTTTGTACGCGATGCTGTGAGTCAGTTGTAATAAAAGTGCGCGGTATTGCGATTGACTTTTTTTTTTGCTCAGACAAACCGATTTTTTGCAGAAATACCAATAATTTTAAACTACATTTAATACTTGGAAATTAATAAGTGATTATTGTTTCTGTGAACTGCATTTTCAATATTTTGTGCACATTTGTGTATAATTAGTTATTTAAGAATAATGGGATAAAACTCCATGTCGGCTATTGTGGTATGGGTAAATGCGGGTAAAGTGGTATAGTATACCTAATAAATCTTTCAATTAAAAACATGCCAAAAAAGGTGAAATACGAAAATGGAGAGCAGAGGTTATGAAAAACCTATACAAACAGTAAGGAGACGGGAAATGGGTATTCTATTGGCTTCCAAAAAAGTCTGTGTCCCTCGTACTACGCTGCAGCGTATGACAAGGAGTGAGAAACCCACCGTCAAACTATTAGAAACTAAACTGGGATGACCTCTAATTTTCAAAATACTTGAAAAAGAATACATAAAACATAATTTCTCACCAACTCATATTTGAAACGTAGACGAAACCAGAAATCAGTAGTGCCTTCGCAATAACCCCAAATATTCGCTAGAAAAGGAAAAACCAAATTGGAATAATTACTTCAGCTGAACGAGAATCACTTGTAACCATTATCACTTGCACTAGCGCAGGAGGCAGAATTGTTCCTCCGGTTTTATATTTCCGCGTAATAACCACCATCCTCTTCTGATGAAGAACGCTCTACCTGGCTCGGACTAGGCTTGTCATTTGTCAGTTGGTTCAGATTCCCATCTTCACAGAATGGTTAAGCTATTTTTTAAGGGTTAGAAAACCATCTGCATCTGAATCTGTGCTGACGGACATTATAGCCATACTCGCAATATAGAAGCTATTGATCTGTGGTATACTACTATACCACATTACCCGACATGCTATACCACATTACCCGCCAATTTTTTCAATAGGTTGATTATGACTCTTAAGATATTTTCTTAAATATCTCTGAAACTCTCAGCTGTAAGACTACTGCTTTATGCTTCCTTTGTTCGTAATACTTCAAGTATCTTATTAGTAAATTTTCTTTGAAATTGCATGCAGATTCATGATTTTACAGAGGAAAATAAAATGGGTATTCCACATTACCCGCACTTACTCTAATACTTGAAAATGCCAAAAACTGCAAAACGTACTAAGTTGACTTAGTACAGTATTGTTTGGAAGCGTCGATATGTGCATGCGTATACAAATTTCTTTACAATATTAAAAAAAATCAAACAAAATGAGAAAAAATAAAAAAAATCATAAAAAATCCAAAAAAAAAATTAAAAAAAATCAAAAATAATCAAAATAATTTTTATTTTTATTTTGTTTTTGATTTTTTATAATTTTTTTTAATGGTAACACAGTCCAACAAATTTACAAAAATTTTACTCAACACGAAGAAACGCTATTAATTATGAAAGAGGATGTCTCCCAGACCAACTTTGCCAAACAGAGTACTAGTCCAGAGTGTTGGTTTTTTGTTTTTTAGACGGGGTTAAAGTTTTATGGTTTTAGCTGGAGGTGCAATTACTTTATCCAAAATATCTTATAAAAAATGACCTCAAATGAAGGTTTTGAGCTCGGACTTCTTCTACAGAATTTATTGAGCAATTTCTTTGCGGAAGCCTTTAACCCTCTAACTACCACGAAAATGACTGTTTTTTATCCTTTTTGGAAACATGGAGAGAATATCAAATAAAAAATGCAGATAGAATAAATATTTTAGAAAATTATTCGCCATAAAATTTCACTAGGGGTCCCCTCAGACAAAATCTTTATACAAATAACGCAAAAGACCACAGAACATAATAATCACAAATTACGCATGACGCACGGATATGTTACCAAAAAACTGAGTACGCCATTCGCTTTAGCGGCTAACTCTACATATAGCTAGATGTCAAATTTTGGGAAAATGTTCCAACCGTCTACCACGCGTTGGAAAAAATGAGTTATTGGGCGTAGTAGAGGAGCTCCTCCTGATTCTAAATGTAAAAGTCCTGGCTTCCGGAGATGTATAGTTTTTAAATAATTTGTAGTTAAAGTTGCAAAAAAAGTCAAATTTAACCTCACTTTTCTCTGCGAAACAATGAAATAGAAACACCGGTGCTGCCACACGCAGTCGACGCAGTTGGTCGAACAATTAAAATGTTAAATTCGGCAAATAAAATTAATAAAAAGTTTGTGAAAGTGGTGCGAATAAAGCTACGTGTGAAAATATAGTAAGGATTAGGTGTGTGTTTAATTTAGAAATTGGTGATAATGGTGTTAGTTTATTTAACAACAATTTGCTATTATTAATATTAGTAAAATATTTAATGTCTGCACTGAAATCGAACGAAGAATCACTCTTGCCAATAAATGCTACTTTGGACTAAGTAGGCAATTGAAAAGTAAAGTCCTCTCTCGACGAACCAAAATCACACTCTACAGGACACTCATCGTTCCAGTCCTCATGTACGGCGCAGACGCATGGACTATATCAAAAGCAGATGAGATGGCGCTTGGAGTATTCGAGAGGAAAGTTCTTCGGAGGATTTATGGACCTTTGCGCGTTGCCGAGGGCGAGTATCGACGGAGATTTAACAATGAGCTGTACGCAGACATAGATATTGTTCAGCGAATAAAGATTCAGCGGCTCCGCTGGGCAGGTCATGTCGTGAGAATGGACGAAGATGCTCCGGCCAAGAAAGTATTTCTCTCGAAACCCGCTGAACGCAGAAGAAAGGGGAGACCTCCACTGCGTTGGGAAGATCAGGTGGACAGTGATGGCTCCCTAGGTATTCCCAAATCGCGCCATGCGGCACGAAACAGAAATAGCTGGCGCGCTATGTTGGATTCGGCCAAAATCGTGTAGACGGTTACGTGCCAATTAAGTAAGTAAGTAAGTAAAATATTTATGAAATTTATAAATTTAGATAAAGAAAAGTCTCGCCTTATATCCTCTGAAAGATTCATTTGAAAAACACTAATACTTTTGGAGATATAGCTTTTGGTAGACACAAGGAAATGTGAGCCCAAATTTTTTTCTTGTGCAAAATCATAACATTTTTCATATCGCGGTTTTGTAGTAGCAAAGGTGAACTTTTTTTTTCAATTTACTTACACTACAACAACCTATTTTCATATTCCGGTGCCAGAGAGAGGATCTAAAAAAAAAAAATATACATCTAATGTGTATACATATAAAATTTGTTGCATATTTCATGGCGTAATTTGTGATTATTATGTCCTGTGGTCTTTTGCGTTATTTGTACAAAGATTTTGTCTGAGGGGACCGCTAGTGAAATTTTATGGCGAATAATTTTCTAGAATATTTTAACCCTCTATCTGCATTTTTTATTTGATATTCTCTCCATGTGTTTCCAAAAAGTATAAAAAACAGCCATTTTCGTGGTAGCTTTACCCTTTGCATATTTTTTTATTAAAACATCGGCTATCATTTCATTGGTACATACATAGTTCAAATCAATTTCGTTATTTTTATACAAATTTCTTATGTGATGATATTTAATGTCAATATGCTTGCTGCGAGCGTGATATGTTGGATTTTTAACTAATTGTTGTGCACTTTGATTGTCGCTATTTAGAACCATCGGGATTGTACTGCCAAAACCCATTTCAGTTAACAATTTAGCAATATATACCGCTTCTTTTGCTGCTGTTGATAAGGCCATATAATCTGCTTCGGTACTGCTTAGTGATACAATACTTTGCTTTTTAGACTCCCACGAAAAAGCACTTCCAGCTAAAATAAATACACATCCAGTATATGACTTTCTATCATTTGTTGCTCCGCCCCAGTCTGCATCAACGAAACATTGAACTGGTTTCCCGGTTGAAAAATAATGCAACTTCCTATCCAATGTGCCTTTAAAAATTTCGTAAAATTCGTTTTGCTCCGGCTTTATGTTCAACATGCGGATATGTATTACATTGTGTTAATTTACTAACAGAATGTAAAATATCAGGACGTGTTGAAATCGCAAGATACATTAACGCTCCAACTAATGATTGATATTCGGTTTTATTTACTTTTTCACAACTAGCTTTATTGCAACGAGTTTGAAAATTAACTTCCATCGGAGTTGCCACACTTTTGCAATCGTCCATTCCATGTTGTTTTAATAAATTCAAAATGTATTGTCGTTGACAAATTGTTATATTGCCTGATTCTCCCACACGTTCTATTTCCATTCCAAGAAAAGAATTTTAATGGTCCGCTATCTACTACATCAAATTCACATGCGATATCTGTCTTTATGCTGCTAATGTCACTCAATTTTGAACAAGCTATGATGATATCATCTACATAAACTACTATTATGTTAAAATTTCCATTCTCATTTTTAACATATACACACGGTTCGCTAGCGCATGGTTTAAAACCCATGGTTTAAAACACGTTCACAGTTGTCATCGTTGTTTATAGCATTTACCTCATTATTTGCTTCAGATTCTATGGCTGCTGTTTCCTCGAATACATCATGGATACTATTACCCGTTTCGATTTCGAAAGTAATTAAATCTTCCGTATCTTCTTTCGTATATGCATATGATCCTTCTATAAATGTGACATCTCGCCTTAGAATAATTTTCTTCGCTTCCAGATCATATAAACGATATGCCTTTGAATGATCAGAATAACCCACCATTACCATTTGTTTGCCCTTGGCCTGGAATTTTCGTTTTTTTGTTTTATCAAGTGCTACAACTAATGTGCCGAAGACCCTTAAATGTGACACACACGGCTTCTTTCCAGTCCAAATTTCATATGGCGTCAAATTTGTGAGTGCTTTTGTAATAGCTCTATTTCGTAAATACACTGCAGTTGCTACTGCCTCCGCCCAAAAGGAATTAGCTTACTACGCGCCATCTCCACTAACGTTCTGTTCGCACGTTCAGCTACTCCATTCTGCTGAGGTGTATAAGGTACCGTTAATTGACGCAATATGCCATTTTCCTCAAGGAAATTTTTAAATTCACGACTCAGATATTCAGAACCATTGTCAGTTCGAAGTACTTTAATTCTATGATTTGTTTGATTTTCTGCCATAGCTTTATACGATTTAAATGCAGATAAAACTTCATCTTTATTCTTTTTTTTTGTAAAAATACACAAACAAATCGTGAAATATCGTGAATGAAAGTTACAAAATAATGTGATCCACCTATTGATTTTGTTTTTATTGGACCACATACGTCCGAATGAATAACCACACACAACTCTTTAGCTCTATTTTCGGATGCATTTGGAAATTTTTTAACGCTCAATTTACCTTTCGCCCACATTATGCATTTATTTTTATAATTTTGCTGTTGAGCATTTTTAATTTTTAAACCATATACTATGTTCTTTTTAGACATTTCTAACAAACTGTCAAAATTTATATGACCAAACCGGTTGTGCCACTCAACCACATTATCAGTTTCACAACTAATACTTAAACATTTATTTGTTGCGTCATTATATACATAAAGTCCATTAGATTCTTTAGCGGTTAATATCACTTCATTATTACCATTTTTAAAATCTACTTTCTTTTTATCAAAGTTAACGAATAATCCATTTTTCAAAATCTTATTAACCGACAAAAAATTGTTTTTAGTGATGGAACATACAACACATTTTGCAAATTTATGGTAAAGGACCACTCTTTAGTTTTACCACACCTATGCCTTTCGCATTTATATAATGGTCAGCTGCGAGTGCAATTTTTTTATTATTTGATTGATGGTAAATTATCACGAGCTTCAATCGCTATGACAAAATTTTCGTATGTCTTTGGTAAACTCGAAAGTAAAATAATAGTTAACATTTCTTCTGGAATTGTTAGCCCAATTTGCAGTAGCTGCTCCAAAATTTCGTAAAACTCATTTATATGCTCCCTTATGTTTCCTTCTTCCGACATACATACGTAAATAAAGAAGTTTTCGGAACAATGTTATTTTTCTCGCAGTTCCTTGGGGTTGAAATATATCCCTCAGTTTGTTCCAAGCTTCCAAAGAAGATTTGCAATGCTTAACATGATTCAGCTGCGATGCCTTAATGCTCAAAATTATGCTCGCCAGCGCTTTTTCATCTTTTGTATCAAAGCTTTCGGATTCTGCTGGTGTTGCATTTTCATCTTTTATAGTCTTTCCACAAACGATCGGCCAAAGCTCCATATGAATCAATACACTTTTCATGTGCACAGCCCATGACGAATAATTCGATTCATTGAGCTTCTCAATGGATATAAACCAGACGAACTCATATTTATTTCTTTTGTTAGATACGATATATGGATTTAAATATTCCCTTATAGGCGTCGGCCCATAACCTATTGGAAGTCTCGAGGATACGCCGTGAAATAAAAGAGAACTAATTTTATAAAAGATATTTATTGAACAATCACAAAGCTTGAATGAAAAAAATAATTTTTTCTATTAAATCAAATATTGATAAAATGTTCATGTAATATATGTTGAATTGCTATTATGAATGTTAAAGTGTATTTTGCTAAAGTATATTTTCAACAGAAATCACTGTTGGACAGTGCAAACAATTAAAATTAGTTTTTTTCTGCAAAAGAATTAAAATAATGATTACCAATTAAAAAAACAAAACAATTTAATTGATTACTAATCCTAATCGGAATTTAACAGGTCTGGTTTGAACACGCTCTTTTTGGGATCGTGGCGATGAAAATCAGTACTTCCTAACAATTTACAGTGTTTTACGTACAGAACACGGGACAAATTTTCCCGATGGAAATTTTTAGTGGCTGTCGCTTATTGAATACCGATCACAAAATATGTATGTCTCTTCTCTTATTTTAAATCTCAAATTTACTGAGAACAGTATTTCTGGAAAGTATTATTCTTGCAGTTTGGAAACCCTTTTGCTAAAGTACTTTCTATGTGACTACACGAGAATGTTTTAATAATAATAATACACTGGTATGTTTATAATTCTGACGAGCTTTATGGCCGAGCATCTCTCCCAATTCGAGGCGAGCTCCTTAACTTTTTCCTACAAATTGGGTGGACCTTCAGTTTTTATGCCGGCTCCGATTGGCGAATGCATTTTTTGTGAGAAGCTTTTTTAGTGATGGGCGAGTCCGAGATGTTTTATTCGATTTTGAAACATCTCGAATGCTCCCGATGGTTTTCATTCGTATTCGAGTCAAGTCGTAAATGGCCGTCAGTCGAAACAATCGCTAAAACATTTCGGACTCGCCAACGATTCCTCTCGTTTTCAAAGCAACCCTACAACATCTCGGTTGCTGCTTGAATATTAAAATTGCTTTAAAAAACATACAGAATAGTACAAATCTATTGCCGTTGTTGCTGCTCTTAAAATTCATTTGTTTCGTAAGCGTCTTACTTCAGAAAATTTATTAATTTATTAATGTTTAAATAATTTATTTATTGTTGAGCTCAAGGCCGTTTAAAAACTGAAAAAACATAGGCAAACAATCCTGAAGATGACCTCAGAATGAGGTCGAAATATCGACAGTAAATGTTTTTTAAAAAAGTTAAAAATTTTACGTTTTGGAATTTTTAAACGGCCTTGAGCTCAACAATAAATAAATAATTTTCACAACAAAAGGGCCAAAATAATTTCATAAAAATTTTTAAATAATTAATTATGTATTATTATTATGCACGACACTCTTTAGTTATGATTACAAAAATGCAGCGCCTATGTATAGCATGTTTTTCAATTGGGTACATTTATTTATGTATTTGCCTCTTTTCCTTTAAAAATCCTACTTTCTTCATCAACAACACTCATTCAGTTTGTTTCATCAAACAAAACCAAGGCTGCATCGTAACGTTAATATTATCGTTTGCCGAAAAAAAGCAGTCGTTTCCGTTGAAACTATTCAGGTTTTTACCGTTTACGCAATTATCAAACCAATTTATAGTCGCAAAATAACGATAATGAAATTATCGAAATAATACCATTTCGGGATAAGATAAAGAGAATATTCCGCTATTATAGCAAAGAAAAGTTATATGTATTTTATATAATTTTTATTGGTCTCAGATCTGTATACTAATAGCATTTCCTATTCTGAATGAAAATGTTGCATTATTACATTGCAGCATTATCAACATGTCCTGTGCCCTATTAAAATTTTGCATTTTTCATGTGATGAATGAAAGAAAAATAATGCAACCCTTTACTTGTGCTAAGAGCAGAAAATGTTGCCCGTAGTCGAGCCAGTTTTATATTTTGTCAATAGAACAAACAGCCCTAAAAAAAGTGTTGAGTCTGTGTGGAAGAGAACAAAAAAATGTGACAGCTGGAAGAAAGTGCGACATTTTTGCTAGAATAAAAAAGTCTATTAGTAAAAGTAAGTTTCAAATTTTTGATTTTTTTTTAATAATTAAATTTTTCTGTGTTGAAGTACGCGGTGTAAGGGAACTTACGTTAGGTATTTTTAAAGCTTTTAGCTTGTGGCAAAGTTCATTTGATAATTTCTATTTCCTGATTTTTGGTCATTTATTTCTCAAATCGTCGTACCATACGAAAACTAGCACATTTAAAATTTCTGGCGTAATCTATCAATAAATCCCGGGATTATAAAATAAAATCTCGAAAATTCCGGGATCGTAAAAATCGGAAAAATTGGAATCCCTAATACATATATGCATGTGCACTCGAACTGCTACGATTTGAGTGACAGCTGTGTATGTATGTGCCTCGTGCAGGCAATCTTTTTGTTGATTTACTTCGTTTCAACGTTACCGGTGGCATTTCGATAATTTAGCGTTGCGAATTAACGAAACAAAACCATTTTGATAATTTAGCATTGTGAATTAACAAAACGAAATAGAATCCGTTCGTTCGTTAAGCATCTCTGAACAAAACATACAACAACAGCCGGTCCGCCAACTTGGAACAATCGCAAAAACATCTCGATTGTGTAGTCGAAAAGCGAGTCAACTTTTGACTCGATTGTGATTTTGCAACGATGGCGATTCTCTCGATTGTCTAAACTTCTCAGACTCGCCCATCACTAAGCTTTATAATGGCAGAAATACACTCGGAAGGTATGCCGCCCACTGCCGAGTGTTGTTCGCTATTTTTAAAACCCCAATAATTGGGTTTTAATTAATTAGAAAGTTTTTTGGTGTTTTTCCGGACTGGGGCTAGAACCCGAGACCTCTGGTATAGTAGGCGAGCACTCTACCCACTACACCACAGCGGCCACATGTTTTACTTTCTTACTTTCAGACAGACTGCACAAGGTACAGATTTATTCCAAAACCACCGTTGTGTAAGCAAGTACAAGTACAGTATTATTTGTAAAATTAAAATTAGAATTGATGTATTTACCTTTGCACTGCCGCCCTAAATTTGCTCGGATCCAAGCCAAGTGATTCGGCCACTCGACTCGCATCCGTGCCCTCCAGTACGTCTACCATTCGTGTCACCACCGGATGTATTTGATGTGCTAGATAATATTGTTTATCCACCTTCAATACTTCACTCGACTTCACTTCATCCAGATGATATCCACGTTGTGTGGCTGGATTATTTGTGCCATCCAAACATATGACATAGTCCACCATGTCGCCTTTCTTGTATCGACGATTGCGCATTGAGTTCATGCGTAGCGCTACTTGGACATGCGGCTGTGTTGGGGCGTTATTGAATTCCGTAGGTGCTTTTGACAATTGTTTCGTTATTATGTACATTATTAATGGTACAGCATCGGTGTCCACTTGCTCCCTTATTTTTTCAAGATGTGAATGTACTGCATCCAATTTCTCATCCAGTTGCTTTTCTGAGAGAATCTCATCGAGTACAATGCGACCGACCATAATGGCAAGTTGAGACCAATCACGACGTACGATGTCAAGACCTTTTTGTTCTTGAACTTTGACGAGTGCGCCTATTTGGTTAAGAAATCTTTTTTGAATAACTATTTCTGAATTACTTTTTACTGAGCATAGCAAAAATTCTTAAAAAAAAACAATTGTTTAAAAATCCTTTTTCCTTTAGAAGCTTTTTTTTACAAAATATTACACGTTTGTCGTTGGAACGTATTTGTCGTTAGGTGAGATGATTTGTGTACACAATATGTCTAGCTGATAATTTCGATCCCTTTGTGCGACTTTATCGTAAGGGACAAAAGCAAATTTTACAGGAGAGCATTTTTTTGGTTTTTTACTGCTTTTTATTGGTATATTTAAATGCAATTGAAAACGCAGTTAGATGGATAATTAATATACTGAACCTGAAATCTTTTCTTGCAAAAAAAATTGCAGTTTGCGAAAAAATTACAATCTTGTCCCTGACGATAATTTCGCTCTCAATGTTTTATGAGTGTGTTTGAACAAATGTCGCTTACGACAATATTTAGAAAAGCTTTTGTATAACAAATACAAGTGTTTTATTCCATACTTTTGGATTTTCAATTATGGGATTGTGGTAATATAGTGAGTAGTTTCTTCGCCTTCCATACAACTAAAGTTTCCACATTCGATTTCCGGCAGATAACATCAAAAGTTAAAATCAGGGACCGTAACGATTATCATTTTTATAAAAAAAATCATTTCTAATCGTTATAATTTGATTTTTATTTTTTCGATGAAATTTGATCGATATTTTATGATTTTTATTTTTTCGATCAAAAATAATTGTTATTACTGGATTTAAATTTTTCCTATGAAACTTGTTCGATATTTTATGATTTTTATTTTTTCGATCAAAAATAATTTTTATTATTGGATTTAAATTTTTCCGATTATAATAAACTCTAAAGACTTGTTTTTTTTTTTTACAAATTTTGTTCTCAAATAGAACTGCGCCAATGTTGGCACAATCGTCAACTTCAATCCATCAAATATAGGTTTCACTAACGTTTGAAAAAGTTTACTATGATCGGGGAAAAAATAAAAAAATATTGATTAAAGTTGATGGGAAAAATTTAAATCCAATTATAACAATTATTTTTGATCGAAAAAATAAAAATCATAAAATATCGATCAAGTTTCATCGGAAAAATTTAAATTCAATAATAAAAATTATTTTTGATCGAAAAAATAAAAATCGTAAATAATGGTTATTTAAAAATTTAAAAAATAAAAATCTTTAGAATAAAGATGAGCTCATATTTGGATAGAATGTGCTAAAATCATTGTATCGGCATACTTGCATTTTATTGTTAACGAAGTTTTCATGATTTTTTCATCCGAATAAATGAAAGTAACGATTAAAATCGGTCCCTGATTTAGATTATTATAGGCTGCGGAACCATCCAACCGATTTTGTTTGTTGTTGTTTGTGCCTAGGTTAACATAGGGAATGCTTTTTCTTCTGGGAAGTGTACCATCGACCGATGGAATCGAGAGAAACGTATTTATGGAACGATATGCTGGAAGTTTGAACGGTACATGGGTAATCATTCTACCGCGGCTACAATACGCTTACAATCCCCTTCATATTCTACTTTAAATTTGAAAAAGAAATAGTACATTAAGGGCCGATTTCATAATCAAATTAAAAGCTCCTTTAAAATCTAAGGGAGCCTTTAATTTGCTGATCGATTTCATAAAGTTTTTTTGAAGATAAAAGTTCCTTTGAAGTTAAATACCCAAAAACGGGCATTTAAGTTATTTAAAGGTTCCTTTTGCCAGAAAAAATCAAAATGAAAATCATTGTTTTGTTTGCTGAGTCATATAATGCAATATTCATCTTCTTCCTCTTTTGTGATGTTGGATGACTGCTTCCTATTTTTGCTGTACTGGGTTTCCAAATTATGCTTTTTTGTTCTTTTTTTTTCAAATAAAATTAAAGCTACAATCAAAAATTGTATTTATTTTCAGAAAAAACAAATGATAAATTTCAATACTTTTAAATTTATGACAATCATTTGACGTTAAAGGAGCCTTTTAATATTATATTATTATGAAATCACTCCTACTTTAAAGTACAATTAAATGGCTCTTTAACTAAAAGGAACCTTTAACCAACGGAGCTTTAAGAGTTTGATTATGAAATCTAAGCTAAAACGGAACTTAATCCTTCTCATACCAGCAATGTGTAAGTAGCGACCGATCCTTAGTTGTATTCCACAAGGCTACTAATCGATGAATACTAGAAAAGAAACAATTCCTACTCAAAAAGTCTATTAAATAGTCCGAAATCGTTTGTATAGAGGTCCCAAAACTCTTAACCTCAGATGACACAGCGGGTCTCATGCATAAATCGCGAGCTGCTTTTTTAAGAAAAATGTACGTTTCGCATGCATAAAAATCATTGCACTCGTTGGTTATGTTCGAACTCGCATTGATAAATGTGACCGCGTTCGAACCGAATTTGGTACGCATAATGACAAGAATTTCATCTTTTTCTTGAGGTATAGCTTGCAGTTTGTTGAGACTGCTTTAGTTGACTCGCAGATTTGTTTATATGGTAAAAAAAGGCAAAACGAATTATACTAGATTTTATGGGCTTGAAATAGAAATACCAAAAAAATTCCAGAAACTTCTGGTAAAATTGTTCAATATTATGAAAATTACTGCCGCTTTTACCGTATGTCCAATTAAAAAAAAACTGACGAAGTTTTGATGTGAAACTAATAAATAAATAAATCGCAAATCGAAAATACCAAGGATGCATCGTAACGTTAATATTATCGTTTACCGAAAGAAAGCAATCATTTCCGTTGAAACTATTCAGGTTTTTACCGTTTACGCAATTATCAAAATAATTTATAGTCGCAAAATAACGATAATGAAATTATCGAAATATGTAATACCATTTCGTTGATTAGCGTTATCATAATCAAATTTATAACGTTGAAATGCTTAGTGCGCTCGCAATGCCGTCGCGAACAATCGGCCGAGTATTCGCATGCATACATATATGCATATGCACACGAACTGCTACGATTTGAGCGAATGCTGTGTATGTATGCGCCTCGTGCAGGCAATCTTTTTGTTGATTTACTTCGTTTCAACGTTACCGGTTGCATTTTGATAATTTAGTTTTGTCAATTATCGAAACGAAATGGTTTTGATAATTTAGCGTTGCGAATTAACGAAACAAAACCATTTTGATAATTTAGCATTGTGAATTAACAAAACGAAATAGAATCCGTTCGTTCGTTAAGCATCTCTGGAAAATACAAAAAATATCGCAAAAGCGTTACTGACAAATATCTTCATTGATGAGTCTACATATGTACATATATACATTAGATGCGTTTTTTTTCGGCAAAGCTGATTTTTGTTTTTTTTTTTTTAGAATAAAAACTGAGTGGGCTACTCCAAAAACAGCGATTTTTTTTTTTTTAATTCCATGATAGGTTTAGATTCATATATGAAAAAACCACGTAAAATTAACGGCTTAATCAAATGGTGTACTCATTGTTGCAAGTACAGAATTCGAAAATTTATTATTTCCATATGTATATGTAAAAAAAATGTTGTTTAATATGAAAGTGATTTTGGAATGTTTCACTTAAACCAAAGTAGCTTGGATAAAAAAAAGCTCGATTTCGAACGAATAAACTTTGAATAAAATGCTGCCTTATGCGGAACACAAAATTTCTCTGGAATGAACCTTCCATTAGGATAATGACCCAAAACATACGAGTCGGATAGGCAAGGAGTTCAAAGGAATTGAGGAAATGACCTGTCCTGCACAATCAACCGAACTCAATGCTATAGAAAACTTGTGGGGCGACATCAAGAAATGGGAAAACAGCCAATAATCGTGAACTTTGGGAAGTAGGAAAGAATTGTTGAGAAAAAATACCCAGGAAACGCTGTGGATTAGTCGATTTCACGCCGCGTCGCTGTAAGGTGTTTTTAGACAATGACGGTTTCACGAACTAATATTAAACACTACTTTATTTTGTATATTCTAAATTTTTTGATTTTACCTTTTTTTAAATATTTATCTAAATTAGAACAAAAATACTATTATTTTTTTGAACAAGGAATTTTTGAGTTGTTCTACCTTTGTCTTTCTAAATCGGGTATCTTGCAACTTAACACCGTGAAACTCTTGTGACACGTGAAATGAATATCTATGCTACTTTTGTACCCAATTTTAACCAAAAAGAAGTTAAAATAAACTTTTAGGAGAAAGTTGCACATTGATTCCATAGCACTATTATTATTTTGAACACAACTGTATGTATGTATGTACATTAGTTCAACCCCAAAATCACATTAGAAATTTCTTCGGTCTCACCCACTCGATCGGTAACAAACAGCATACTCAACAAGTAAGGAAGCCTAAGTTCGGCTGGAATCGAACATTAGATACTCAGCTGTATGCTTTCATTGTTTGTTTGCGTTTGTTCGATATAGGGTGTATTTTATATAAAGCGAGTGCCGCATAAAGTGGGCGTAGCCACGCCCATTTTCAACATTTTTATCAGTCATCCAACTAAGCATATGAATATTATTCTTTGTGCAAAATTTCATTCCTTTTTGACTTCTAGTTACAAAGATGTCGCGTTACAAATTCCCAAAGGGTGTTCCAGAAATATCTTTGTTAAAAAGTAGGCGTGGTCATAAACCGATTTCAGTAAATTTTTGCGTGTCTATTAACACAAGTTATAAAATTGTATAAACCAAGTTTCGTCATAATATCTCAATTATTTGTCGAGTTATGGGCTCCGAAATCTCGTAGATTCCTTTGTCTACAAAGAGGCGGTGCCACGCCCATTTTCCAAAATTTTTATATTTTTCGTTTGATGTCCGCAGTTGGACTCCTGCTATGAAATTTCAATGATATATCTTTATATTTGACAGAGATATCGCTTAAAATGTTTTTATTAGGCCACTTAATAATACACATATATAAAAGTGGGCGTGGCCGTCAACCGATTTTGGAAAATTTTCGTCCAAACATTTGCCTAAGTAAGTATATCACTTGTACCAAATTTCATTGATATATCTTCAACGGTTTCTGACTTATGACATATAAAACTTGCAAGGTTTGACCCTTAATAAGTGGGCGTGGCACCGCCCATTTTCCAAAATTTTATCAAATTTCTTCCTAGGGGCCTGAGCTCAACCTGTGGGTAAAATTTCATCGCTCCAGCTATATTAGTGACTGAGATACCATTTCGCCCATTTTCAATACCAACCGTCCCAGTCTCGATACCAACTTGCATTTAAAATTTCATCAAAATATCTCAATTTTTGCGCGAGTTAGAGTGTTTACAGACGGACGGACATGGCTCAATCGATTTCTCTTTTCACCCTGATCATTTATATATATATAAGTCTACTAGCTGACCCGGCAAACTTCGTTCTGCCCAAAATAGATTTTTTTATTAATTTCATTTAAAACATTGTTATTACACCGGTATTGTTTTTAATAGAAAATTAACGATTTTTCACTACTTCATTGTGTATACAACTTCAAAAATATATAATTTTAGTATTCAGTTTAAGAGCGCTTTCACATTACTCGGTGCGGTATCGGATCGACATTTTTGGTTTTTGCCGAAAGTATACCGAAACCCAATTAGTAGGAAAAACAAAAAGGAGCACACCTCGAATTGGGAGAGAAGCTCGGCCATAAAACTCGTCAGAGTTATAATAGCGCCATTGTATTATATATTATTATTATATACCGAAACCTTACCGACCACATGTATTTCAATTGGCACTTTCACAATAGTGTTGCATACATGAAATCGGAGCGGATTAAATTCGGTATACCGCAACGCGGTAAGACCGGTCAGTAAAATTTGAGGAATTACTGCATACATTTTTGCGGCGTGATAAAAGAAGAAGAACAAAGTCAGTAAAAAACTCGTTTCGGCTATAAATGTAGCAAGTTATAATGTCTTCGTTTTCGCTAGAACACATTATTGTTATTATTGAGTGATTTGTTGAAGTTAAAAATTTTGTTTAGCAAATTTCGATGTTTGTTTTCCTATTTTCTGACGATTACGCACCGAAAGTATTCCCACAAGTGTGAAAACACAGCCACGCGGAATCGTTTCGGTAAGCTGAAAATACCGAGCAAAAAATGTCGATCCGATGTCGTGCCGAGTAATGTGAAAAGGCCCTAAGGCTGCACGATGCACAAAATTTTTAGTTTTCTGTTCCGGATATTTATTTTCACTGAGGATTGGCTATTTTAACCAATTAAGTAAGAGTATTGATACGTATAGTATACCTCCATAATGGTTTTCAGGCCCTTCCTCCAACCCTTTTAGATATATTCAGCCTCAAAAGTTTAGTACGTATGGGAGGTGCAATGCCCCATTTTTCGATAAATCTTTTCTTTTTTTGGGTGAACATGGTATTGATATCGTATATCTGCATAGTGATTTCTATGTACATACATGCCATGAACGCTTTTAGGGATATTTAGCCTTAAAAATTAAGAACGCATGGGAGGTGCCACGCCCCCTTTTCCCAAAACTACTGTTTTTTTCATAAGCATGCTATTGATATCGTTAATCTCCTGATCAATTTTCAGGTCCCAACCTTAAACGCTTTTATAGATATTCAGCTTGAAAAATTAAGTTTGTATGGGAGGTGCCGCGCCCCCTTTTCTGATAACCTACACTTTTATGCGCAAAAATAGTTTTGATATCATATAGCTCTGTACCAATTTCTAGGTCCCTGACTTAAATCCTTTTAAAGATATTCAGCTAAAAAAATTAAGCGTTGTTGGGAGGAGCCACGCCCCCTTTTCGTATAACTCCTATTATTTTGGGTTAATATGGAATTGTTATGGTTTATCTCCACACCAATTTCTAAGTCCCTAGCGTAAAAAATTTTAGAGATATTCAGCATGAAAAATTAAATTTGTATGGGAGGTGCCACGCCCCTTTTTCCGATAACCCCCACTTATATGCGTGGGAATGGTTTTGATATCATTTATCTCTATACCAATTTTCAGCTCCCTACCTTGAACTGTTTTAGAGATAATCAGCTTTCGAAATTAAGGTTGTATGGAAGGTGCCACGCCCCCTTTTCTGATAACCCCCACTTTTCTGATTGAGAAGGGTTTTGATATCACCTACCTCTATACCAATTTTCAGCTCCCTACCTTAAACTGTTTTAGAGATAATCAGCTTTAAACAAGTAAGAGCGCGGCTGTCTTCGGCCGTACCGAAGACTTCATACCTTTCATGAGTGGGGAAATGAAAAGCTACCTATGTACATATGTATGTACATAGCCTGATTTAGTATAATTTATAATTTCAATTTTGTGGGTTATTTATGGAACGATTTATTAGAAAAAATGGTATCTGGGCTATTTAAATGGAGGAGTTATACGACAAAATGTGTATATCTGAACAATCGGTTGTATGGTAGCTATATGTTATAGTGGTCCGATCTTGACAATTTTCGGTAACTCTATTTGGGCCGATATGGATACAAGTACTTTAAAGTTTCATGTCATTATCTGTTAAAATGGAGAAGTTATATCCCAAAATATCCATATCTGAACAATCGGTTGTATGGTAGATATATGTTATAGTGCTTCGATCTAGACAATTTTCGATTACCTTGTTTGGGCCAACATGGGTACAAATACTTCAAAACTTCACGTTTTTAGCTCTTAAAATGGAGGAGTTCTACATAAAAATGTGTATATCTGAACAATCGGTTGTATGGGAGATATATGTTATAGTGATCCGATCTTAACAATTTTCGGTAACCTTATTTAGGCCAACATGTGTACAAATACTTCAAAATTTCATGTCCTTAGCTGTTTAAATGGGGAAGTTATACACCAAAATCTGTATATCTGAACAATCAGTTGTATGGCAGCTATATGTTATAGTGGTCCGATCTTGACAATTTTCGGTAACCTTGTTTGGGTCAATATAGGTACAAATACTCCAAGGTTTCGTGTTCTTAGCTGTAAGAAGGGAGAAGTTATACCCCAAAATGTGAATATCTGAACAATCGGTTGTATGGGAGCTATATGTTATAGTGGTCCGATTCGGCCAATTCCGACAAATGATCGATTGAGCATCAAAACACATCCGTGTTCCAAATTTCAATCAAATATCTCAAAAACTGAGGGACTAGTTTGCGTTCACACAGACGGACAGACGGACATGGCTTAAACGACTCAGCTCATGATTCTGATTATATCGGTATATATATTGATGGGTCTGTCACGCCTCCTAGTACTTTCAAGATTTGATTTTCGGCACAAAGTTATAATACCATTTCATTCTCATGAAAGGTATAAAAATAAGCTTGTATGGGAGGCGCCACGCCCCCTTTTTTGATAACCCCCACTTTTCTGAGTGAGAAAGGTTTTGATATCACCTACCTTTATACCAATTTTCAGCTCCCTACCTTAAACTGTTTTAGAGATAATCAGCTTTTAAAATTAAGGTTGCATGGGAGGTGCCACGCCCCCTTTTCTGATAACCCCCAATTTTCCGAGTGAGAAGGGTTTTGATATCACCTACCCCTATACCAATTTTCAGCTCCCTACCTTAAACTGTTTTAGAGATAATCAGCTTTAAAAATTAAGGTTGTATAGGAGGTGCCACGCCCCCTTTCCTGATAACCCCCACTTTTCTGATTGAGAAGGGTTTTGATATCACCTACCTCTATACCAATTTTCAGCTCCCTACCTTGAACTGTTTTAGAGATAATCAGCTTTAAAAATTAAGGTTGTATGGGAGGTGCCACGCCTCGTTTTCTGATAACCCCCACTTTTCTGAGTGAGAAGGTTTTTGATTTCACCTACCTCTATACCAATTTTCAGCTCCCTACCTTAAACTGTTTTAGAGATAATCAGCTTTAAAAATTAAGGTTGTATGGGAGGTGCCACGCCCCCTTTTCTGATAACCCCCACTTTTCTGAGTGAGAAGGGGTTTGCTATCACCTACCTCTATACCAATATTCAGCTCCCTACCTTGAACTGTTTTAGAGATAATCAGCTTTAAAAATTAAGGTTGTATGGGAGGTGCCACGCCCCCTTTTCTGATAACCCCCACTTTTCTGAGTGAGAAGAGTTTTGATATCACCTACTTCTATACCAATTACACTGCTCTACAGCCAAAAAATACTCTAAGCGCGACCATCCTATCTATATGTAAAATCGGTCGCTGATTCCGAAAATCTGGTTCATTTTTAATTCTATGGGAAGGTTTTTGAGATATCGGCAATTTACCGTTATTTGGCCAATTGGTCCACTTAATCCTGTATGCCTCTTTAACACAGTGTGCTATCTTCATTGGGCTAACACAAAACGAAGGAAAATAAAATTAACTTTTCATGGCTCCTATAACATTTTTTCCTAACTCTTATAGTTTCTGAAATATTGACGATTCAATTTGAATTTTTTCGCTTTTTAACGATTTTTTGAAGAAAAAATTGACTTTGTCAGACAATATCTTTAAAACCAATGTTTTCACATTCGGTTTTACTCCTTTGCGTGAAGCTCCATTTTATTACCAAAAAAATAAGCTATCAACGAAGAAAATCCATGGTAAAATGGAAAAGTTATAGGCGATCATGTAAATTAAGCCAAATCGCGCAATGCCGCTATGCGGTACATTCTATGCATATTGTACCAATACCTAAACAGCTGCAGTAGCAGCACATTGGCAGCGCAGTAGATGCAAGCCCATTTACGGGTATAACATGCATAAAATATACCCGTGCAGAGGCATTGCGCGACTTGGCTGTATTTACTTGATCGCCTATAACTTTTCCATTTTACCATGGATTTTCATCGTTGATAGCTTATCTTTTTCCCAATAGAATAGAGCTTCAGGTAAAGGAGTAAAACCGAAGGTGAAAACATTGGTTTTAAAGATATTGCCTGACAAAGTCAATTTTTTCTTCAAAAAATCGTTAAAAAGCGAAAAAATTCAAATTGAATCGTCAATATTTCAGAAACTATAAGAGCTAGACAAAAATGTTATAGGAGCCATGAAAAGGAAATTTAATTTTCTTTCGTTTGGTGTCATCATAAGGAAGATAACTCACTGTGTTAAAGAGATATACTGGATTAAGTGGAGCCATTGGCCAAATAACGGTAAATTGCCGATATCTCAAAAACCTTCCCATAGAATTAAAAATGAACCCGATTTTCGGAATCAGCGACCGATTTTACATATAGATAGGATAGTCACGTCCAAAGTACAGACAAAAAATTTCATTTTGTGATCCAGTGTTATCAGCTCCCTATCTTGAACTGTTTTAGAGATAATCAGCTTTAAAAATTAAGGTTGTATGGGAGGTGCCACGCCCCCTTTTCTGATAACCCCCACTTTTTTGAGTGAGAAGGGTTTTGATATCACTTACCTCTATACCAATTTTCAGCTCCCTACCTTAAACTGTTTTAGAGATAATCAGCTTTAAAAATTAAGGTTGTATGGGAGGTGTCACGCCCCCTTTTTTGATAACCCCCACTTTTCTGAGTGAGAAGGGGTTTGATATCACCTACCTTTATACCAATTTTCAGCTCCCTACCTTGAACTGTTTTAGAGATAATCAGCTTTAAAAATTAAGGTTGTATGGGAGGTGCCACGCCCCCTTTTCTGATAACCCCCACTTTTTTGAGTGAGAAGGGTTTTGATATCACTTACCTCTATACCAATTTTCAGCTCCCTACCTTAAACTGTTTTAGAGATAATCAGCTTTAAAAATTAAGGTTGTATGGGAGGTGCCACGCCCCCTTTTCTGATAACCCCCACTTTTCTGAGTGAGAAGGGGTTTGATATCACCTACCTCTATACCAATTTTCAGCTCCCTACCTTAAACTGTTTTAGAGATAATCAGCTTTAAAAATTAAGGTTGTATGGGAGGTGCCACGCCCCCTTTTCTGATAACCCCCACTTTTCTGAGTGAGAAGAGTTTTGATATCACCTACCTCTATACCAATTTTCAGCTCCCTACCTTGAACTGTTTTAGAGATAATCAGCTTTAAAAATTAAGGTTGTATGGGAGGTGCCACGCCCCCTTTTCTGATAACCCCCACTTTTCTGAGTGAGAAGGGTTTTGATATCACTTACCTCTATACCAATTTTCAGCTCCCTACCTTAAACTGTTTTAGAGATAATCAGCTTTAAAAATTAAGGTTGTATGGGAGGTGCCACGCCCCCTTTTCTGATAACCCCCACTTTTCTGAGTGAGAAGGGGTTTGATATGACCTACCTCTATACCAATATTCAGCTCCCTACCTTGAACTGTTTTAGAGATAATCAGCTTTAAAAATTAAGGTTGTATGGGAGGTGCCACGCCCACTTTTCTGATAACCCCCACTTTTTTGAGTGAGAAGGGTTTTGATATCACTTACCTCTATACCAATTTTCAGCTCCCTACCTTAAACTGTTTTAGAGATAATCAGCTTTAAAAATTAAGGTTGTATGGGAGGTGTCACGCCCCCTTTTCTGATAACCCCCACTTTTCTGAGTGAGAAGGGGTTTGATATCACCTACCTTTATACCAATTTTCAGCTCCCTACCTTGAACTGTTTTAGAGATAATCAGCTTTAAAAATTAAGGTTGCATGGGAGGTGCCACGCCCCCTTTTATGATAACCCCCACTTTTCTGAGTGAGAAGGGTTTTGATATCACCTACCTCTATGCCAATTTTCAGTTCCCTACCTTAAACTGTTTTAGAGATAATCAGCTTTAAAAATTAAGGTTGTATGGGAGGCTCCACGCCCCCTTTTCTGATAACCCCCACTTTTCTGAGTGAGAAGGTTTTTGATTTCACCTACCTCTAAGTATACCAATTTTCAGCTCCCTACCTTGAACTGTTTTAGAGATAATCAGCTTTAAAAATTAAGGTTGTATGGGAGGCTCCACGCCCCCTTTTCTGATAACCCCCACTTTTCTGAGTGAGAAGGGGTTTGATATCACCTACTACTATACCAATTTTCAGCTCCCTACCTTGAACTGTTTTAGAGATAATCAGCTTTAAAAATTAGGGTTGTATGGGAGGTGCCACGCCCCCCTAACATTTTTAAATTTTTTCTTCGACTAAACCTTCGCGAGGTAACAACAAACAAACCCCCCAAAGGAAGTATTTGATTTGGTTCAGCCGTTTTCAAGTTTTAGCGTTTCAATTAAATACCAAATCATTTTTATATATATAGATATCTATCTCGATTATTTCATTCTGTTACAATCCACCGTTATGTGATTAAAACTATAATACTCTGTGTACTAGTACAGCTGAGTATAAAAATTTTATATTATAAATGTGAAATGGAAATTGTGTTTAAACTCAATTGGCGCGAAAACCGCTGAACGGATCCTCACGAAGCTTTGCACACCTATGTATTTTCACCCGTTAATTACTATAGGCGTATTTTTAATCTGATTAAAAGTCAGGGATGGGCACCTCCCATACAAAATTTTTCTTTTTTTCGTAATATCTCTTGAAATATTTTTACTATAATAATGAAAATTTGTGTGAAGGAAGCATACATAATAATATACTAAACCATTGGTGGGCAAATGAAATGTAAGCATGTATTGGTAACCGCGAGCGTAAAGTGGCTACCATGGGACAAAGAACATTTGCAGTCAGTTGATTAACAAACAACAGCGAAGCAACATCGTGCGCCGCTTGATTGTTTTATGATACTATTTATGCGCGTACCTATATGTGTTTCTCACTCGCACTGTTCGCAGTGAAAAATTATTTAGAATTGCCCTAAATGCTTTCATTCATTAAATAGCGCATAATTTACTATTGCATAAAAAATAAAAGCAAAGCGACGATACGTGTCATCCCTTTGCTTGCTGAAACACAACTGACATGAAAATTCTGTTCTAACACCACTGTGACTCAATTGATATTTCGCTCTCAACAGCAACTGAAATAAGAGCGTAAGAATACGTGTGCTGAGAGTAACTGCTCATATGAGTCAAAACGCCCATCAGTGTACTAAACCAATGGTAGGCAAATTTGAAATTGAGATTGTATTAGTGAGAGCGCTATGGTCGGTCGAACGAACTGTGATCGGGCAAATGCAATGCGTAAATAATACATATATATGTACACAAGCCTCAAATTGACGCACGCCCGCAAATTTTCCATATGCGTTGAACCGAAATTGACTTACGTGCGTATATAGATAAAGAAATTGAAAAATATAGAAAATCCGAGAAAATCTTGTTATTTTGTGGAATATGTAACTAACACACACGATATCGAAAGCTAATGTCAATTTTTTTGCAAATAATCACCCAAAATGCTTACTTTCAACTGTCAGCAAAACGATAATTGGGAGTCGAGTTTGCTTAATACGCACGCCCTTCAATTTCGGTTACAGAAATTGTGTGGGTATGAGAAATTATTGATAGTAAATTGACCACGTGCGTCGATATTAGGTAGCATAGTAAATTGTTTTCAACGTGCAAACAAGCGACAAGCACTCTCGATGTTGCTACGCCGCTTGCTCAGTGACGACTAAATCATCTAGTAAAGAAAGAGCGTAACGTGTCGGTGTGATTTGAGCGCAAACAATTGTTTGCAGAAATGCGGACCACTGTACTAAACGGATGAACAATTTAGGTCTTGGTAAAGCAGGTATGGGCACTTTCCTCCCATATAAACTGGAATTTTAACAGCGAATATCTCTTGAAATATTTGTAGTAGGGTATTGAGAATTGGTGTGAGGGCATATGAGATAATTATGTACTCAGCGGATAAAACACTAGGTCTTGGTAAAGCAGGAATGGGCACCTCCTATACAAACTGAAACATTCACATCGAAAATCTCTTGAAATATTTATAGTAGGGTACTGAAAATTGGTGTGGGGGCATATGACATAATTAGCTACTCAACGGATAAAAACACTGGGTCTTGGTGGGATGGGCTAATATTTTTAAAAGCACGAGGTGTGAAACCCGCGGGTAACCTCTATTATTACATATAAATTTAGGTCCGGATCGGAGAGGATTAAAGAGTGTCGCACGGGGCAAGATTCAGATTATCATATGCGAGTGATATCTTCGACTACATTAGCATCGGCCCAGGGATGAGGTTGAGCAAAAAATGTGTTATAAAATGTTTCTCCATACATTTGGGGATCACCCTAATGTACATATGGGCATTTCCGGGAAAACTTAAACCAAGAGCCAAAAAATAAAGTTTTGTCTGCAGACAATTTATGAATGTCAGTCGATAACTACATATCGTCGTACCATACGAAAACTAGCATATTTAATATTTTTGGAGAAAGCTAGCAATAAAAAAATTCTGTACGAAAAGTACCACATTTAAGTTTTGGCCGACGAAAAGTAACAAAATCGACTTTTGGCTGACGAAAAGTATCAGTAATTATATACTGTACATTAAAATTGTTGTTGTTTAAACGAAATTGATAGTTTTCGTCAGCCAAAAGTCGAACTTGTTAACTTTTCGTCAGCCATAAAAAAACGTATCTAGTTTTCGTATGGTACGATATTTAACCTTTTACCCGCCAAAATATTAGTCATTGGTTCACTCAATTCTCAGATATGAACGACTTTCTAACTACGCTTTCAAACAAAATTTTTTTATGAGAAACCATCTCTGCCAGAATTTTTTGTGAATTGTGGTATATGGCAAAAATCAGTTTTAAATCTATACAATAATTCAGTGCGGCTTATGTTCTGTAAGTCTGACAACAAAAAGAACTTAAAAGTGCATTAATTAGTAACTGTTTTATGAGAATTTATAAATTATGATTTTCTTAAAGCGTTCGGACGCAAAATTTTATTTGCAAAGCTAATATTGGTCACTTTTTCCACTTGCATAAAGTTTTTTTGGAAAGCTGCTGAATTATCGATTGTAAGTATATTGAAAATCGGAACGTCCGAACGCTCCCTATAAGTTTTATACTTAGCTTTACTAGTACAGAGTATTATAGTTTTAATCATATAACGGTGGATTGTAACAGAATGAAATAATCGAGATAGATATAGACTTATATATATCAAAATGATCGAGAAATCGATTGAGCCATATCCGTCCGTCCGTCTCCGTCTGTAAACACTCTAACTCGCAAAGAATTTAGATATTTTGATGAAATTTGGAATGCAAGTTGGTATCGAGAATGGGACGGTTGCAGGGTTGCGTGATTTTGATTTGACTGAATGTAACAGAATGAAATAATCGAGATAGATATAGACTTATATATATCAAAATGATCGAGAAATCGATTGAGCCATGTCCGTCCGTCCGTCTCCGTCTGTAAACACTCTAACTCGCAAAAAATTGAGATATTTTGATGAAATTTGGAATGCAAGTTGGTATCGAGAATGGGACGGTTGCAGGGTTGCGTGATTTTGATTTGACTGAATCACTAATCAAAAATATTTTCTGATTCTTGATTTAAAATATTTTTAAATCAAAGATAATTTTTATTTGTGATTCCTTTAAAAAAAGAATCAGAAATACCCTTTGATTCGTGATTCAAACTATTTTCAAATCAAAGATAAATTTTATTTGTGATTCGTTTCACAAAAGAATCAGAAATACCCTTTGGTTCGTGATTCAAACTATTTTCAAATCAAAGATAAAATTGATTTGTGATTCATTTCACAAAAGAATCAAAAATCTTTTTTGATTCTTGATTCAAGCTTGATTTCGAATCAAGATTCTCAATAAATTTTTGATTCGAATCAAAAAATTATTTTGAACCAAAACTTTATTTCAAATAAGTGGCTATGCACATACATACATACGTATGTATGTGTGTACGTACGGCGTAGCACAAACGTAAATACGACAATCAGAAATATGTATATATGTACATACATACATATACATGTACACATTTGGCGTCAGCATACAATTTGGCTGTTGTTGCACTTTTGGTGCATTTTATACATTTTTGTGTTTTAAATTACCAAGATTGTACTTGAATATTTCTGATATGCTACAGTATTTTTTATTCTAAACAAATTTTTGATTCGAATCAAAAATTTATTTTGAATCAAGATTCGTAATAAATTTTCGATTCGAATCAAATTTTTGATTCGAATAAAATTTTTGATTCGAATCAAAAATTTGATTTGAATCAAAGATATTTTTTGAATCAAGATTTTTGATTCTTTTGAGAAATAAATCACAAATCAAATTTATCTTTGATATGAAAATGGTTTGAATCACGAATCAAAGGGTATTTTTGATTCTTTTGGGAAATGAATCACAAATAAAATTTATCTTTGATTTGAAAATGGTTTGAATCACGAATCAAAGGGTATTTTTGATTCTTTTGAGAAATGAATCACAAATAAAAATTATCTTTGATTTGAAAATAGTTTGAATCACGAATCGAGTTGATTCTTTATTTGAAAGTTGATTTGAAATCAAAATTGATTCGAATCACGCAACGCTGGACGGTTGGTATCGGACCATGACCACGCCCACTTAGAAAAAATCGGAAATTTGGTATCTCAGCCACTAATATAGCTGGAGCGATGAAATTTCACCCACGTGTTGAGCTCAGGCCCCTATGAAGAAATTTTATGAAATTTTGGAAAATAGACGGTGCCACGCCCACTTATTAAGGGGCAAACATTGAAAGTTTTATAAGCCATTACTCAGAAACCGTTGAAGATATGTCGATGAAATTTGGTATTCGTGATTTACTTACTTAGGAAAACGTTTGGACGGAAAATTGTTAAAATCGGTTGACGCCACGCCCACTTTTATATATGTGTATTATAAAGTGGCCTAATAAAAACATTTTAAGCGATATCTCTGTCAAATATAAAGATCTATCACTGAAATTTTGTGGCATGAGTCCAAATATGGACATAAAACAAAAAACACAAAAATTCTCGAAAATGGGTGGTGACACGCCCACTTATTAAGGGCAAACATTGAAATTTTTATGAGTCATAACTCAGAAACCGTTTAAGATATATGGATGAAATTTGGTACGCGTAATATACTTACTTAGGCAATTATTTGGACGAAAAATTGCCAAATCGGTATTATACAGGGGTGTAACTAAAACATTTTAAGTGATATATTTGTCAAATATAAAGATAATTCATTTAAATTTTGTGGCGAGAGTCCAAATATGGATATAAAACAAAAAACACAAAAATTTTGGAAAATGGGCGTGGCACTGCCTCCTTTTAGAAGCAGGAATATACGAGATTTCGGAGACCATAACTCGACAAATAATTGAGATATTATGACGAAGCTTGGTTTATACACTTTTATAACTTGTGTTAATAGACACGCAAAAATTTATTGAAATCGGTTTATGATCATGCCTACTTTTTAACAAAGATATTTCTGGAACACCCTTTGGGAATTTGTATCGTGACATCTTTGTAGCTAGAAGTCATAAAGGAATGAAATTTTGCACTAACAATAATATTTATATGCTTAGTTGGATGGTTGATACAAATTTTGAAAATGGGGGTGGCTACGCCCACCTTATGCAGCACTCGCTTTATATAAAGTACACCGTGTTTCTATCAAACGCAAACAAACAATGAAAGCATACAGCTGAGTATCTAATGTTCGATTCCACACGAACTTAGGCTTCCTAACTTGTTTTTCATATTTTTTATATTTCTGTAAATAGAGTTCATATGTACGTCCGCTTGTTCGAAGAAATTACTTAGTCAACTAATTACCTGTAGCTGTATCCTTGTATTAAAACGGAATACCATGACAAACTTTTGAGCAATATTGGTATATAACTAAATTTACGAGTAATAGCTGGTCCCAGAATGGTAAATTAAATTAATTTTTATATATCTAATTTTCAAAATCGAAACTCAGTTTAAATTTTGCTAATCTAGGATTTCAATAAAAAAAAAAATAATAATAATAAAGCGTGAGTAACGAAGACTCATGAACATTGATGTGTAAGCAGTTTCGAAATCGGATTTTTATTCCCTTTTCCTTATTCCTTTTTCCCTGGTTTTCTATGAACTAAAATGCGACTATCGTTTTTATAATTTTTTTGTTTATTGTCACTGCTTACTTACTTACTTAATTAGCGCGTAACCGTCTGCACGATTTTGGCGGAATCCAACATAGAGCGTCAGCTATTTCTGTTTTGTGCAGCGTGGCGCCATTTGGGAATACCTAGAGTGCCAGCATCACTGTCCACCTGATCTTCCCAACGCAGTGGAGGTCTCCCCTTTCTTCTGCGCTCAGCGGGTTTCGAAAGAACTACTTTCTTGGCCGGAGCACCTTCTTCCATTCTCAAGATATGACCTGCCCAGCGGAGCCACTGGATCTTTATTCGCTGAACAATGTCGATGTCTGCGTACAGCTCGTACAGCTCATTGTTAAATCTCCGTCGATACTCGCCCTCGCCAACGCGCAAAGGTCCATAAATCCTCCGAAGAAGTTTCCTCTCGAATACTCCAAGCGCCATCTCATCAGCTTTTGATATAGTCCATGCTTCTGCGCCATACATGAGGACTGGAACGATGAGTGTCCCGTAGAGTGTGATTTTAGTTCGTCGAGAGAGGACTTTACTTTTCAATTGCCTACTTAGTCCAAAGTAGCATTTATTGGCAAGAGTGATCCTTTGTTGGATTTCTGTGCTGACATTATTTGTGATGTTAATGCTGGTTCCCAAAAAGACGAAGTCCTTAAAATTTTCGAATTTGTAGCTATCAACATTGACGTGGCTGACAAGGAGTGCTGTTTCTTTGTGTGATGATAGGAGGTACTTCGACTTGTCGTCGTTTACCGCCAAACCCATTTTCTTAGCCTCTTTATCCAGCTTGGAGAAGGCAGAACATACGGCGCGCGTACTCTTGTGGTATAAGATGCTTCCTGCACGGTGAAGTTCTGCAGCTCGTATTATCTTTTTCAGCATCAAGTTGAAGAAGTCACACGAAAGGGAGTCTGAAACCTCGTTTGGTCTCGAACGGCTCAGAGATATCCTTCCCAATTCTGACGGTGCTAGGTGTTAGTCAGCGTCATTTGGCATAGCCGTATAAGTTTAACAGGGAAACCAAGTTCAGACATTGCGGCATATAGGCAATTCCTATTCGTGCTATCAAAAGCGGCTTTATAATCGACAAAGAGATGGTGTGTGTCGGTTCCTTTTTCATGGGTTTTTTCCAGTATTTGGTGTACTGTGAAAATCTGGTCGATGGTAGATTTACCAAGTCTGAAGCCACACTGATAAGGTCCAATCAGCTTGTTGACGGTGGGCTTCAGTCTTTCGCACAATACACTTGCTAAGACCTTATATGCGATATTCAGAAGGCTTATCCCACGATAATTGGCAGCAGCGGTCACCTCTCGGCAGTGGGCGGCATACCCTCCGAGTGTATTTCTGCCATGAAAAAGCTTCTCACAAAAAATGCATTCGCGGTTCGGAGCCGGCATAAAACTGTAGGTCCACCCAATTAGTAGGAAAAACAAAAGGAGCACACCTCGAATTGGGAGAGAATCTCGGCCATAAAACTAGTCAGAGTTATAATAGCCCCATTGTATTATTATTATAATTGGCGCGTACTGTGGAGTCTCCTTTTTTATGGATTGGGCAGAGCACACTTATGTTCCAATCGTCGGGCATGCGCTCGTCCGACCATATTATGCATAGGAGTTGATGCATGCTCCTTATCAACTCTTCGCCGCCCTATTTGAATAGCTCGGCTGGCAAGCCGTCAGCGCCCGGGGCTTTGTTATTTTTATCGCACTTCGTCATGATCAGGTGGTGGAACATTCCTACCATCATCTGCTATTCGGGATTCGGGTCGAACATCTTCTCCTTCCGCACTTTCACTGTCGCCGTTATCTAGCAGGGAGAAGTGATCCCTCCACAACTTACTACAATTAAAAGAGCTTCATATCGAAGTCCTGCTCAAAACCCTTCATTTCATAACAGTTTTTTCAGAAGCATGTAAGATCGTCCGAGCCCCCGTATTGACCCATATCTCTGGACCCGACCTAGGAATCATAAAGAGTAGAGCTTCGTGTAGAAGCCCTGTTCAAAACCTTTCATTTGATACCAATATTGCTCAGAAACATGCAATATCATCTGTTTTGACCCGTATCTCCGGACCCGACCTAGGAATCATAAAGAATAGAGCTCCCTGTAGAAGACCTGCTCAAAACCCTGCATTAGATACCAATATTGCTCAGAAACATGCAAGATCATCCGGGTCCTCGTTTTGACCCATATTTCGGGACCCGGACTAGGAATCGTAAAGAGTAGAGCTCCGTGTAGAAGGCCTGCTCAAAACCTTTCACTACATACCAATTTTGCTCAGAAACATTCAAGGATAATCCGGGTTCACGTTTGACCCATATCTCAAGACCCGACCTAGGAACCATAAAGAATAGAGCTCCGTGTAGAAGCCTCAGAACCTTTCATTTGATACCAATTTTGTTCAGAAACATTCAAGGATTATCCGGACCCCGTTTTGGCCCATATGTGGGGACCCGACCTAGAAATCATAATGAATAGAGCACCATGTAGAAGCTCTGCTCAACACCTTTCATTTGATACCAATATTGCTCAGAAACATTCAAGGATCATCCGGGTCCTCGATTTGACCCATATCTGGAGACCCGGCCTAGGGGTCACAATTAAAGAGCTTCATATCGAAGTCCTCAAAACCTTTCATTTGATACCAATATTGCTAAAAAAAAATTAAGATAGGTAGATGTAGGTATGCATATCCATACATTTGCATAAATGTTCAAACAGGTTGGTCCTTTTTATTTTGCCTATTTGTCGCATTGTTGCAGAAAACAACAACAATAGCAACGAAGCGAAGATATTTGCATCTGCACGGTTATGCATGCAAGCATTTGTAAGTAGATGTGTACCAGTGACAATGCCTAGCGATTCACACGAACACAGCAGCGCACTAACACAACTTATGTTAGACACAAAATGTAAGTGATTAAAATTAGATGGTCCATGTTTGACAAAAATTTTATTTTTCCTCTAAACTGCATTAGTTAAGGTGTAAAATTATCAATCAAGTCTTAAGATTTATTTAATACACTTTATCATCTGGTAAAAAATGACAAAATTTTCAAAAATCTTAGCTGTAACTTCTATGTTCTGTCGTGTTCTATGATGCCACTACATAGGAAATGGTCGGACATATTCCCAGTACTGATGCGAAAAATAAAATCTTGCCCATATTTTGCCCAAAGGCATTATTTTTTACTCTTTCTGTGGTGGCACCTGACATGTTGACTTTGACCTTCATGCGTGTGGTAAAGTGTGCATTACAAAAGCCTTCAAACGCCTGATGAAAATATTTTTATTCAAAAATATTGAAACCGATAAAATTTTGCTGTGAAAATTCCTCTTTCGTGGATTTGGAAAGCGAAGCAATGGAAATATAACGAAATTTTTGCGAATTCCATGAATGTAAACACGAATGTATGTATGTATGTATGTATGTATGTATGTATGTATGTATGTATGTATGTGTGTAACAACTACATCTGCAACCATTTCGCTTGTATTTTTTGTATAATTTTCTAAAAATTAATGATGTTATATTTTGGGATGAATTATTTTTCACCCAAAAAAAGTTAGTTTACCTTCCAATATGTATGTATGTATGTATGTACATATCATTCGTGCTCCGCTTATTTGTGTTTCATTTTTGTATTGCGTATTTTTGTATTGAAATGTATCAATATTGGCTTCTTTAATGTATGTATTTAGATATGTACATATAAACTTACTTATTTACTCTTTGTAATCACAGTTTACGGTTTCTCCTCACTTCCCTCACCCATATTAATATAATACAATGGCGCTATTATAACTCTGGCGAGTTTTATGGCCGAGCTTCTCTCCCAATTCGAGGTGTGCTCCTTTTTGTTTTTCCTACTAATTGGGTGGACCTACAGTTTTATGCCGGCTCCGAACGGCGAATGCATTTTTTGTGAGAAGCTTTTTCATGGCAGAAATACTCTCGGAGGGTATGCCGCCCACTGCCGAGAGGTGACCGCTGCTCTTAAAAAATCCAATAATTGGATTTTTACTAATTAGAAAAATTTTTTGGTGTTTGGCTCGGACCATGGTTTTGAACCCGAGACCTCTGGCATAGCAGGCGAGCACTCTACCCACTGCACCACAGCGGCCATATTATTACTATTAAAACAATTGGTATAACCACAGCTACCTTGAGGCAAATGCATTCGCTCAACCTCAATTTTATGAATACCGAATGGAGTTCGAGCTGAAGCAGTTTGCATGAACTCGTGCGCGGAGGTAAAGCTTGATTGACTCACCTCGAGCTGGAGATCGGTTTTTATGCATGAGGCCCAGCATCTAAAGCTAACTTAATAAAAATTTGTACCTTTACACTTACCACTTTTTGAGTCCTTTTCCATTTTAATTGCAGCATATTTCTTCTTCTTTAATAAAAGTAAGCAGCTGAAGACACCATCGATACCCAATTCAACTTGCTTATACATTTTATTTATACTCTGCTTAATCCCGTTGCCAATGGTAAACACTTGATCGTAATCCAATATATTCGTATTCACCATTATCGAATCAGTATCACCATACACCACCTCATAACCCATCTTTTGAACTATACTCTTTGTATTCATCAATATTTCACGACCTTTATGAGTAACGAGCGCAGCTAAATGCTGGGCAGAAAAACGTGAGTGCCCGGATCCCAAACAACCATACATCGCATTGGCTGTAACTTTCAGCGCCCACTGGCGTATATCATACTGCTTCAACAGCTCAGCTGATAAATCTGGTTTCGCCATTAACTTTTTCACCTCTCTGCGGGACTGCACCAAGCGTCGTAATTGCTGGGGCAAGATGCCCAGCTCAACACTCGAGTCGGGTAATTGTGGTAGATCATCGGCGTTGTATGGCTGCCGGATGGTGGTAAAACATATATTATATTCTTGTATGATACTCGGATACAGTGAGTTGAAGTCCATAAGTAATATATATTTATCATATAATCCTGCAATGGGATCCAAAACCATGCCACCTGAGTAAGCAGCTTTCTTGCGTCCACCAACGCCCCGTACTTGACCGCCTAGCTTGTCATTAGTATCGTCATTACCTACAATTGTACGACTGTGATCACTCCATTCACGCTTTTTTTTATCAGGGACGATGTAATTTTTTTCGGTGAATGCATGTAGCAACAGAAATTCAATACGCTCAGAGCGACCAGCTTGGAGGGTACGTGTCATTGTATTACCACATATATTCGTTATTTGTATTGCCAATGGCAATAGATCGAGTTTATACATCATACGTAGTATGTAGGCAGAGTCTTGCATAGTCAGTGTTATCAATTTTAATACACCATCACCTGTAAATTAAAAACCATTCGAGGAAATTAACTACCCAGAGAATATCCCGGAATAAACATTTAAAAATTATATAAAAGGCCTATTATATTAGTTTTTATGTCAAGGCCGTGCGCAGGAATTAGCCTTGGGGGGTTTTTAATTTGGTTTGCATTCGCATACATTTTTCGCTAGGATAAACATATTTGCTGAAACAGATATCCAGACCCATACATAATAAATTTAAATGTTCTCTAACTTTTCTGAATCTGCATACTCTGATGCTTAAAATTAGTTATACCCAAGAAATTTTTTTTTTTTTGGTTGTACAAATTTTTCTGTATTTGATAGAGAATTTGTGATATGGTGGCATATTATTCGCACTTTTATGAATACATGGCTATAATTAAAGTCCGTTTAACATTGCAACTCTTCGAGGTACGGAAAAGAATTCTGTCAATACTGTATTTATGTCCACATTCACATTGCGATGTATGTATATTCAAGGACGCGAGTCCATTAAGACGATCTTCTTTCATTGTTGACCTCGAGTAAGATTTTAATCGTAGCAGCGTAGAAAAAGAACGTTCATTTGTTGCTTTGGTAACAGGTAAAGCAGCCATGATACGAAGCACTTGATGAACATTTGGAAAAGCATCTATTTTACAAATGTCAAGAGATTCTAGTGGATTTTGCATATCCATAGATGCAATACGTTCTCTCCACAGCCGAACTTCGCTTATGCACGCTTCCGGGATATATCATGTAATATAGTCTCGTATGATTTAAACAGTTCTGTGCAAGCCGCTTCCTCAAATTTTGCATTCTTTTGGGGAAAGGGCAAGCAAAATTACACAGAATATTTCGCTGATTTAAAACTGCTCACTGTTTGCACAAAATGAACATTTTTTGCTATCAGTTCAATTTTTTGAAAAATGCCAAACGAACATATGCTACACAACTTTGTAATTTCGGAAAGCTCCAAGTGCAATTCAAAGTGCAGAACTTATGTATTGGCGAACCTTATTTTTTGCAACTTTCACCAATTTCTTCATCCGTAAAATTATTGTAACTAATTTTATGAAGTTTTTTGGCCGTTTAATCGAATATATATATTTTCCTTTTTGAGCTCCAGGCCACAAATTAAATTAAAAACAATTTTTAATTTTAATTTTTATTTTTAATTGTCAATATTTCGATCTCAGCCTGAGATCATCATCAGGAACAAATCCCTTGTTTTAATCGACAATGAGTTTGTGGCCTGGAGCTCAAAAAGGAAAATATATGTAACTAATTTTATCAAAAATTATGAGTCAAGATTCAATGCAAAATTTATAAACTGTATTTTGAAAATTTTTGCAAAATCATTGCAACTTAGATTTGGCCATGGGGGGGGAGGTTTTAACGTCCTATTTCAGATTTTTGAATAATTGTCTGAAATAGGACGTTATTGAAGAAAATTCTGAAACAGGGCGTTTATGAAACAACTTTTGAAATAGGGTGATCTTTTACACAGACGTCGATATGTGCTAGTATGCAATTATCTTGATCGAAAGAATACAAAATTTTGTTAATTTAAGTTATTCTGAGTTTAAATTACTTGAACTAATCGTTATAACACCGGTTGGGAAATTATTCGCCATATTCCATTACAATTTTTTTCCTAATACTATGTTCATGCTGAGCCTGCATTTAGCATTTCGGAGACATTTTCGCATTTAGCTCAAAATGCAACATTAAAATTCTCTACCGAAATGCAACTAAATGCGACTTCAATTCTGCATTTTGAACGTAAATGTTAACACAACCCTGCACTCTTCGAAAAAAACTTGCCATTCGAATGTAATTACTTTTGAAATAGTCGACCAAAATTTGCTGAGTTTTGCACTTTTCTCATAACACCTAAAAGCATTTGTCCCGTTCGCCATCACCATTTAAATTCTAATACCTCAGAAATTTCAAATCGGTAGTACTTCTTATTTGCATCGATTGTAATGCTACCCAAGTGCTCTCCAAAAATTAAAATAAGAATAAAAATATCACTATGTAACAGCCAAAAAAAATACCAAGAAATTCGGGTATGGGGGAAGATAGGCATGGGCCTGCTGAGCTGGGAACTATTTTTTTTTTTTTTTTTTTTGTATATGATTAGGTTTTTGAAATAACGGTAATTTTGCGTTTTTCTGGTTACCACTTCAATAAAAAAATGTTTTTACGGAAGTCGCAAATGCGTTAATCACAAGCAGTATCGTTCGGAAAACAATTAAAATACGCTTCCATCGATGTACAACTTGTAGCCAAACCTTGCTGAATGACAGATGGTCAAAGTCTAAATTTTGTAATTTTTTTGCGATTTTTGAAAAAATTTTGATTTTCAAATTAAGTTTTTTATAAGAAGATGTAAAATTCAGGAGTTTTATTCTTTCAAAAATTAGTTTGTTTATTTGCAAATACTTTGAGCGTCATATTACCAAGATCCGAAGAATATTTTATTTTTGGCGATTTTTTTCAGGTGAAAGAAGAATTGTATTTTATGGGCAAAAAACTCGGCTAGGTGACCCAACTACATAATATTATGTGAAAACGACTTCATAGGTCAAAATGGCTTTAGACGGAAATATAGAGCTTCCAAAGACTAAAATAATGACATTTTAGGGTATGTTAGTGTCTAGCACGAAATTATTATTTTTAATTTAATTTTTATACTTTGGAATAAGCGGAAAAATCCAATTAGCTCATACAGCGATGGTAGATGTGATAGCTATTTCGAAGAAAAACCAATTTCTTCATCATCAGACATCTTCTCGGGAGCACACCAGGCTTTGAAACTACGCTCCAACCATCAGTAGTCGAATATTAGCGAAACGCTAAGCACTGCGGCTACCGATGGTCCTGCTGAGCTGTTGGATTTTTCACTTATATATTTAAAAAATCGGATATGAAAGAACAAAGTTACAACAGAAATAAAATATTTCCGCGGTTTCGCAGGATGAAAATAAACATTTTTTTGTGACTTAACCCTCTCAACATAAGCTGCAAAGCTGGGGCGGAGTTTTACAACTTTTTTTGTTTTAACATGGTTGAGTCATCTAACCGGGATATTCGGCCATAAAATATCCTTTTTGTTTCACCTGCTATCTAAAACCTAACCATACAAAAAATTAAAAAAAAAAAAAAAAAATTCCGAGCTCAGCAGGCCCATGCCTATCTTCCCCGATGCCAGAATTTCTTGGTATTATTTTCTTTTTAATTATTTTTCGCGTAGTGTATTTAACGCCATGCACACTTTATTGAGTTTTGAAAGCGTACGAACGTTGCGTCCGCCATCCTAGATTCGCCCATATACATACATATGTATGTAGTAAATGCTTTTATGCACATAGTTTTTGGATCATAAGTGACTGAAAATAAAATATATGTATACATATGTATCGCTAGCTTAGAGTGCAAATTGTGTAAGTCCTTTTTTTAAACTTTGTAGGAGAGACAAAAAACCAAAAATAAAAAAATTTCGAAATGAAAAAAAATATTTTCTGTTCATGTAAATATTTTGGACACACAATTTTCTTTGCTTTTTGGACTTACACAATTTGCGTATCACTGAATACCAGCGAGTAAAAATATGACAAGTATCACAGACTTGTTCAGAGTGATGCGTATTTGATTCTTCCAGCGTTCTACATAAAAATATATTTTTTCATAAAAGTGGACTTACACAGTTTGCACTCTAAGCTAGTGGTATGTATGTGTACATAGTACTACATATACATAATATGCAGATTCCATTATGGCTAATTCGTTTTTTATAGTACCTTACCAGTTTCAAACATTTGCAACAAATCTTCGTCATTCACATCCATACGCTCGTTCTCTTTGATGTCCAGTACAGCTTGACATAGTGTTTGTAAATCATATGACCGCGCTTTAATTTTCTCCTCGGAAGCAGTGCGCTTAACGTCGCACACCATTCGACCAGCAAAAAATTCTAGCCACTTCCGTCCACCATTATTTGCTGAGAGGCGTACGCGTCCCAGACGCGACCATTGTGGTACTTTCAATGCCGTAATTCTATCTGTTATTACATCCAATTGACAATCGATAGCATCAAACGTAACAATAAGATCGGCGTCAACTTGCTGATACATTGCCAAGAACCACATGAGCAGACTGCGTTCATTGTCATGTTTCGCCACATTAATAGCCTTAAAGTTTGCAAGCTTCATTTTGAGATCGAAGGGCCAAGCGGCCATTAGAGGACGTGAAATTCCACACATACTCCTATTGAAAGGCGGTTGCGGAGCACGGCAATCGACTTGAAATCGATTATGCACTAACATGGATATCATGCAGATCTCGTTCCGTAAGGTTTTAGGATTGAGCGTTGTGCGCACGTTCAGAGTTAATAATGTAAGAGGCGGTGGTGGACTTAGATTCAGTTCGTCGAGTTCAATTAGTTTGGGTTCGCTAACGCTCACGTCTAAATTACACCAACTAATAGGAGATGGATTATTTCGAAAGTGTTTGAGTGTGAGCCAGCAGGGTCCCTTGATTTTGCGGTCAAGCAAGAAACGCTCTAACGCCGTGGTATTGGCTCCGAAAATATGAGCAATGGAGTTGTACTTTTTCATCAGATCTGGCGGAGGTTTCTTTCCATCGTAATGTATCTTTTGAAAATTTTGGAAGTTATGAATGTTTCTCAAATTATAATTTTATTAATAACACTGTGTGACAGTGAAAAACTACTTTTTGCGAGACATACATACCTCAAGTTGTAGGTCTAGTCAAGTATACAAAAACTGTATACTTGGAATTTCCAATACACCCTCAAAATCGGAAGTTAATCGACGAAACCCCCTTTTCCATAGGTGAAGGCATATGAGCCGTTGTTTTTGAAAGTGGCATGAGTCCATTTTTTAGTGTATCGAGATATTAAAGGGTTTGTGTTTGGACTGATTCTAACATATTGGTAACGGTTAATAAGTGCGAGTTTTATTCGTGACTTTAAATATTTTAAATTTTATCATGCAAAAATAATTTTTCGGTTTTTTTAATAATTGACCGTTTTTTTACAACAAAGGACTTGTGCCACTTCCAAAAAAAAATTATAAAAAGTTGTTAAAAAAAGAATTAAGTCCTGATTTTAATGGCAGTTTGCAATAAAGTAACTTTTTGTTTCCTAGAAATCCACAAACAGTTTGTTAAAAACTGCTCCAAGCCGTAACAAAAAGGACCCAATCTATCGTGAAATAATTAGGGATTTTGTTCTGTTTGTAGATTTTTACACCTTTTTCAGTTTAAATTCAGAAAGTTCCAATTGATATTCAGAAAATTACAATTGAAATTCAAAAAATTGCATTTGAAATTCAGAAAATTACTGCCAGTATCACGAACACCGAAAGAACTACCGAAACGCCGAAAACCACGGTGCCGAACTCCTCGAAAATCGTATCAGCTACCCCGTCGGTTCGAAGTTAAGTGTTGCCAACTATATGAACTATGTTCGAGTCAGCGTTACCAAGTGCTGATGCGAAATTGAGCGGGGTTTTCTCAGGTTTCTTATCTTTTTGATAAAACCAAAAACATTTTTACTTTATTTTACTAAAAACAATTTATTTAAATAATAAAATAATGGATTCTATTGCGATAGCAGCTTTATTAGTAGAGGAAGAGGAGCAAAGGATTTCTCTGAACGAAACAAAGTTTTTGAGAGATCAGCAATACTTTTACTTTAAGTAAACAAGCGTAAATTTAATTACAGGCTGAAAATAAAAAAAATAGCCTTAATTTTGCGTGAAAGAAATCTTTACCTTGTCCTTTTTTCTGTTTTTTATAGAATTATTTTGAACTACATAAAAGCAAGTTGTATACAAAAACAGGGGAAAATTTCAATAACACCGGTACCCGGCACCGGAATTTTTCGTTTCTGATAGATCACTAAAATGCAAACGAAATCTTGCGGAAATTTATAATTCATTAATAACACAGTATTTTTGCGTAGAGCACCCTTATGCATTGCGAAGGCCGCCGCGCTTTGAAAAATAACCGTCAGCCGACAGAACTCCCTTCCTGGAGTTGGATCTGGAGAGATTTGCAGTAATTTTGCGTAGTCGGGAGTGTTATAACTAGTAAAATTATCATTCACAGAACTTTTCCTGAAGGATTCATTGAAACATTCTTAGTGGTTTGAAAATAAATACGGCGCGCGCATTATACTGAAGCCGACGTTCCACCACCTGTAATATTTATTTGAACGCGTATTTATTGAGGCGAAAATTTTTACTGAAATGGTAAATTGTTGGTAATACACATTCATAATTCGTTAGTTGCTTTTTTATAGTAGTCAAACAATAATTATCAACTTCAGAAAATGCATTATTATTCTTGGGTGGAAATATATTTTAATTTCCAAAACCTACATACACACGTAAATCACTCTTATCATTATTTCACAATTTTTTCTTTGAAGTTTTTCTTTGCATATAACAGCAATTCAATCGCGGTGGAAAATGCAATGGCCCCACGCCATGTTTGTGGCTTCTCGCGACCACTCACTAACACTTATTACAACTTCATTTACTTAAACTTTTATTGTAATTTTTGATATTTTGTTAATATCGCCGCAACCAAATACTTGCGGCAAATTTCGGCACGAAAAACTGTCAAAATGTTCGTTCATTCGGTGTTCATAATGCCGATTTACCGAACTTCGAAAGATTCGGCGCGCCGTCGGTTGTCATAATGCCGATTTGCCGAAAACATCATTTCGGTACCGCCGACGGTGTTCGTGATAGTGGCATACAATTGAAATTCGGAAAGTTACATTTGAAATTCAGAAAATTACAATTTAAATTCAGAAAACTTTTTTGTACTGTGAGGAAGGTTTCTGAATTTCAAATGGAATTTTCTGAATTTCAAATGTAATTTTCTGTATTTCAATTGTAATTTTCTGAATTTCAAATGCAATTTTCTGAATTTCAAATGGAAATTCTGAACTTCAATTGTAACTTTCCGGATTACAAATGGAAGTTCTGAATTTCAAATGTAATTTTCTGAATTTCAAATGGAAATTCTGAATATCAATTGGAACTTTCTGAATTTTACTTGAACGAGTTTTTTAGTGCTTAGCACGAAATTTATTTTAATTACATTTTAATTGTTGGGGTAAGTGGAAAAAAATTCAACAACTATTTACAGCGAAGGTTGAGTGTAGCTATTTCACGAAAAACCATTTTCGATCATCAGCACCCTTTTCGGAAGTGGATGACACTGGGGATAAAGCCAATTTTTGTTGTTGAAATCTTACTCTTTCGGAAAATTTTTGGTTAAGGGCTTTCAATACGAATAGATAAATATAAATAACGGTACATCCGATTACACTGTGGAACAAATTCAGGTCAACAAAAGTTAACTCGGTTCTGAAAGTTGGGGGTGAAAATAGAGGCTAAATTAGAAGACCCGTATCGCGGCGTTTGCTTAGGTTAGTTCGAATTTGTTTTTAATCGACCTTTGAACTTTGCAGGCAAATGCCGATTTTCAGCATACTGTTTGTATGGTTTTTTTGCTATAACTCGTCGACTAATTGAGATTTTTTTGTTAGAGGGACACCATTTTTCTCTACCTCTTATAGTTTCTGAAATATTGATAATTCAATTTGAATTTTTTCGATTTTTTAAAGAAAAAATTGACTTTGTCAGGCAATATCTTTAAAACCAAAATTTTCACCTTCGGTTTTACTCGTTTACGTGAAGCTACATTCTATTAGCAAAAAAATAAGCTATCAACGAAGAAAATCCATGGTAAAATGGAAAAGTTATAGGCGATCATGTAAATACAGTCAAGTCGGGCAATGCATCTGCACGGGTATATTTTATGCATGTTATACCCGTAAATGGGCTTGCATCTACTGCGCTGCCAATGTGCTGCTACTGCAGAGGCATTGCGCGACTTGGCTGTATTTACATGATCGCCTATAACCTTTCCATTTTACCATGGATTTTCTTCGTTGATAGCTTATTTTTTTGCTAATAGAATGTAGCTTCACGTAAAGGAGTAAAACCGAAGGTGAAAATTTTGGTTTTAATGATATTGCCTGACAAAGTCAATTTTTTCTTTGAAAAATCGAAAAAATTCAAATTGAATCATCAATATTTCAGAAACTATAAGAGGTAGAGAAAAATGTTATAGACCCCTTGTATAGGAAATTTAATTTTCTTTCGTTTGCTGTCACTCCAACAAAAAAATCTCAATTAGTCGACGAGTTATAGCAAAAAACCATACAAACAATATGCTGAAAATCGGCATTTGCCTGCAAAGTTCAAAGGTCGATTAAAAACAAATTCGAACTAACCTAAGCAAACGCCGCGATACGGGTCTTCTAATTTAGCCTCTATTTTCACCCCTAACTTTCAGAACCGAGTTAACTTTTGTTGACCTAAATTTGTTCCACAGTGTTATTGCAATGTTAGTCTTAAAATGTTCACAATTAAATTCTCTATAGGATAGGGGGGCTAACTTTTTGTCCCCCGTATAATTTTTCTGATTTTAGGACAGTCGAATCTGAAATTTCTTTAAAAAATTCGATTTTTTTTTTCAAATTTTTTTCATTCTTTTTGCCATTGTAACCAAACTACTTGACCAATATTTGAGTGTGATGGCAAAAAATGTTTGTTGGAGCTACTTACCTCTACCAGATCTTCCTAGATGTAAAATTTCCACGATGTCTAATAAAACTTTTTGATGCACGTGGTGGTTTACCCAGTACCATTACTTTTTTCAGTCTTCGGTAAAATATAACGCAAATTCAGTTCGGGTCGAAAACGACCCGAGACGTAGGATTATGGAGTATTTTTTTCAGGCCCAAACCATAATGTTTAGCGTTACAATTTTTATTTTATTTCCTTCATTTCAAACAATAATTAAAAGTCAAAAACTTTAAGACTTCTTTCACTACTTACTTACTTAATTATACCCACTTAAAGGAGCATTTCGGATCGTTTTCGACCCGAACGTAGGTCTACGGTTAAAAAATGCCTCTTGTGAAATTCGACTTTGGTTGCACAAAGTTGCAAGAGAAAATTGTTTGTCTATTCATTCTGAATGAAAATGTCTAGTTTTGTAGTTGTAAGAAAATAGAGGTGCAAATCCATATATTGTACATAGCTGGGCGATAAGGATTACATGTGCAATCGATTACACGTAGGATTACGATTAAATTAATCGTAATTTCAAGTTTTTTACGATTACGATTACAGTAATCCTTTTTTTTTGTAACGACGATTACGATTGCAGTAATTGTAATTTCAAGTTTTTGACGATTACGATTACAGTAATCCTTATTTTCTGTAATCTTAAATTACAAAATTTAAGAATTACATTTAAAAAATTATTAAAATTGCTTTTTGATACTAAACGGTGTAGGGAGGAAAATATGCTTGGCTCTGAAAGAAGAACTAAAAACTACAAATAATTCTGTAAAGCTTGCAATTTCACACATACTATTGTATACCTTTTAAAATATTTGCGGTTGAGATAGCAGCTTTTAGTGGCCTCATGCATAAAAATCGAGCTGTAGCTCACACTAATTTTCTTCGTAAAATGTGGATTTTGCAGGTATAAAAATTATTACAATTGCTAGATTTTACTAAACAAATTAGGTTTATATCATAACTAGGGAAGCTAAAAGTATGCACGAAAAATTTCAAAATATGCATGCTAGTATGCCCGAAAAACACCTGAAATATGCTCAAAAAATGTATGTATTTCATTTCAAGCTTACATTTTTATTTAACGAATTTTGCAAAATAATAATAATATAAGAACTGAAACGTACAATTCACATTATCCCCATTTAAAAAATTTGTTTTTAAATACTATAAAATACTTTAAATTAATTTTAGATTTGTATTTATATAAATACATGAGATCTTTTTACAAAGAAAACGAATTATCCACCATCCAAATATCGCGATTCATATTGACAGTGTAGCGTGCGTATGCCTATGTATGTCGTACATATTGCATATTATTGTTCTCTTCAAATTTTCACACTACAGCTGTTTTCTATCAATAACAGGGCATCGGAGCAAGGTTTTTTTTTACTCTGAGTTTGCTTCGAGGCTCTGATCAACAGTCAAGAAACCTTGTTTGTATGCATACAAGAACTTAATGTTTGTCGTGGTGAATTTTTATAAGGGAAAATGCTCCGCTCCGGGGTCAGATCAATAGTTAATTAGCCTTGTTTGTATGTATATGCAACTTTCTGAATTAACCACAGATAAGATGTTGCCAGCTTAATATTTTTCGACATTGCTCGATTAAGTGCCAAAATATGCCAAAATGAGCACGAAATGCATTTTGACCGTAAATATGCATTTTAGGTCTAAATATGCATTTGCATATTTTTAGCTTCCCTAATCATAACAAAATTAAAAAGTAATAAAACTCCACTGCAACTTTTGAAGATTTAAATGACCATAACTATGAAAAGCCAATATTAGATGATGATTTTTTTGACTTCGACGGTAAATATCTAACTGCATATCTTTATAACAACTTAATATATATTTTATTTAAAACTCAATATACCTTTGGAAAACGCTGATTTACCTGAAGTGCTTCCTGGTAGCGGCTCAAACGTTATAGAAGAAGAATTTTTTTAATAATTGATCGATGCTGATAGTAGCCATGGCTGTTTTAAAAGATATCCTCTGATAAAGAAAGCATCTTTAAGATTCAACACCCCGCTTACATCGTCAGCACCTGTGAAAAGGCTATTTTCGTTGGCGGGTATTATAAACAGTACTCGACGCCATGCACTTTCCGATGTTTCTTTTGAAAAATTAGTTCTGCTTAAAGCTAATATTGAATATTATTGAATGTAAATTATCCAAAAAGCAGTCTTAATTTTGTATCTATTATTTGCGTTAATTTTCTCTCTTCTTAATACATATCCCAGTTTTAATTGTTTACTTAATGTGTGAGAAATAAACACATATGTATGTAAAAATTATTATTATTTCTTGGAAAACTATGTTGGGTAAGTATATCACTGTTTTGTACACATTGTAATCCCAGAAAACGATAACAGTAATCGTAATTTCAAGTTTCTTACGATTACGATTACAGTAATTCTTATTTTTGTAACGATTACAGTAATTGCAATTTCAAATTTTTGACGATTACGATTACAGTAATCTTTATTTTTGTAACGACGATTACGATTACAGTAATCGTAATTTCAAAATTTTTAGGATTACGATTACTGTAATCGTAATCAAATTGTAATAGAAATCTTATCGCCCAGCTCTGATATTGTACACAGTTGTACGGGTGCTATATGTTATAATGATCAGATCTTGACAACTTCTAGAAATACAAGATAAATTTTAATAAAAAATATCATAAAGTTAAAAATATTTTTGCATTCTGGAGCTAAACTACTAGAAAACTGTCGCTTTTCGACAGTAGCGGGAACTTCCAGTCTTACTAAAACTGCTGTTAACTCATTTTTCCCAAAAGTGGACTTGTGCCACTTTCAATGGTAGGATATACATATTATTTGATATTTTAATGAAATTTGGAATGCAATGGGCGAAATCGGACCATGACCATGCCCACTTTTCCTATATAGAAAAAATCGGAAATTAGGTATCTCAGTCACAAATATAGCTGGAGCGATGAAATTTCACCCACGTGTTGAGCTCAGGCCCTTATGAAGAAATTTGATGAAATTTTGGAAAATGGGCGGTGCCACGTCCACTTATTAAGGGGCAAACATTGAAAGTTTTATAAGCCATAACTCACAAATCGTAGCAGATATATCGATGAAATTTACTTACTTAGGCAAATGTTTGGATGAAAAATTGCCAAAATCGGTTGACGGCCACGCCCACTTTTATATATGTGTATTATAAAGTGACCTAATAAAAACATTTTAAGCGATATCTTTGTCAAATATAAAGATAATTCATTGAAATTTTGTGCCATGGGTTCCACAATAGACCGGAAACAAAAAATGGAAAAATTTTGGGAAATGGGCGTGGCACCGCCTCTTTTTAGACAGGAATATACGACATTTCTTAGCCTATAACACGACAAATAATTGAGATATTATGACTAGGGAAGCTAAAAATATGCAAATGCATATTGCATATGCAAATGCATTTTGGACCTAAAATGCATATTTACGGTCAAAATGCATTTCGTGCTTATTTTGGCACTTAATCGAGCAATATCGAAAAATATTAAGCTGGCAACATCTTATATGTGGTTAATTCAGATAGTTGCGTATACATACAAACAAGGCTATTTAACTATTGATCTGGGCCCCGGAGCGGAGCATTTTCCCTTATAAAAATTCACCACGAAAAACACCAAGTTCTTGTATGCTGATCAGAGCCTCGAAGCAAACTCAGAGCTCCGATTAATTATGTTACCCATGGTGATTTCAATACAATTTAAGATTAAAAAAAATATGGCTGTACATTATTAAAAAGTGATGTAGTGAGACCAAACCGACCTCAGATTTGGATTCAGAACGTCGAAATACATGTTAGTAGGTCAGGTCGATGAAATGTGCCATTTGGGGCTTTTTTTAGATTTTCGCAATTTTCTCGAAATTTTGGGGGTATAGCGGACTTTGGATTCGGAGCACGTCGATTTATACGTTCCTAGATGGGTGTTGTCGAATCCACAAACAACTAATTTTTTTTGTGTGGTGGGGTCATTTTTCCCAACTTGAAAAATCGCCTGTTTTTCTTAAAACCGGAAAAAACCGGGACCGATCTTTCTTCAACTCAAAATAACAGGGAACAGACTATCTAGAAAAAAAAGAGTCAGTGCCGGGCAATGCCGGGCACCTAAACAAAAACCCTTTTGAAAACAAAAAATTGGGAAATTTTTTTTTAATACATAATTTTTTTAAAATGTAATTAAGAAGACGCTAACAACTAACTAAATCTCTATAAACATGAATTTTGTACTCGATTACCTGTATTATAAGAATCCATAACAGTATTCTAAAAAACTTCACTTAAAACCGTAAAAATATTAATTGGAAATGTTGAAACTTTATGAACGTTATAAAATGCCGTGAGAAATACACGAATGACCAAACTTTCATTGACTGTAAAAACTTTGTGTTTGAGTTTTGAGAATAAACTTTTATTGAAAATGATGCGTTAGGGCTCTGGCCTACTAAAAAATTTTATTTTTTTGAAATCGGGTCAGTTTTAGGAAATGAGGTTTTGGCCGCCCAGATTGATAAAATACCCCTATGTGCGATGCCCTGTTATTGATAGAAAACTGCTGTAGTGTGAAAATTTGAAGGGAACAATAATATGCAATATATATCGACATACATAGGCATACGCTACACTGTCAATATGAATCGCGATGGTCTGATGAATCGCAGACTAGTGCTACACGTTCAATATGAATATTGTGACATTTTTCTTGCTCTGAGGTTTAAAATATTTTACTTCCGTCCTTTTCACACTTTCAATTCGCTTATTGCCAATATTTTGTTCCAGATCACGGATTTCAAAATTTCTAAATATACACGCATTTTGATGGGTTGCAAAATTTTCATGCTACACAGTCTTGTCAATATTGCGATCCGGATCGCGGATTTCAAAATTTCTAAATATTTTGCGATCCAGAATCGCGATCCCTCAATACTCGATGCTACACGGTCAATATTAATCGTTTTCCCATATAAGAGCTTTTTCTCGGAAAACGGCCAAAAATTCACACTGGAAAATATAGTAAAACACGATAATTCAATGCAACACTGCGCAATATTAATGGAATGGTTTCATTTGCTTTGTAAAGAGATCTCATGTATGTACATAAATACAAATCTAAAATTAATTTAAAGTATTTTAAAGTATATAAAAACAAATTTTTTAAATGGGAAAATGGGCGAAATCGGACCATGAAAAAATCACCGCCCCTTTTCAGACAAAAGGAATCTACGAGATTTCAGAGCCCATAACTCGACAAATAATTGAGATATTATAACGAAACTTTGTGTATAAACTTCTACTACCTGTGGTAATAAATGTACAAAAATTTAGTGAAATCGGTTTCTGACCACGCCTACTTTTTAACAGAGATATTTCTGGAACACCCTTTGGGAATCTTTGTAACTAAAAGTCATAAAGGAATGAAAATTTCCACTAACAATAATATTTATATGCTTAGTTGGATGATTGATAAAAATTTTGAAAATGGGCGTGTCTACGCCCACTTTATGCAGCACTCGCTTTATATAAAATACGCGTGTTTCCATCAAACGCAAACAAACAATGAAAGCATACAGTTGAGTATCTAATGTTCGATTCCACTCAAACTTAGGCTTCCTTACTTTTTTTTTGGTTATTCCACAAAAAAGTTGTTGGTGCCATTGAATAGAGGGCATTTTTTCAGAGAAACCCTACAAAATAATCCAAAAAAATATGGGCACTGAGGACGGTATGTTCGCACGATTTTTTGAACTTTTGAGGCAGAAATATCGCTAAATATTGTATCGTTTTATGATAAAGGGAAAGATTTAGGCCACAGCTAATGATTAAAGTATGTTAGAGACAGAAATTTAGTTTAATGCCTCTGTTTTAGCCACTTAAACTGCGTTCCGGCGTTCCGGATGCTAAAAAAATGGATGTGTCCGTCCTCAACGCCCAGGAAATGCCTATATACTTACATATGTACCTACAACTGTCCAAACAAAAGCATTTTTAGTATGAAAAAATTAACACTAGAAATTGATTAAAGTAGAATATCGTAGGAACGCCTACGCGGATATGAAAAAGTTATATGTCGTTGAAACAGAATTAACAGGAGAATTTTTCGAAATAATTTTACATATAGATTTCTTGCCGTCGACCTTGAAAAAACGCTTCAACTCGTTTACGAACTACTTGCTTGCTTATTTGCAACCCTGGTGTCAGCTATGAAAATTAAATATTGTGAACGAGTAAAATAAACAAATAGATTTTGCATAAAATACGTACATAGAAGCATATATTTTCATATAGCCAAACAAAAAACAATGCTAAACGAATCAAAATGATTATCTTTTTATACATTTTCAACTTCTATTCATAATAGCATTATTTTACTATGCAACACTGCTGCTCAGGTCAGCAAATTACTAAGCGCTTTGAGCTCAACTAATACCAATATCTATATATATAAAAATGATTTGGTATTTAATTGAAACGCTAAAACTTGAAAACGGCTGAACCAAATCAAATACTTCCTTAGGGGGGTTTGTTTGTTGTTACCTCGCGAAGGTTTAGTCGAAGAAAAAATTTAAAAATGTTAGGGGGGCGTGGCACCTCCCATACAGCCTTAATTTTTAAAGCTGATTATCTCTAAAACAGTTCAAGGTAGGGAGCTGAAAATTGGCATAGAGGTAGGTGATATCAAAACCATTCCCACGCATAAAAGTGGGGGTTATCGGAAAAAGGGGCGTGGCACCTCCCATACAACCTTAACTTTTAAAGCTGATTATCTCTAAAACAGTTCAAGGTAGGGAGCTGAAAATTGGTATAGAGGTAGGTGATATCAAAACCCTTCTCACTCAGGAAAGTGGGGGTTATCAGAAAAGGGGGCGTGGCACCTTCCATACAACCTTAATTTTTAAAGCTGATTATCTCTAAAACAGTTCAAGGTAGGGTCAGCTAGTACTAATATATTATCTAACCCATGAAAAGGGGGTTTTTGGCCCCTAACTCCAGATTTTGGGAATGTATTGAAAATTTTAACTATGCAGTCTTTGTATGGTAAGGCCTATAACATACACATGTTATCCTCGATAAAGTACTTTCAATTTTTTTTAATTTGTCATACAGTGTAATTTTTTTATGAAAATATATCTTACCTCCATGTAATCACAAACTTGTGGCACATCAATTCCAATGGAATGATAACCAAAATATTTGGTTACTTTACGGGAGCGAAATCCATCCAGTTTGAGTTCAGTTGATATATCCTCATCAAATTCCTTATATAGATCGCTTAGTTCCACACGTTTATTTGTGGGTTCTTTCGTGATGGGGTCAAGTAACTGTAAAGAAACAGAGTAATACTAGTGGCTACCGGGGTCGAAAATTCGACCAATTAGACTGCAACAATTTGAGGGTGAAATGACCACTACCCATGTAGTAAAAATATTAAAACCGTTTTGCCACATTTGAATTTTTTTATTGCCATCATAAATTTGAAAAATTTTGACAAAATATACACCAGATTCCGCGTAAGAAGTTCAACTCGTTTTTATATGCCAATCTAATACAAAATTTTTATTACTGGAGTAAGAGACTTAAAAATTGCAGAATATAAACCGACTTTAATCCCATAGTTTCTTATTAATAAAATATAAAATAAAATATGTAATTACTGGTTATTTTTATTTTCTGTGGACCTATAGCTTTTTTTTACAAAGATTTTGTCAGAAGAGACACATCTTATGTTGAATAATTTTTGTAACTAAAAAGTATTGCAAAATAGTCACCCAGAAAGATTTCGTCACCTACCTTGGTGGTGTTACCTTAGAGAGAAGGCTTATTTCGAAACATGTTGACAATAAGATAATGCAAGCAAAACTAAAAATAAGCAATTTGCAATGGATCATTGATCCAAAATCTAAATTAAGCTTAGAGAACAGAATATTTTTATTTAATATGGTGATAAAACCATCCTGGATATGTAGGATACAATTTTGTCGTTCAGCATCCAAATCGCAGAAACTTCTTTTCATAAATAAATTTTCGGAATGCAAAATTCAGAGTTTTTCTGAAAAATTAGAAAAGTATTTTTTTCATATATGTGTGTATTGTATGTGTATTTTTTGTGTACACATAAAAAATGGTGTTGATTACGTCTAATGGCAGTGAAAAATTAGAATTCTAAGTTATGTAGAATATGTCCTTAAGTTTTCCCGATAGAGTATGTAACATTGTACAAAGTTCCGAAGCCAAAATTCAGAAAGAAATCAGACGGTGATTAAACTATTTAATTTTGCACGAATTAGCGAAATACATCAGGTGAGTATTAATATTATCAATTGCAGTTTGTTTGCTACATGGAGTTGGGTGCTCCCCAGCAATTCCGAAGACAACAATTCCGTAACACTATCTTTCAGAAAACTTTTTTCCGAAACTTCTTTTTAGAAATAAATTTTCAGAATGAAAAATTTCGAAAACGGTTTTTCAGAAACTAAAATTTAGAATGAAAAATTCTTTTCAGAAAAATTTATTTTACTGTATACATATCAGTATGCCAATTTCAAAAATTCTATTTTTGCATATATGTATGTGTAGTTTTGTGTGTACATATATAGATAATATCTCTATATATTGTTTTGTTACATGTTTTTATCAAGTTCCAAATAATTTAGTTGACAGGATAGCGTCCAAATTATAAATATATCTATATCTATTATTTAAAGTATTATCTAAATTTTTGCTAATGTTGTTCTCATGATGGGACTTGGGGAGCATTGTACACTAGAGCTTATCGCGACAAAAAGTTCGTCGTACGAATTTATGGCGAATAATTTTCTAGAAAAGAGATTGGTGTATCAAACTTAGGAATCGGATCATAAATAGCGAATATATAAAAAAAATTAATTTTAGCGACATCTAGCGGCGTCCAAAAATAAATAAAAATTTTTTGCAGAAATGTTTTCGAAAGAGAAATTATATGGGGGGCGTACGGTGGACGTTTTTTTGTCCATATAAGACGAGACGGCCTATTGCACACTGGCCAGCCCCATTCACAAGTCAACAAATTTGATATTTCAAAAAGAAATTTTTCTCATGCGTTTCCATATTAAATATATAAAACTTCATTCTCGATTAAATATGTAATCTAATTGAAGTTTTTTTCAGATTTTTACATACATAAGTTGCAAATTTGTACGAAGCTTAATTTTTGATACGTGGTATTCGTTCAACAGCAGCGAGGTCGTTAGGGTTACGAACACGTTATATCCGATTTTAAAACGTCTCGAAGGCAAGAGACTGAAAAGTATTGCCAAAGTTCGTAGACAATATATGCGTTTACATTTGGAAAAAACATGAAAAGCATACGGAAAGTAAGGACATCAGTTTTGAAAAGAAAAATTTAAAGAAATTGTAAAAATCAGGATAATTATATTCCTTAAAAAATTAGCATGTTTAAATGCAAAAACTTTAATTATAATATTAAAAAGCGGCTACATTGTCATTTGAAGCAGTGACAACAAATTACATTACGTATTTAAGGTTAAGATTTTTTAAAAATTGCATTAGAGTTAGCAGTAGAGTTAACAGTTTTGTTTAAATTAACAGCGGCATTATTAGTGCAAGGTGGAACAGCAGCCGTAGATTGAGCAAGCGATAGATCTGTCGCTGACGGGCAAGAAACACTATTGGCATATACATGTCGCAAAGGCCCGTCCATAGCATTTCCTGTATGGCGATGATGTCAGCTTTCACTTTTCCGAGAACATCAACCAGCTGTGCAGCGGCACCTTCCCTACTAAGTTCGAGGTGCATATCCTCAAATCGTAGTCATGGTCGTCATCAAAAAAGTCCCAAGCCCGACGCACAACCCGCACTGCGGGAGTTGTTTATTGTTACACGTTTATATGGCGAACGGCTTGCTCCAAGACAGACGCCAGCCCGCAGCCGCACCTTCTGATGGACAGACGCTGCAGTTATTTCCCTCAACAAGCCTTTAAACCGAATATTTCGGAGTGGCCTTGTAAAATGGTCGCCATCTGACTTTAGTTCACCACCAAACAGGTGTTCGTTGGCTTGCTCCGCATCCAAAAGAATTGTTTTGGCCATCCCCTGATGGATGGCAGTCAGAAGGTTTTCCCACTAAATTTTTTTTTTGCGATACGGTCTAATGTACATATCTACACATGTAAATGGAAAACCAGAAAAAACACAAGAATCCCTGAAGGAACGATGGGGACAATTGTCTTAAAATTATAGCCCGAGGTATGATTGCATTGTAACTAAACCAAAGAGAGTTCAAAAAATATTATATATTATTATGATTATTATATTATTACACTGTACAGCACCCGGCTGGGTATTGGACCAAACCAATTTTTTCGAAGAGATTGAGACATAAGAAAAAAATATGTATACGCCATTTTTCGAAGTTAGCCTCCAAAATTTAGTAACGGACTTTCGAATTTCGAAATTTGACCCTCCCTAATTTGATTGTAATGTTTAAAAAATTGAAAAATAAAAAATGTGGGTGTCATCCGCCTTATTTTCGAACTCGACTGGTATAATTTTTTTTTTTTTGAAAGCTTATGTAGCAAATGTTATAAGGGGTCAAAGGTCAGATCTTCGATAAAATTAACACCCTTATTACGGTTGTCGTCGTCGACGTCGTTGTCACTTTTCAGTCGACATCACGTCGTCTCGACGTCGTCGTCACATCGACGCAAAATCGGTATTAGCGAAGCGTATTGAGGCGATGTCGACTGTTTATCGGTAAACCGAATGACGAAAGTACCATCCCTATAATTTCTGCACTAGCTGTTTGATTTTATTTACAACTGTGCGCAATTTTTTCCGTATTTTTAATCTGTGCTATTTTGATAATTTATTTCTTTATTATAAATTTATTTTGCATATGATTCATCAAGTTTTAGCGATGAACATAGCAATGAAGTGCTCGAGTAATTAAGAAATAAAAGAAAAATAATTTTAGTTGAAATACATATGTACATAAATATTTAATAAGTTTTCTCCTCAATATTTCTTAAACGAGGTGCCAAGGCATTCAATTTAATGGTGATTGCTTCTTGTTGTAAAAAAATAAGTTGGTATCGTACACCATTGAAAACCTTTAGGTCGGCTTCGGTATGTGCGCTCACCGAATTTATTTTTAAACTAGTGGGAATTTTTCAATGAAACTAGCAGGAAATATTCTGCGGATGTTATTTCTACTAATTTTAACACTCCCGTAATAAAATTTTAAAAACAAAAATGCATACATACTAAATTTTCTTCTTGTCACCATTAAACACAGCGTCGACCAAAATGGCAACGAGTGACCGTCGACGTCGACTTAGCTGATACCAAATGTTTCGATAGTTATCACAAGTTATCGACTTTACCATACGTAATACCGATTTTGATAAGTCGTCGCCGACAGCGTCGAGTGAGTGTCGACGACGACAACCGTAATAAGGGTGTAAAAGTCGAATATATCAATTTTTTTTCCAACCGATTTCGAAAATCTTCATAGCGTTGTAAAGGTGATTGAGTTCCCTTTCTTTTGATATGCTCACCTTTATCCTCTTTTGAGTAAAAATTTTATGAAAAAACATTTTAAAGGAAAAAATGCCCCAAAAATTTTTTTAAGTAGTATATTTCGAACTTTTTGAAAGCGATTTCGAAAACCTTCACGCTGTTATATAGGTGCTTGATTTCCCTTGCCTTTGATAAGCACAGATGTATGACGGATGAATGAAAATTTTATAAAAACAACACTCAAAAAAATACCAAAAAAACTAAAATATTTAAACACATACTTTTATCAACTGTGCTCACAAACAATTGCAATTGATGCCGGTCAAGTGTGCCGTGATTTTAAAGTGTATAAATGTGGACAAGGATATTTAGTATTAAATCAATCGCATCCGATTTTACTACGAGTTAATCGTCCCCTCAATATAACAATAGCGTATAATTTTTTTTGGGTTTTGAGAAAATCGAGTTTAAAGTTTTTGTCAAATCAGATATCTATTAAATTTTTGAACAAGAAATTATACACCATTTTTTCCAATGACATTTTGACCCACTTTGTGGAAGTAGAATTTGACGAAATTTTGACCAGACATAGAATCAATGATGGAGATTCTAAATATGCAATAAAAAAATAATGGCGTATGAGCACATACGCTATTGTTATATTGAGGGGACGTAATATTAGCAGCTTTTTAATTAAAAAAAAATGACGGATAAAGTATGTCAAGCAATTCTGCAATCGAATTTTTGTTTTGTTTATGCTAAATTTAATATAATTTGATGATGAACGAAAAAAATCGTCATTTGTTAGGAAAAATCGTCATTGCTTTGAAAAATCGCCAAATTACGATCAAATCGTCAATTCGGCAACGCTGCTCACACGTATTACACCGAGAAAAGAAGAAACTGACAGCAGATCGTCTCACAAACAGTGAACAGCACATACCTACCTCGTTAGTTCAAATCGAGTTGATACAAACAAACCACCCTCACTGCATTCCAGAGTTGGGCAAAATTTATTCGAATAACGAATAATAGATGAATAAATTTTTTTATCTTTATTTGAATAATAAATAATTTTGTTTATTCAGAAACCAAATTATTCGAATAATAGATAATTTTCATTTACATATGTAAAAACAAACAAACATACAAACAAAAAAATAAACAAAATTTCTTGTTTACTATTACTCAGTTTTTTTTTTGTTGTAGCCTAAGTTTTTATTTATTATTTGAAATAACGAATAAACCTCAGAATAATTATTCGTAGGGAATTTATCTGAATAAAATTTGAAAAATAAATTTTTATTCAAATAATTATCTATATAAAAATTTATTCGAATAATGCCCAAGTCTGCTGCATTCTAGACGAGCTGATAAAAGCAAACGTCACTCATCCTCATGCTTTGAGGAGTTTCCCCAATCACTCAAACTCTGAGTTTCTGCCTACCCTGGTTCTCGATTCTGCAACCGCAAAAGAAATAGCTACACTAAAAATAAAACTTCGTAAAAAAACTACGAAAGACTTTCGTAGTCTAGAGTTTCGTAAAATGTACGAAAGTTTCGTATATATTACGAAAGCATTTTTCTCAACAAAATCTAATTTTACGAATCTTTCGTAAATATTACGAAAGGGCTTTCGTAAACCATTTTCTAATATTTTTTTCGTATATATTACGAAATATTTCGTAAATATTACGAAACACTTTCGTAAATTTTCTTAAAATTGTCTACGAATAATTTCGTATATTGTACGAAAGTTTTCGTAACATTATCAAAGGATTAAAATATTTACGAAATACTTTCGTAATATGGACCCCTTTGTGTGACTTTATCGTAAGGGACAAAAACAAATTTTTCAGGAGAGAATTTTTTGTTCCCCGCTAACAATTTTACCAGACAAACTCTGATTCAGACAATTCTGAAAAAATCTGTGTACAAAGTTGACTATGTGGACATCAGAGATCAGCAGCGGTGCACCGCATTTTCTAAAGCACCGCAAAAATACTTATTTTTTAAGTGGCTCAAAAAATAAGTACCCAGAAAAAAAATTCACCGCCACCGCATTGATTGAAAACCTAAATGATATTGCGGTATTTAGTGTTGTTTACACCGCATACCGCAAACACCGTATACCGCAAACACCGCATATCGCAAGCACCGTATATCGCAAACACCGCATTCACCGCAAACACCGCATTTGTTTATTTGTATACTATTCAGTGTTGCGGGAAATTTTTCACATACTGCAAAGGTATAGGCAATTGAAAATTCATTTGTACATAAATACATAGATATGTGTTACTGATTATAATTATAAGATATACAGCAAATTTATTCTTAAATATTTTTTTTTATTTTTCTGTGCTTTGTTTTTTGTGGCAGTTTTTTTGAATAATAAAATATTTTTCAATAATGAATTAAACAAAAATTCATTTTTGAAATCCAATACGACTAATAGAGCCATCAGAATGAATACTTTTCCGTCAAACTAGCAATCCGTTTAATTGACAACATAGTTGAATTAAATGTATTTAAATGACGATCGACACATTCAGTACTTAGGCTTTGTCGTAAAAAAGACATCTAATTCAACTATGTTTCTAAGATTGACGGAAAAGTATTCATTCCGACGGACGCATAATAAAATGTATAAAAATAAACATGTGTAAAATGACATGTGTCAAATGACAAAAACTTCGGTTTCAATCAATGTATCGTAGCCAATTTTGTCGATTGTGAAAATTGAATGAATGCCTCGTTGGAAAATAAAGAATTATTGCCACCACCGTCGGCGGTACCGAAATGACGTTTTCGGCAAATCGGCATTATGACAACCGACGGCGCGCCGAATCTTTCGAAGTTCGATAAATCGGCATTATGAACACCGAATGAACGAACATTTTGACAGTTTTTCGGGCCGAAATTTGCCGCAAGTATTTGGTTGCGGCGATATTAACAAAATATCAAAAATTACAATAAAAGTTTAAATAAATTATGAAAATGCATGTATGAAGTTGTAATAAGTGTTAATGAGTGTGAATATACGTAAATACATTAATCAACCGGTCGCGAGAAGCCACAAACATGGCGTGGGTCCATTGCATTTTCCACCGCGATTGAATTGCTGTTATATGCAAAGAAAAACTTCAAAGAAAAAATTTTTAAATAATGATAAGAAGAGTGATTTACGTGTGTATGTAGGTTTTGGAAATTAAAATATATTTTCAGCCAAGAATAATAATGCATTTTCTGAAGTTGATAATTATTGTTTGATTACTATAAAAAAGCAACTAACGAATTATGAATATGTATTACCAACAATTTACCATTTCAGTAAAAACTTTCGTCTCAATAAAGACGCATTCAAATAAATATTGCAGGTGGTGGAAGGTCGGCTTCAGTATAATGCGCCCGCCGGATTTATTTTCAAACCACTAAGAATGTTTCAATGAATCCTTCAGGAAAAGTTCTGTGAATGATATGACAGTAATCTCTCCAGATCTAACTCCAGAAAGGGAGTTCTGTCGGCTGAGGATTACTTTTCAAAGCGCGGCGGCCTTCGCAATGCATAAGGGTGCTCTACGCAAAAACACTGTGTTATTAATGAATTATAAATTTCCGCAAGATTTCGTTTGCATTTTAGTGATCTATCAGAAACGAAAAATTCCGGTGCCGGGTACCGGTGTTATTGAAATTTTCCCCTGTTTTTGTATACAATTTGCTTTTATGTAGTTCAAAATAATTCTATGAAACACAGAAAAAAGGACAAGGTAAAGATTTCTTTCACGCAAAATTAAGACTTTTTTTATTTTCAGCCTCTAATTAAATTTACGCTTGTTTACTTAAAGTAAAAGGATTGCTATGATCTCTCAAAAACTTTTTTCGTTCAGAGAAATCCTTTGCTCCTCTTTCTCTACTAATAAAGCTGCTATCGCAATAGAATCTATTATTTTATTATTTAAATAAATTGTTTTTAGTAAAATAAAGTAAAAATGTATTTGGTTTTATCAAACAGATAAAAAACCTGAGAAAAACCCGCTCAATTTCGCATCACCACTTGGTAACGCTAATTCGAACATAGTTCATATAGTTGGCAACACTTAAATTCGAACCGACGGGGTAGCTGATACGATTTTCGACGAGTTCGGCACCGTGGCTTTCGGCGTTTCGGTATTTCGTTCGTTGTTCGTGATACTGGCATATGTCACAGATAAACAAAAATGTGTAAACAAAACCTATGTGTATTACTAAGAAGCCATAAATGTGATTCAAGGATTTTAGGAAAAAACTATTTCATGTAATAGGAAATATTTTTATCTTGAAATTCATTAGTCAAATTATTTTGAATGTAAACAAACTCTAAATTTTAAAAATAAAGAAAAACCAATCCTGAGAGTTTCCCTGTATAGATATTCTTTTGTTAAAATCAAATTGTAATCAGTAGTATTTTTCATCAGAAATCCATGAGACGGTAAAAATTACAAACAAAAAATCGCACTGGCAACATTATAAATATCTCTATTTGGGAAATGCGGTGTTTGCGATATGCGGTGTTTGCGGTATACGGTGTTTACGATATGCGGTGTTTGCGGTGTTGTGATATCCATATTACCGCATACCGGAATTGATCAAGAAAATGCGGTACGGTGTTTATTATCGCATATTTTGCGGTTGAGCTCATACTCCCACCGCATTTTTTATGAGTATACTCTAAATCACAAAAAATGTAAAAAAAATATAAAAATTAATGGAAATTAGCGAGACGCGAAAAACTGTTAAACGACTCTGTTTGATACCGTCGGAATTGTGTTAAATAGGTATAAATAGTTAATTATTACCAGCCTTGGGCACCACTACACTCAAGCCATTACTAAATATTGAGTGTGTGTTGGTGCGCCTACTGTAGGATAAACAGCGTTGCCGTTTTGTGGGTAATTCCACAAATTTGGGGAATTTTTTAATATTTGGGTAATTTTTGGGGAGTGCTATGATTTGGGGAATTAATTATTTTCATGAGTTTCTATTACATTCGCATTGTGTGAAAGTGTGCATGAGCTTTGGCAGCATTTATTTAATCTTGAATTACCGGCTGGTCGAACATGTACAAGCAAAATACATAAGCCCATTTATACCATGTCTCCACATAACGTGTTTCGCTCTTTTTTTCTACATTTTCTCTCTCAATCTTGTTTCGACACGGAAACCAGTGCCGAATCTCGCCAATTTCCATACAAAATTTCTGAGAGCGAGTGAAGATTGAAACACTGTTTCATTCTGAATCATCTTGCCAACCTCGATGATATCGATGTCTTCTCTAATTTTGTATCGAAAATCTATCGAAATCTCACACAGACCAAAACAAAAACGCAAAATATAAGCAAACATACAAACATTTAAGAAGAGCAAGAAAGAGAAATGTTAAACTGAATCACGATCAGCCACGTGGAGACGGGTTATTTATCGAGATGTTTTGCTAGATGTTTTGTTGGTGAAACAAGTTATGTGGAGACGGGCTTTAAAGTAAGAAGTTAGCTAGGAAAAAAGTAAGCAATTTTATACCTTTCATGAACATGAAATGGAATTATAACATTGAGCCAAAACAGGTTTGTCGAAAGTTCTAGAAGGAGAAAAATTAGACCCACCAAAATATATACCGATATTATCAGAATCATAAGCTAGTTCCTCAGTTGTTAAGATACGCTGATCAGTTGTCGGAATCGGCCAAATTGGACCATTATAACATATAGCTCCCCTACAACCAACTATACATTTTGGGGTAAAACTTCTCCACTTAAATTGTTAAGATCATTACAATATTTTTTTATAAATATTTGCATAAACAACCCACAGAATTGGCGGTACCTATAAGTTAAAGAAAATCGGACTATTTAATGTTTCATTTCTCTCTTACTTGTTTATAACCCTTTTTTAACCACACATATACATACATATACATATGTATATGAGTTTAAAAATATAAACCGTTATAAAATGAAATAATTTTGAAAACACTTGTTTATTGGAAATCTCTTGATAACACTACCCGACAAAAAAATATCCTCGACATTTGATTCGTATGTATTCCTGCTGATTCCAAATATGTAATCAAATGGTTCAAAAGTAGAAGAGTTTTCGAGATATTTTGAAATTTCAGTTTTCGCTCTAAGAAGAAAAGGAGGATTACTAATCTGTCAATATCTCCGCCATTACCGTCTTGAGTTTTATGTTATTTCATTTCATTTTGAGAGGATGAAATACCCTACCCAATTCCACATAAAATCAACGTTAAAGTGACGGAATTATGGCGGACAAAAGATTTGTTTTTATGCAAAAAGTAAGTTAAATACAAGATGTATAAAATGTCGAGTATATCAAAATTTTTGAAATTTTGTCGGGTAGTGTAATTTGAAAATTTGTATGGGGAATTTTGGGCAATTATGGGTAATTTGAATATTTATTTGGGTAATCTCAAGAATTTAAAACGGCAACGCTGAGGATAAAGTGAAAATTTACTAAAAATAATCAGTCTGCATGCAGATGTTGAGCGAGCAGGGTCATGCGCGCACGCTTCGCGAAATTATGAAACAACGTACGTATACACATACATATGTATTTGTGTACCCACGTTATATGCAAACTTCTCGTAGTTTTGCTTGTTGTTTGGCATCTGCAAATAGAATAAAAGAATTTCAAGCGACCACTTGCTTTCACGCCAGTCGAAGGCAAACTGATTATTTTTCCTAAGCGACGATCGCCAAGTCCCATCGTAAGCGCTCATTTTACGCTCCTTATTTGTCTGTAGTAGTGACAATCGGTGTGTATACGTACACGGGCGCTTACTCTCATTTAGCAAGTGCTAAGGTTTTGCCCAAGGCTGATTATTACAAATCGCCGTTTAAACTTCATAACCGCATAAGTGAAACTTTCATAATCGCCTAACCGACATTTGTGCCAAAAATTAAAATTTAATTTCTGACGCCCACCTCTATGACTTCAGAGCTAAAAAGGGCATTAGAAATATCGGCCTTCCCGAGCTTCATAAAAACCAAATTTATGGTATGGATCGATAGAGCTGGGCGCCAAGAGTTAAAGTTTGGCAAATCTCAATTTTGGCATAGGCGGTTATGAAAGTTTTACTTGGGCGGTTATGAAGTTTAAACGACCATATACTTATTTAGGTTAGTTTTAATATAATAAATACTTAACCATGAATGCGTTTTATAATTAATGTGTTTTAGTACAGAAATCGTGTTTATACTATATACATGTATAGTTATTTTTTTATATAATAAATAATTAATTTGCAAATGAGACCGAATTTTAGCTGAGTTTTATTTATAAATCTGTTAGATATCTATTAGATTCGTCGGAAAATATATCATAATTCTGCACGATTTTCTTCAGATATCTGTAAGACATCCATCAGATTCGTCGGCAAATATTGCAGAATTTTGCACGATTTTCTTCAGATATATTTAAGATATCCATCAGATTCGTCGGAAAACATAAAAATTTCCTCCAATTGTTCGTTCAGAAATCTGTTAGATATCTGTAGGAATCGTCGGTAAAAAATAAAGAATTCCCCAAGACATGTCTGTAAGAATTCCTGTCAACGTCTTCATACATTTCTCTTGAAGAAGTCATACAAAAATCTTATTGATTTCGGAGTTTTTTGCCGACAATCTGATAGAAATCTAACAGATTTCGGGTAAAATTGTTAGCTGGGTTTTTTTACTATTTTTTATTGGTATATTCAAATGAAATTGAACACGCATTTTGTCCCTTACGATAATTTTGCTCTCAATCTTTTATGGTAGTATTTGAAAAAATGTCCCTTACGATAACATTTAAAAAAGGTTGTATATGACAAATACAAGTGTCTTATTGCATACTTTTACAATTTTAATGATGGGGCCATGGTAATATAGTGAGCAAGTGAGTTTCCACCTTCGATTTCCTACTAGCTATATTTAAAATATTTTTTATATGGGCGATACGATAAATTCGAGCTCAAGAAAAAATTATGGATTGTCCCTTACGATAAAAAAGAAAGCCAATTTCTGGCACAACTATAAGGATTTCAGCGCTGAGGGATGTAGAACAAATTTGCATCAAAAAGTAAATTTCGAGAAAATGACCCTTACGATAAAATCTCGCAACGGGGTCGATATATGCGAAACACTTTTGTAACATTATCAAATGATTAAAAGAGTTACGAAATACTTTCGTACTATATACGAAATACTTTCGTACAACAATATTTTATCGAACAAGTCTTCTTTCATTGTAAAGTGTTTAGTCGGTGCAATAATATCAAAAAATTTTTTAAGTAGTAAGTGCGTAATGAAATAATTTATAAAATAACTAGCTGACCCGGCAGACGTTGTTCTGCTAAAATTTATTCCTATAAAGTCTAAAGAAAAGTCTTTGATTACCGTATTGCTAACCAATATCTTAGAGTCCATCTTAATGACTGCGAATAATAAAAAAATTGTTTATTCTCTGAATAAAATTTATAGTTATATTCGCGGGACGAACCTACTTCCCCCGATCCCTATCTCTATCTCAATCCCTATCTCTATTTCAATCTCAATCTCAATCTTAATCTCAATCTCAACCTTTATCCCTATCCATATACCTATCCCTATCCCAAATCCCTATCCCTATCCATATACCTATCTCTATCTCTATCCCTAATCCGTAATCCCAATCCCTATTCCTATTCTTATTCCTATCCCTATTCCTATCCCTAATCCCTAATACCTATACCTAATCCCTATCTCTATCCCTATCCCCATCCCCATCCCTATCCATATACCTATACCTTTACCTATACCTATACATATACCTATACCTATACCTATACCTATACCTATACCTATACCTATACCTATACCTATACCTATACCTATACCTATACCTATACCAGACCTGTTAAATTCCGATTAGGATTAGTAATCAATTAAATTGTTTTGTTTTTTAATTGGTAATCATTATTTTAATTCTTTTGCAGAAAAAAAGTAATTTTAATGATTACGATTAAAAAAAATCAAAAAAAATCAAAAATAATCATAAAAAATCAAAAATAATCAAAATGCCTACCATGCACATACATAAGTATTCAGGTAGGCATGCATGTTTGGTCAGAGAGGCATAAAGTTTGTTTGTACAAATGTATGTGAACGCATATTAAAGTACGTAACCCTGCAGTAAATATGGGGACAGGTGTATCCAAGTCATTGTGTATTCTACAGCGACAACTGCACTAATTAAAATGTCGACAAATTTAGAAGTACAAAATTTGTATAGACTTTAGCTCGTTGGAAGTTTTTCGTACTAGATACGGATACAAACCCTTCCTACACCTGGGGAAGATTCATTTCTAGGTCCAGGAAAAGGACAGGGAAGAGCGAATAAATAATTCTGATTATGACAAAGATTATCTTTACGCAAATCTATTTGCAGCATAGCAAATCGTCTACTGCTTTATTATGTAGTAGGCATGCGAAGTGGCATACAAATTCCCAAATAATCCTATTTGAGGAAAAATGGGTATGTCGTGAACGCATCTGTGGCCTTGGAGGGATTTCTTGAGGCAACGTCCTTCACTTTATAGGGAAAGGAAGATCGCGTACTTGTATCATTGTTCCGCGATCAGCAGAATGCACGATGCTTAGAGAATTTGTTTACAGGAAATTAAATGTTTATCCAGATGTGATTAATCCGAGATAATTCACTCAGTTTTTACTAAACATTAATGTTATATATTCCTTAATATTATAAAAATTAGCTAATACAAGAAATATACATTTCTTTATTTATTGATGTTTCTAAATGTTTAAATTGCAATAAATTTCTATTAGAAAACAGCACGATGGTATAGAGAATCTATGATTCCATTGTCTCCGTATGGCCCCAAAAAAGCTAGGTACTATGGTTTTGGCATATAAATGTAGGGAGTGTGAGCTTAGAATGTAAAAGTGAAGAGGATGTATGAGAAAACTCAGATGTGAAAACGACACTTTGGTAAATGTCAAAAGTGACCACAATGCTGCCATATGTTATAATCCAAGGAGGTTGCCATATTTAATAAGAAAGTGCCCAGCGGCGAGCATTGCCTACCACACTACTTCTCCCCAATGATGTATGCTACACATTATGAACAATGCCAACTAACATACAATGTATAAGAAAAAGTATGTTGGGTTAACAAAAATGAATTTTGTTCATTTCTTTTTTTTTTTTTTTAACTTTGTTGTTGTTGTGTTGCTATCGTAAATTCGGAAATTCCATAGAAACACAATAACAACCAATTTGAAAAAAGTCCTGAAATTTGTTTGAAAAATAATTTGTTCAAATTAGTTCCTGAATTGAATCCTACCTAATCGTTTTTAATTAAAGCAATTTTTAAAACAAAAAGGTACATAGTACATATATGTATAAATATGTATAAAAAAATATATAAAAAGGGACTCAGTCCTCGAAATTTACGGCGCATAATACAAAAAAAGAAAATAAATACGAATCAAAATATTTCGCGTGTTGAAGTTCGCGCTGAAAATTGGGTTCACAATACGGTAGAATATAATAGTCGAGCATCTGACTCACGGACCACGGAAAGTGTTAGTGCGCATCGTGATCTAGAGCCAAAAATTAAGTTGATGTATTTTGCGGTTTCGCTGTGAAAAATAAGTTGTGAGCCATTGTAATATTATAATAAAGCAATTTATACTCAAACTATAATTTTTTGCATAGCACTTAATACCTTGTTTTTATTATTTCAGGTTGAAATATTAAAAAGCATTATTCATCCAAATGGATTGACTTCTACTTTTTCGCAAATACTTGGGGAATTATTGGTGAAAAATTTTAATTACGACGGCGTAAACGGAAAGCGCAGTTTCAAGGAATTTAAAGCCTTAAACAGGGCAATATTTGGTAAATGGTTTGAGTGAAATCAAATGAAATTGAAAAAAATTAACAATTTATTTTATTTTAGAAGCAAATTTAGCCGAGGGGTACAGTGAAAAGGAGTATATTAAGGACATAAGAAATGCTTTTCGTTTAACTAAAAACAGATACTTCAAAAGAAATTACGACAAAAGAACAAAAGAAAATAAGCCAAGCTCATCAACTAAAAATATTAGCAATACTAATTTAATTTAATTTTGACCTACTAACTTTATAAAATAATTTGTTGTATACATATGTAGATACTTTTAATAACTAATAATGGACTAACTAAATACCTATGTACTTACTTTATCAAACCTTAAATATATTAATTCATTTAATTTAAATCTACTTTATAAACACTTAATACTTACAATAGAATACTTAAATACTACTTTAATAGAATACTAAAATTCTTACTTTATAAAACCATTAAAAAATAATTATTTAATTTCATTTACATATATATTTATAATTAATTTTCTATATACGTAAAAGAATTTACAAATAATAGAATACTAAAATAATTACTTTATAAAACCTTAAAATATTATTCAATTTACTTTTAATTAACCTTATAAAATAGTTTTTTAATAACTAATAATATAATACTTAAATATCCAATTTGAAAAACCATTAAAAAATAATGTACATACATACACATTTAAAAATATTAATTAATAAAAAAAAAAATAATTACATTAATTATGTGTTCAGGCTTTTTACTGTAAGGTAAGCGGAATCGTGCACAATACAGGTAAGCGGGGGCGGATTCGAGCTCTCTACTTACAGCTTACAATGTAAGCGGAATTTTATTCAGTCCGCCTACATCTACCTTACAAGGTAAGCTAAGGTAGATTCGAGCTCTCTACTTACAGCTTACAATGTAAGCGGAATTTTATTCAGTCCGCCTACATATACCTTACAAGGTAAGCTAAGGTAGATTCGAGGTGCCTACCAACAACTTACCCTGTAAACGGAGTTGTATTCAGTCCGCCTACATCCACCTTACAAGGTAAGCGAAGGTAGATTCGATCTGCCTACCAACAACTTACCCTGTAAACGGAGTTGTATTCGGTCCGCCTACATCCACCTTACAACGTTGGCGAAGTAGGATTCGAACTGCCTACCTACAGCCACAATGTATGCTAGTTAGTGATATGCTCATTGGATGAACACCTCACTACCCTGATTACTTTGTATGTAACGTGTAGGCGTTCACTCTACTTTTGCGGCCATGTGTATGAAAATGTATAACAGATCTGTATATGAGGTGGTGTGCATTACAGCCATACATGTATGCATGACTTAATCGATTCTGTAAGCAACATTTTCGCCGCTGGGTGATTTCTCAACACAAACTATTGTACAAAAATGTGTATGCCTCTCTGAACAAATATACATACGTAAGTAGCACATACCCTTTTTTGTTTTTTTTTTCACGAGGAGGAAGCCTCTAAAGCATTTACCCTGTCAGTGTGGGACTTTACCCGCACTAAACCTGCTGTCGTCGTACCGAACCCCCTCTCCCCCACGGTACTATCATCAAGGTACCTTCGGGAGGTTGGTTGAGCACCAGTCTTTAAGTCCGTAATAGTTGCGTTATTGCCCTCAGTAAGTATGCCTTAAAAGGCTACATACATACCTGCATACGTACAAATGTGCATCTTTCTTTACAACGATGTTGATAAAAATCAAAAAAGAAATCAAAAAAAAATCAAAAAAAAATCATAAAAATCAAAAAAAAATCAAAAATAATCATAAATAATCAAAAATAATCAAAAACAATCAAAATAATTTTTTTTTTGATTATTTTTGATTTTTTATGATTATTTTTCATTTTTTTTGATTTTTTTAATGGTAATTGCAAAACAATCATTAAAATTTGAAAACAATGGGTAATCAATCATTAAATAGATACCTGAAAAAATAATCAATCAAACCGGTAATCATTACGATTAATAATCATTATTTAACAGGTCTGACCTATACCTATACCTATTCCTTTTACCTATACCTATCCCTATCCCTACCCCTATCCCTATCCCTATCCCTATCCCTATCCCTATCCCTACCCCTATCCCTATCCCTATCCCTATCCTTATCCCTATCCCTATCCCTATCCCTATCCCTACCTCTATCCCTATCCCTATGCCTATCCATATACCTATCGCTATCCCTATTCCTATCCCTATCCCTAGATAGGGTCGAAAAAAATTGTTGTAAAAGTTCACCCCTAAATTTGAAGCTTATGTTGAGAGGGTTAAGGGACACAAAAACAAATTTTCTTTTGATCCCGCGAAATACAGCCGAAATTGTTTTTTTCTTGTAACTTTGTTATTTATCATCCGATTTTCAAAATTGATACGTCATTAGTTTCGTAATTTGAAGCTCTACACTTCCTTCTAATGTCCTTTTGAGCTCTGAAGTCGTTTTCACATAGTTCGGTCAGCTAACTTATTTGTATGTGCATGAATTATCTTCTTTGTTTTGCCAAATGAAACTGCTTCAAAATTCATGACAATATTGCCTTTAAACGGCTTCACTAAATTAATAAACAAAGAAGTTACGTCAGACAGTGGCACTTTTACTCAATTTAGACGTGAAAAATTAATAAAACGCTGAAAAGTGAATATTATTCCTTCAAATTTGATGCATTGGTAAATATAGGACCCCTCGACACAAATTCAATAGTTTTTGCATATATTCAAAAGAGACATAACTCAAATTTTAGGTTTTTTAAAAAATCGATATGCTACTTTTTCTTAAATGTTTCGATTTGAACTGAATAACTTCATCACTGATATATCTACGTACGCCTGCGGATTTTAGACAGCAAAGACATACATAGTCGGATCTCAATAAACAGCAACGCATGCATCAGGTCTTTCATTCTTCTCGAGCGGATTGAATTCCTGGTATTTTCATGATGCTGTCTAATGTCCAATTCTTCTTCCGACAGCATACCCATACCCATACACCAGTGGCGCTACCCTGCAAAAATCATTGGATTATATGCTCCATTTGTGGTAGGTTGGAGTACTTTCAAAGTGACCACTAACATAGCCCAAACGACCGATTCATGTATCTGCATCGGTTCCTGGATAGCCGAACATAGCAAAAACCACATGTTTGTCGCGACGACGACGATATGTGTATACATATGTAGGTACTCCATGGATTAATTTGATTGTTATGCGGGACTGGAGTATATACTCCATTGCAATGACATGCAATGTTAAATGGACCATATTTTTTGTATGAAATGTGGCAAGTTATGGAGTAATCGGTTGGTCCATAGCGAGCACTCCATGGATTAGCGAATGGAGTACTCGGAATTTTTGCACGGTAGTAGCTAGCTACATGTACTCTTCAAAAAAAAATGGTTTGCTGTGTTACCATCATTGGATGTGCCAAAACCTTGTTTGGGCGTGTCTGCCATGAGTTACATTAAACGCTTGATGCTACTTTGAAATTATTGTTTTTCGATTTGGAATATGAGTTGAATTTTTTGAAGTGAGCCACTTTTTTTCGAAGTTGTAGTATCTTTCTGAAACTTTTTTGTATAGTTCACAACAACAACAAAAAAATACGTTTGGCCCAGTTTTTCGAAATTCGAATTATTTTCAAAGTTATAGCTATCAACACTTTTCGAGGTTCCTCAGTTTTTGCCGATTTTCTCACGATTGGTCAAACCGATTTTGCTAAATTTTGACATATACATATATAAAATATGGTATCTTCTACCAAACTGCATTTCTTATTTTTGCAAATAATATTTTTTTGCAAACATTATTCGCAATTTTTATGTTCTGGACCACGGTCGGATGGCGCTTTTGTATGATGTTGTTGGGCATTCCATTAGTAACTATTAGCAAAAAAAAATTTTGGGGCACTTTAAGGGAGCATAAACGAACTTCCATGAATTTAATTGTTCACGAAAATTATTCATGAATTTCGCCATCATTTCATGAAGTTATAAAGTACAAGTCCGGCAACGCCAAACCAACAGCTGTTCATTCAGTCAAGGCAGATTTAACAGGTAGGCTCGGGCGCGAATTCAGAAATGTCCAATGTTTTTTTGTTATTGTAATTGGTAGTGTAATGTCAAAATTATATTTCGCCGTAGTTAAATTCTGAATTCGCTTGTGACTCGCGCATTCCCATTGGCCATAATGTGAATTCGCTTAGATTTTGACATTACACACTACCTTTGTAAATAAAAAAAAGTAGTTTCAGAATTCGCCACCTTGTCTACCTGGTAAATCTGCCTTGACAGCTGATGTCGTTAGAACGTTGCCACTTTTTAAAAAAGCTGAATTTCATGACTTCATAAATGCTGCATAAACGAGACCATTTTCGAATTTATGAAATTAAGAGTTCGCGAATTCTGCCGTATAAACGTAGTAAAAGATTCGTTAATCTCCCGGCCACAAACAACACGAAAGTCTTCCCACCAATCATTGTAAAGTGCATATCATGACTAATGTGACCAATTTCTTCTTCTACCTTAACAATTGAAGGTTGCAACGAAGTAATTTTCACTTTCTAAGTATTTTCAAAACCTAATTTGTTGCAGATATAGTCCAAAACGGCTTTATCTTTTTTGTTTTCGTTGCGTTCTCTAACGTACACCTCATACTATAACTCTCTCCCAGTTATCGACATTAATTCTCGCGGGGGCAGATCGGGGCAGAAGAATCCTAATGGAATATATGTAGGAATAAAAGGAGTTTACTAAAAATAAGGAATTATTTTAACTCATTAACGCCCAAATCAAATCTGCTGGTAGAAAATTGTTTTCATTGTTATTTATTAAATCATTCTTAGTCAAAAAAGAAGTTACAAAGAAAAAAATTGGAAATTTTTATTTATTTTTTGAGAAAAGTGGGTGTCCTCATATGGGGACAATGGGCACTTGTAGTATAAAATTTAGCAAAGAAGTTGCGTTCAACCCAAGTAGTTTTTGGGCACAATCCAGACCGCCAGCGGCTTTTAGAGTGAAAAACTATGCTGTGCAATTAACTTTTGAAAGTTCAGGATTGTGAGCGTTGGTTTTCGACACCTTATCAACTACTGCGGATGAGGAGCCAGGTTGCCTGATTAGGTTAAAATTGTTTTAGTTGTTTTGATTTTCGTAAATAACGCCAAATATCATTATAATAATATGGATTTTTAATTTTCTCAAAAAAGTCCGTAGGAGTACGACAAGTTATTGTATTAACAATATTTCGTATCAATGGAGTTATATTTGACACTAAAGTTAGATGAAAACCGTCTCCAAGTTGTCCCTTCGAATTCAGTCCCTTTACACTTAGCACAGCGTGAAGGAGGCTTGAACAACCTCAAATCTTCTAGCTATTTCATTTAGCATGGCGGTGCATACCAAAGCACCCTGATTTATCTACTATTCATCACCAACAATGACAGGAGGGAGGACTAATACATACATCTTATCTTACTAATATTATAAATGTGAATGTAGCGATGCTTGGATATTTGGATGTCCAGACGTTTGCTTTTGTTCCTCAAAAACGTGAGAATGGCAAGACGGATTTTGTTGAAATTTGGCAGGCATACAGGCTATAGTCTGGAAGGAAGTATAGGCTATTTTTTGTTTTTAATTTTGGGGGTTCCGACCCTGCTAAGGACCGTTACTTTTCGATATATTTTTATTCCATATAACTATGAGTATACTGGAATTATACTTATGATATTTCGCATATAGGTATAGAAAGATCGTACAATATAGGTATCAAACGAAAGGGGAAGGTCCCAGGTTACATTTGGACTTCGATATGTTTCGATAAATTAATCGATAACTGAATTATAGGTGAAAATGTTATTTCCCAAAAGCATTAAAATTACACTACAATATCGGTATCAAACGAAAGGGGAAGGTCCCAGGTTTCATTTGGACTTCGATATGTTTCGATAAATTTATCGATAACTGAGTTATCGGTGGAAATGTAATTGCCCAAAAACCTTAAACTTGCCCTACAATATGGGTATCAAACGAAAGGGGAAGGTCCCAGGTTTCATTTGGACTTCGATCTGTCTCGATAAATTTATCGATAACTGAGTTTTCGGTGAAAATGTTATTGCCTAAAAGCATTAAAATTACACTACAATATGGGTATCAAACGAAAGGGGAAGGCCCCAGGTTTCATTTGTACTTCGATATATTTCGATAAATTGATCGATAACTGAGTTATCGGTGAAAATGTTATTGCCCAAAAGCATTAAAATTACACTACAATATGGGTATCAAACGAAAGGGGAAGGTCCCAGGTTTCATTTAGACTTCGATATATATCGATAAATTGATCGATAACTGAGTTATCGGGGATTGCCCAAAACCTTAACATTACCCTATAAAATGGGTATCAAACGAAAGGGGATAGCCCAAGGTTTTTTATTTGGATTTCGATATATTTCGATAAATTTATCGATAACTGAGTTATCGGTGAAAATGTTATTGCCCAAAAACATTAAAATTACACTACAATATGGGTATCAAACGAAAGAGGATGGCCCAGGTTTCATTTGGACTTCGATATATTTCGATAAATTGATCGATAACTGAGTTATCGGTCAAAATGTGATTGCCCAAAAACCTTAAACTTGGCCTACAATATGGGTATCAAACGAAAGGGGAAGGCTCCAGGTTTCATTTAGGACTTCGATATATTTCGATAAACTGATCGATAACTGAGTTATCGGTGAAAATGTGATTGCCCCAAAACCTTAAATGTCCCTATAATATGGGTATCAAACGAAAGGGGATGGCTCCAGGTTTCATTTGGACTCCGGCATATTTCGATAAATTTATCGATAACTGAGTTATCGGGGATTGCCCAAAAACCTTAACATTACCCTATAAAATGGGTATCAAACGAAAGGGGATAGCCCAAGGTTTTTTATTTGGATTTCAATATATTTCGATAAATTTATCGATAACTGAGTTATCGGTCAAAATGCGTTTCCCGAAAAACCTTAATATTACCCTACAATATGGGTATCAAACGAAAGGAGATGGCCCCAGGTTTCATTTGGACTTCGATATGTTTCGATAAATTTATCGACGATTGAGTTATCGGTGAAAATGTGATTGCCCAAAAACCTTAAAGTTAACGAACAAGGGGAAGTTTTTTAGTCTATGGACACACGGTTGGTGCGACGGCATCAATTACGGTGCATTGCCCACCCGCAAAAACAAAAAATAAAAAAATAAAACAGGTAAGAATTTAAATATTTCCCTTACGTTTGTTCTTACAGCCTCTTCTATAACCATCTTTGGGCGTTTTCACATTACTCGGCACGACTTTTGTCTTCAATGAATCCATTAAGATGAATGTTTGTTAATACATATTCAAACCCATGAGTTTACATTTTTTTTCTCTTTATGCTGGACTTCGACAAACTGAATGTTGAAAGGGGACTTCGTAGGTGCGGACAAGACCGCGGGTAAAGACTAGTATATCATATTCGAGGGCACCATATTCATTAGAGTGCATTTATGTTGGAGCTAGGCTAGAAAGAATGCCACGAAAATTATAAATGGAAATACCGTATACCTTTTATGTCGGAGCTGCGATAAATGCTAAGCTCAGCACAGACAACGAAGAAAATATCTACCTTGTGGAAATGGAATGTACATATAGTGTTTATGTTGAAGGGAAGCGCGAAAGAAAGACAGGAACGAAAATTGTTAACGGAACTCCCTAAAGTTGTATAATGGAGTTGCGCTGTAAACGCATAATATAATAGAGTCGCACTAGTCAAATCTATGTTTCTCTTCGATGTGCTCGCTCTCATATAAACACTCACAATATATCCAATAATTGATATCACTATCGATATTAGCTCCAACATAAATGTATGCATATGTATTATCCAAGCAACGGCCTAATATAGTGATAAAAATTATTCTAGTCCTTCAGAAATTTACGATATGCCACAGTTTTGCCTTCTAAAACAACTGCTATAAGTTGAAAAAAAGCTAACGCTTATGCCCATTGTCCCCATATGGGGACACTACTATAAAACTAAAATTTTTTAATACTATTTAAAATTTTTTCAACACAATGTGACTTCCTAAAGGTTTTTAACTCTCCGTTTGATATTTAAGTCAACTTAGTTTAGTTTAGTTCAACAATATATCCAAAAAATATATATAAATACTCCACAAGAATTAGCCCAATGAAATTTGGAATTTTTAAGGGCTTGAAATGGTACATTTATTGTCACAACCTGCATATGTTTTTGATTACATAAACTTTGGTATTCTATATTTCATAATTGAGGACATATTGCGAGTTTTTTATATTTAGTAAAGAGTAGCAGCTAGTTGAAGAGGTGTCCTCATATGGGGACAGTGGGCGGTAATGGGTTAATGTGGCTTAATTCAAAACTTTGGCGAAGTTTTAATTTCACTGTTTCTTATTTTTTACATACAAATAAATGAACGCGTATTCACAACGCGTATATACATCTGCATACTAAACGCACACAAAAACTTGTAAGTAGTTGCAAATAAGAGTCCACAATTTTTCCTACCCTTAGTATATATTTTTAAATTTCACCGACAGAACCCTTCTTATTAAATTTTAAACTGACTCTTAATAATATGTGTACTCACGTATCAAAAATATCACAGTTAAAATGCACACTTTAACAGCTGATTACAGCGTGAAAGATGGGGTTAGAAAGGAACAAAAACCACCATTGGCCACAGTGATCATCTGCCATTCGAGCTGCATACAAAAGTTTTGAAATGTTTACAACAACAAAATTTAATTATTCACGTCTAAATTGAGTAAAAATGCCACTGTGCGTCACGACGAATATTTAACGTAGCTATTATTTAACTAATTTTTTTTTAAGCAATTCAGTATATGTATGTAAAGTTGTAGAAGTCCGACCCGAAGTTTAAAGCTTATATTGAGAGGATTAACGAAAAACAATTTTTTTTTGATCCCACGAAATACCTCCGAAATAGTTTTTTATTGTAACTTTGTTATTTGACTTCATAGTTCAAAAGGACATTAGAAGAAAATATAGAGCTTCGAAATACGAAAATAATGACGTATCAATTTTAAAAATCGGATGTTAAATTACAAAGTAACAAGAAAAAACCATTTCGGCGGAGTTTCGCGGGTCAGAAAAAAATTTTTTTTTTGTCCTTTAATCCTCTTAATAAAAGCGTCAAATTTAGGGGTGGACTTTCACAACTTTACATATCCTGAAGTGCTTAAAAGAATTTTGGAGCACTTTCATTTGGCAAAACAAAGAGGTAATTTTGCGTTTTTTGGTTATCACTTTATTCAAAAATATTTTTCGCTAAAGCTACATGTCGCTAGCTTTGAGTGCAAATTGTGTAAGTCCTTTTTTCAAACTTTGTAGGAGAGACAAAAATCAAAAAATAAAAAAATTTCTAAATGAAAAAAAAAATTTCTCTTCATATAAAAATTTTGGACTTACACAATTTTCTTCGCTTTTTGGACTTACACAATTTGCGTATCACTGAATAACAACGAGTAGAAATATGACAAGTATCACAGATTTTTTTAGCGTGGTACGTATTTGATTTTTTTAGCTTTCTACACTTAAAAACACTTTTTCATAAAAATGGACTTACACAGTTTGCACTCTAAGCTAGCGATGTGCGATAACAGCTAACAGTACCTCGTCTAAAGGGTAATTAAAATACGCTTTTAACGACATACAACTTGTGGTGGTTGAGTAAAAACTCACTGAGCGATAGCTGGTCAAAGTCAAAATATTGTGGATTTTTTTCAATTTTTTTTAATTTGGATTCTGAAAATAGGTTTTTTTATAGAAGTTGGGGAAATCAGCAAAAGATTTATTTTTAAAAATGAGCCACTTTAAGCGTAATGTTACCAATATCCCATTAGTACTTTATTTTTAGCGATTTTTTTCTGGTGAAACGAAAAGGATATTTTATAGTCGAAAAACTTGGTTAGGTGACCCAACTATGTGAAAACGACTTCATAGCTCAAAAGGACTATACAGCGATATATGGAGCTCCACCAGACTAAAATAATGACATATAAATTTTACAAATCGGGTGTCAAATAAAAAAGTTGCAAAAAAAAAATATTTCCGCGGTATTTCGCGGTATAAAAAGCAAGTAAGGAAGCCTAAGTTCGAGTGGAATCGAACATTAGATACTCAGCTGTATGCTTTCATTGTTTGTTTGCGTTTGATGGAAACACGGTGTAATTTATATAAAGCGAGTGCTGCATACAGTGGGCGTAGCCACGCCCATTTTCAAAATTTTTATCAGTCATCCAACTAAGCATATGGATATTACTATTTGTGCAAAATTTCACTCCTTTATGACTTCCAGTTACAAAGATGTCACGTTACAAATTTCCAAAGCGTGTTCCAGAAATATCTTTGCTAAAAAGTAGGCGTGGTCATAAACAGATTTCAATAAATTTTTCCGTGTCTATTAATACAAGTTATAAAAGTGTATAAACCAAGTTTCATCATAATATCTCAATTATTTGTCGAGTTATGGGCTCAGAAATCTCGTATATTCCTGCTTCAAAAAAAAGGCGGTGTCACGCCCATTATCCAAAATTTTTCCATTTTTTATTTTCGGTCTATTGTGGAACTCTTGCCACAAAATTTCAATGAATTATCTTTATATTTGACAAAGATATCGCTTAAAATGTTTTTATTACGCCACTTTATAATACCCATATATAAAAGGGGGCGTGGTCGTCAACCGATTTCGCTAAAATTGTCAACATGTATTACCACAAGTAACGAAGGTGTACACACCAAGTTTCGTCATTATATATCAATTATTTGTCGAGTTCTGGGCTTAATATATTCCTGCTTCTAAAAAGAGGCGGTGCCACGCCCATTTTCCAAAATTTTTGTGTTTTTCGTTTTATGTCCGCAGTTGGACTCCTGCCATAAAATTTCAATGATATATCTTTATATTTCACAGAGATATCGCTTAAAATGTTTTTTATTAGGTCACTTTATAATACCCATATATAAAAGTGGGCGTGGTCGTTAACAGATTTTGGCAATTTTTCGTCCAAAAATTTGCCTAAGTAAGTATATCACGAGTACCAAATTTCATAGATATATCTTCAAAGGTTTCTGAGTTATGACTCATAAAACTTTCAATGTTTGCCCCTTAATAAGTGGGCGTGGCACCGCCCATTTTCCAAAATTTCATCCAATTTTTTCATAGGGGCCTGAGCTCAACACGTGGGTAAAATTTCATCGCTCCAGCTATATTAGTGACTGAGATACAGAATTTCCGTTTTTTTCTATATAGGAAAAGTGGGCGTGGTCATGGTTCGATTTCGCCCATTTTCAATACCAACCGTCCCAGTCTCGATACCAACTTGCATTTCAAATTTCATCAAAATATCTCAATTTTTGCGCGAGTTAGAGTGTTTACAGACGGACGGACGGACCGACGGACATGGCTCAATCGATTTCTCTGTTCACCTGATCATTTTGATATATATATAAGTCTATATCTATCTCGATTATTTCACTCTGTTACAATCCACCGTTATGTGATTAAAACTATAATACTCTATGTACTAGTACAGCTGAGTATAAAAAGAAAAATTGTTAATATAAGCTTCATATATAAGTGATGACTTTTACAGCGGTGAGCGTTCTCACGGAGAAATAAAAGAAAACATGAGATTGCGATACCAAAGCCATTGGGATGCCTCTTATAGCATTGTAATTTTTCTACGGATTATAATCCGGAAAGTGCCAAATTTTCACTAAGAGATAGGCTGTTGACTCAATGTGTGAAACCAAGAGGATATTTAATATTTCTTTAAAAAAATTACAAAAAAGTATATGAATGTCGGAAAAAAACTGAAAATTTTCATTAAAAAAATTTTTTTGATCGCTATAACTCCGTCGATTTAATTATTTTGGCTTTGTTGGAAAGGGTATTTCATCCTCTCAAAACAAAATTAAATAACGTAAAAATCGAGACGGTAATGGCGGATATATTGACTAATTAGTAATCCTACTTTTTTTTCTTATCTTAAAAACTGAAATTTCAAAATATGTATCTCGAAAACTGTTCTACTTTTAAACCATCTGATTACATATTTGGAATCAGCAGAAAATTCTACATAGGAATCATGTATCAAATGTCGAGGATATGATAATTTTTGAAATTTTGTCTGGTAGTGTAATTAAGGTTTTTTAACTTTAAGCTAAAAAATAATTTGGTCAATTATACAACAATATGACAGCTCTAACAGCCTTCGTAAATGTACGAAAGCGGTTTCGTACTATTTACGAAATCTTTCGTTGCTCAAAAGTACTAAAGTATTTCGTAAATAGTACGACAGCCTTCGTTAATACTACGAAAGTATTTCGTAAATAGTACGAAAGCCTTCGTAAATACTACGAAGTATTTCGTAAATAGTACGAAAGCCTTCATAAATACTACGAAAGTGTTTCGTAAAGACCACAAAATTTTTTCGTAAACAGTACGAAATAGCTTTCGTACTATTTACGCAACCTTTCGTTGATCAAAATTACGAAAGTATTTCGTAATATGTACGAAAGATTTCGTAATATTTACGAAGGAATATTTTGAGTGTATGCTAGCTTCAGAGCTTTTCAATACTCACATATTTTCTAGGCAATAGATACAGTATGCGATCGATTTTTTCCACGCGCACACAAATCGATTTACCGACGGTTGTACGACCAAATAGAAATACTTCACCCGGACATCTATTGGCATCTTCCCATGCTTCCCAGTACCAAAATTTCAGCGAATCCTCCGCTTTTGTACTCAATTTTGTGTTAATTTCGTAATTTGTTATTTCTTCTGCGAAGTTTTCTTTTGGACAAATTTGTTCCCAATTAGTTATCAAACTCTGCAGTTCGTCTGCGTCTTTTGATATAGGTCCTTCAACATGCGGTTGCTCCGTAGGGGACTTTCCCTTATTAACTGACAATGATTTTCCTAAACCAAATTTTTCGTCTTCACCTTGCAAATAACTAAAATCTACATCATCGTCTGGGAAATTACAAGCAGCAAGGGTGTTTCCCAATCGTGCATTCTCAGATTTTGTCGGCTCTTGTAATGTGCTGCCAACAATAGCTGATGCACTGTATTTTTTTGGGGAATTCATATCTTCCGATCCTTGCTTTATGTCATTTTTATTAGTTAAGGCAACTTCTTTCTCCGTCAGAGTTTTTTTATTTACTACTTTTGATTTTTGTTCGAGCAAGCGATCCATTAGTTCATCATCGCTTAGTTTTTCATGCTTTTCGTCGCACATTTTCATATTATTTATAAAACTATGCATATATGCTTTGGCGAGTGCCGAGTCTGATTTCCTTGTTGATGTACTCACAATACGAGCTGGTGCTATAACTTTAAATGGTTTAGAGACCGCAGAATCGCCTATGTCTTGAACTCCGTTAGACAAAGAGCTCTTCTCTCCGTCATGCAATTCTACTAGTATATCAGCTAATATATTATCTTCTGCTAGAGCTGTAATTTGAGTCTTTTTTGGTATAGCATTGCTGAATAGATTACGTATGGAGCTCTTCCCATTAACCGGCTTCTCACAGTCGCGTGCTCGCTTCTTGCTTTTTTTCTGGTGTTTGTCCTTTTTATCATTGATTACCTCTCCTTCAGAGTAGTCATCTTCATCCTCGAAAAAATCGCGTCCATCCTCCGCATATCCAGTTCCATCTAAAATGTGGAAATTTAAACATATAAGAATATATCGTCGGCCTCCTGCCAGAAACACGAATGTGACAATTTTTGTAAGTGCGATGTCTGCTCTTTATCGGGTATATATTGATGTAATAACAATTAATATTTGTATATACGCTTATGTACATACACGTAAGGTAAATGTACATAATTCCGTGATACTAAGGACTTTTCTGAATTGCAAGATTTTTGGAGCTTGTTAAGAATTTCTGAAACGGGCCACCTAAAACATAAAATATTTCCGTTTTGGTCGGCAGTCGCGTTTTTGGAAAGCTCTTTGTGATACCAATAAACACCTGATGTTGTTTTTGGCGACAAAATTTTTTTTGTTATATATAAGCAATTCAATTTTTTTGACCTTTTTTCATAACGCGATTGCAGACGATCTACCTAACCAATTTTGACAATTAAACCAGCATTTTCTTTGTTTTTAAAAGTTTTTTATTATCATATGTTTAAAAAAAAATAAACAATTTTTTAAGTTAAATTCTATGAAATTTCTTGAAAGATGGTCGCAAAAAGTGTGTTCTCCGCCTCCTTTCCATAAAAAAAAATTTGCCGTATGTGCAAAATTTTACTACCTATAATATCCAGAAGTAAAAAAAATGGATAGCAAAAGGGAAAAAATTTGTAATTTTTTATATGAAACTGAAATATGAAAATCTGTTCATTTAAACGCTTACAACTCTTGAACCGTCGTACGGAATCGCACGACATTAAGTACGCTTATTTACTATAACTAGTATCGCCGGTGGTCGAAATTCGACCATGCAATTTATTTTTTCAACTTTGTATTGGTACAAAAATTATTCCTTTTCGCGGAGATAAGCAACACTTTCCAAATTCCAGTTGTACCGCAACACTGATTTGCCCTTTTGATCACGGTCCGACGCGAAATGATGGCCAAAATAAAGGCAGATCTAGGAAGGTAGGCCCGGTGAGCGCTTTTAAATTAAAGCGACTCTTCAACTGTGTTTACGATATTTGTAAACACGTTTACGATATCTATTTATCTTAACCAAAAATTTTATTTATTAATTATAAAGAAATTAAATAATTTATAGAAAAAATTATATGCCTATGCACTGCTCCTGACTCATACGAACACATCCATATCGATTTTATGTGGATATGAGTATGTTAAATGTGCAAAACAGCCTGGCAATTGTTTGTATGGGAAAAATGTTAGCCTATTAATATATAGATACCGCGAAGCCGTAAGACATAATCTAGCCATCATCGGAAAAGTGGGAGTGGTACCTCCCATACTAACTAATGCTTTCAATTCATGTAAATATTTCAATATTTTTCATAAAAACAGTGGGGATAGATAGATAAGTAAAGTAGATGTTGAATACATACAAAAACACTGGAACTTGTTCATTTTATTGCGAATAAAAATAAATGTACATAGGTATCACATATTTTTAGTTCTCGATCTTGCATGGGAATATACGAGATTTCTTAGCCTATAATTCGACAAATAATTGAGATATTATGACGAAACTTGGTTTATACACTTTTATAACTTGTGTTAATACACGCAAAAATTTTTTGAAATCGGTTTATGACCACGCCTACTTTTTAACAAACATATTTCTGGAACACCCTTTGGGAATTAGTAACGTGACATCTTTGTAATTAGCGTCATAAAGGAGTGAAATTTTGCACAAAGAATAATATTCATATGCTTAGTTGGATGACTGATAAAAATGTTGAAAATGGACGTATGCAGCACTCGCTTTATATAAAGTACACCGCGATTCCATCAAACGCAAACAAACAATGAAGGCATACAGCTGAGTATCTAATGTTCGATTCCACTCGAACTTAGGCTTCCTTACTTGTTTTGTTTCAACTTACCAAAGATACGTATTAAACTTTCGAGTTCCATTCCCTAACTATTCGGCGTGAGCGTATTAGCAAATTGTTGACTTGATTAGGGTTGCAAAACTAAATTTTCCGAAAACAAATATTGTGACATCACTTAACCAGCCCATGTTACAACATAGCACGCATCGTCAACGTTTGCAGCTAAGCTGGGCTTAAATATATACTATAAAAATGTATCAATGACACTTTACACTAACCACAGATAACCCTGTAACATTTATTTTTATTCGCAATAAAATAAACAAGTTCCAGTGTTTTTGTATGTATTCAACATCTACTTTACTTATCTATCTATCGCCACTGTTTTATGAAAAATATTGAAAGATTTACATGAATTGAAAGCATTAGTTAGTATGGGCGGTACCACTCCCACTTTTCCGATGATGGCTAGATTATGTCTTACGGCTTCGCGGTATTATAGTAAATAAGCGTACTTAATGTCGTGCGATTCCGTACCAGGGTTCAAGGGTTGTAAGCGTTTAAATGAACAGATTTTCATATTTCAGTTTCATATAAAAAATTACTAATTTTTTCCCTATTGCGATCCATTTTTTTTGACTTCTGAATATTATAGGTAGTAAAATTTTGCACATGCGGCTAATTTTTTTTATGGAAAGGAGGCGGAGATCACAATTTTTGCGACCATCTTTCAAGAAATTTCATAAGAATTTAACTTAAAAAAATTTTTATTTTTTTTTTAAACATATGATAATAAACTAATAATAAACTTTTAAAAACAAAGAAAATGCTGGTTTAATTGTCAAAATCGGTTAGGTAGATCGTCTGCAATAGAAGGCTGCACGAATGGATTCGAAACGGCCAACAAAATATTCGCGGCCGTCCAATTACAGTACCTACTTGTTTCTGTCGTTTTAGAATAAACGCAAGTAGAGCACAACCATAAACAGAACCAATACAATTACTTATTCGTAGCGACAATTACACGACCTTAAAAAGGTTCTGCAAATAGTGTACACTACTTGCGAATACTTCGAATATAATCGAAATATATGTATGTACATACATATTTTCATAAACACACATCCAGACGTTGTGTTCAGCAAAATTAAGTACGCTGCTAGTGTGAGTGTGTGTATGTGCATATGCATACACACTAGGGCGGGTCGATTGGTAGGGGCTAAAAAAAAATTAATGGACACATCGCAATTATAAAAATTTGGGTAATTTCAAGCTTTTTTGCCCAAGAAACCATATGTCTAAAATAAATTTCGAACCAGAGCTTTTTACGATCTACATATTTCCAACTGTTCTATATATTTTAAAATAACTCGGTAACCAATACTTCGATTCTTTTGATTTTTTCGGCATTAGTTAGGAAACTTATTTGGCATATTAAGGTGGTTTTATGAAGGAAATAAAGTTCTCCCGAAATTCGCGGAACAACCCGATTTTCATGCGAATATAATACGGAAATCTATACCTAAAATTTTTCCTTAATATATTAAAATTTAGAGGTCGTGCAAATGCCTCCAAATTTCTTTTTCCTTTTATATCAGTGATGATACATAATTTTTTTCAAAGTCCTTAATGAACAAGAAAAAACATTTCTTATCATTAAAAAATGGAACATATGTTTGTTGGGCTTTTATTTTTTGGTCCACCTTAATGCCATATGCACATTAAATAAACAAACAAACCAAAGAAGCAAGAAGGTTTTGCGAATACTTCATAACATGGTTATTATTATGTTCTATTCTATCGTGGCGAATAGTGTACACTAATCGCTCCAACAGAGAAAATAGAAATAGTATTTGTATTCCAAATGAAAAGTATGGGTTTTATTCGTAACTGCTTGAAATTGTGCTGTGACTAATTGTACAATGCATAGAGTATTCGCAAATATAGAAGAGGCAAATGGTATTGTGCAGAGGTCTAGTCTGCAATCGCGTTTTGAAAAAAAGGTAAAAAAAATTTAATTGCTTATATATAGGGCAACCAAAAAATTGCTCTAAAAATGCTTTTTTGGCGCCAAGAATTGGCACTTTTTAGCTTTAAAATTTTTTTATTTCAATTCATTTTCTTTAAACGTAAAAATATAATATGAAAATGTATGTAAATCTGAGGTACATGTTTTAAAACAAATTAATTCAAATTGTCGTTAAACTTAAAGAATTAGCCTTAAAAATTATTTTATTTCAGTTCATTTTCTTAAAACATAAAACAAAGTAAAGTAAACTAAACTAAAATAAAATAAAACTAGCCGGACCCGTGCGCATCTTGCGCAAAAAATAACAAAACATACGTGGCGCCAGTCGGTATGGTTTGTGCTGTCACGCCCATTTTAAAAAACTTATTATTTATTTGGTTTGGTGGACCTTATGGAACTTTCAATGAATTACCTAGATATACAGTCATGTGAAAAATAATAGGGACACCTGATTGAAATATTTCAAAGATCGATTCTGCTTCAATTTCTAAACAGTGGTCAAAACTTATACATTAATTTCTTGCTCAGATGTCTCCGAAGTAAGGAACAGTCATTTTATCGGTATTTTTTTGGGTCGTTTCATAATGGCTGATGATTTTGTGGAGTGAGTTCGTTTCAGCTTGTGAAAAATAATAGGGACACCAAACTTCAATTAAATTTTTTTTTCGAAAGGGTGAAGATTTTTATAGATAATAAAAAACTAAGTCACTGACTATCAAATAAAGTTTTATAATATACTAGGTTTTTAACCCTATAATACCATCAGGTACTCAGAATGGGTCGAGGAGACCCCTTCACTATTCAACTTATTGCAAAAAGTAAAAATCTCCAAAATAAGTGTTTTTCGTGCCGGGAAATTGACGAAATGTTAAATTGCTTTGAAATAATGTTAGAAAATGTTGCAAAGCATAATCCAAAAGTATAAACACGCGGACGGACGCCAAAAATATCCCCACTGGTTCAAATGAATATAGAGATATTTGCAAGAAAGGACCCTTTGTATCCTTCCATGATATACAAAAATAGTTTTATTTGAACATGAAATCTCCCACAATTCGAAAAATGTTAGTTTTAAAAGATTTAAAGCCAAAAAGGGCAATAGGGCCCTTTCTTTCAAAATAAAATGTTGCAAAAGGCAACTACGTCACTTACTACTACGTGGCGTGGCCAGTGGAGAAATGGTGTCATATTATGTGCTCAGAATCGAGCATTTTTATACTGATTGTGGCTCAGAACATGTTCTCACACCAGTGAATACCGTTTTCAACCCAAAAAATACCGCCAGGACTGTCAAACATGGAGGACGTGCTCCTTAGAAAAATGTAGCTTTTTAGAAACATTTTATTTTGAAAGAAAGGGCCCTATTCTTGGCCATTTTGGCTTTAAATCTTTTAAAACTAACATTTTTCGAACTGTGGGAAATTTCATGTTTAAATAAAACTAATTTTTTATGTCATGGAAAGACATAACGGGTCCTTTCTTACAAATATCTGTGTATTCCTTTGAACCAGTGGGGATATTTTTGGCTTCCGTCCACGTGTTTATACTTTTTGGGTTATATTTTACAGCATTTTGCAACATTATTTCAAAGCAATTTCACATTTCGTCAATTTCCCGGCACGAAAAACACTTATTTTCGAGATTTTTACTTTTTGCTATAAGTTGAATAGTGCAGGGGTCTCCTCGACCCATTCTGACTCCCCGGTGGTGTTGCAGGGTTAAAAAACCTAGTATATTATAAAACTTTATTTGATAGTCAGTGTCTTAGTTTTTAATTATCTATAAAAATCTCTACCCATTCGAAAAAAAAATTATTTGAAGTTTGGTGTCCCTATTATTTTTCACAAGCTGAAACGAACTCACTCCACAAAATCATCAGCCATTATGAAACGACCGAAAAAAATGCCGATTAAATAACCGTTCCTTACTTCGGAGACATCTGAGCAAGAAATTAATGTATAAGTTTTGACCACTGTTTAGAAATTGAAGCAGAATCGATCTTTGAAATATTTCAAGGCAGGTGTCCCTATTATTTTTTACATGACTGTATGTTTGACAAAGATATCGCATAAAATGTTTTTATTATTCCTATATAGGTATGTGCAATATATTTTTATATATTTTATATATATTTTTATGTGCGTATGTGGTTCTTGCCGACTTGGGTAATTTTTTTCCACACGTTTGCCTTGGCTTAATCGATTTATCTGCTACAGTTCCTGAGTTTTGACTTATAAATATTTGAAAATTTGCCCCTCTTGGCCCATTTTTCAAAATTTCAGCATGTTTCCTCATAGCGGCATAACGTCATTTCATCACTCGGGCTTTATTAGTGACTGAATTATCATGTGTAACGTGTTTTTCGAAATTCATCCATATGCCTTATTTTCAACCCCAACTTTCTCTGTTCCCATTAGAATCTATGTACCAAATTTCATTAAAATATTTCTATTTTTGCGCAAGTTAGAGTGTATACGGCCGGACGGACGGACATGGTTCAATCATTTTTTTCATCCTGATCGTTTTGATATACTCTTATGGCGTTTTCTTTTCTGACAAAAAATGTTGCCCTTTAATATCTCAATTATCGAATTACGTAACATGACTTTCTATAAAATGGCTGAATTTGTAGTTAATGGTGCCCTCTTACTTAGTCAGAGGACAACATTCGTTGAAATCACCACACAAGCTTACAAAATGGCTAAGAAAATCAAACAGGGCAACATTTTTTCGAGAAAAGAAAACGGCATTATACATATATTAAGGTGGAGTGAAATTTTTTTTTTTGGAAATTCAATTTGTTCCAAAGCCAGAACGGCACCTTTCTAGCCCAATAATAAGCCTTTAAAATTTTATGGACCTACTCGCATGTTTAGAGGTGCCCTCAGCCCCACAAAGTTGAAAAAATAGCACGATCTGGTACAAATGTGAAATTTCTACAATTATGAAATAAAAAAACCAAGTATGAGGATTGATAAACAGGCTAAGTTGAGTATAAAAGTGAATTTTTTTTTTGGAAACAACAACAACCAAAGTTATTAAAGGTCAAAGTTTATATTATGCATTTTTTAAATTGCAATTACTTAAAAACTACTGAACCGATTTCAAATATTTTTATACCATTCGATAGGTATTTTGAATCCCTTTAGTTTGATATACATTTTATGTGGGTTCCATAACACTCCCCGCTGCGGGGGTAAACCCCCCTTTTACCCCCCTTACTTTTCATATAAAGTACCACGCCCAATAAAACACCGTGTCGCATGCATAGCTAATTAATACCTTTAAAACGATGCCTTACTTATTAATTTTGGTAAATTATGTGAGCAGAAAAAGGGATATTTATAAAACACCAATTAGAAATAATATATCGTTGGCTTCGTGAGCAAATGTGCTAAGTCCATTTATGGTTACTTTTCAGGAGAGGCAAAAAACCTCCTACCTTTTTTTGTTGTTATTATTTTAAAAACCTGAAAATGCAGTTTTCTTCCTCAGATGGTCGTGCTAAAATACCAGTTATCGGCACATTTTAATATAAAGCTTGTCCAAAGTTATGAGCTTCTTTAGGACTTAGCACATTTGCTTTCTATGATTTTGTTTTTTTAGGTGGACTTAGCACATTTTCTCACAAATTATTATACTCAACTGTACGTAGTAAAATTGAAATACTTTGATGAAATTTGGTACAGAGGCTCCTAACTAGACAGGGAGGGTTGGTATTGAAATAGGCGATGATGGATGATAACCACGCCCACTTTCCCTATATAGTATATATCGAAAAACACGCAAAAGGTGATAATGGATGAAATTCTATCCATGCAATGAAAGAAATAAACTGAAATTCTCGAAAATGGGCGGTACCACATCCACTTATGAATGGATAAATTTTAAAAGTTTTATAAGTGATAAATAACTCAAAAACCATAGTAGATATATATATGAAATGTGGAAGGTGTAATTTATTTGCTAGGGCAAAGGTTGCACGAAAAATTGTCCAAATCGGTAGATGACCACGCCTACTTTTATATATGGGAACTATAAATGGAACTAATAAAAACATTTTAAGTGACGTCTTTGTCAAATATGAAGATAATTCATTGAAAGTTTTGGCATGAGTCCAACTATGGAAAAAAAACAGAAACCATAAAGATTTTTGAAAATGGGCGTGACATCGTGAATCTAAGACATTTCGGAGCCCATAACTCGACAAATAATTGAGATAGTACGGCGGAACTTGGTGTAGGTAAATATGTATTTTTTTTTATTTGTAGTAAAATTTTAGCAAAATCGATTTGTAACCACGCCTACTTAAAAAAAATTGTAAAACTCCCTTTGGAAACTTGTGACATGGCATCTTTGTAACTAAAAGTCATAAAGGGATGAAATTTTACACTAACAAGAATATTTTAGGTTTTGCCTGATGAGAGATAAAACTGTTGATAATGGGTGTGGCCACGCCCACATTATGCTGTACCCTCTCTATATAAAATAGGTGCACCGCCTTTCGATCAAACGCATACAATTATAATAAAAATGTAAGAAGTACCGCAACTAGTTTACATATCAAATTGGTGGGAAAGCTCACTCCCGCAAATTACACTGGATCACAAAATGAAATTTTTTGTATGTACTTTGGACGTGACTATCCTATCTATATGTCGCTGATTCCGAAAATCGGGTTCATTTTTAATTCTATGGGAAGGTTTTTGAGATATCGGCAATTTATCGTTATTTGGCCAATGGTTCCACTTAATCCCTCTTTAACTCAGTGAGCTATCTTCCTTAGCGTGACACCAAACGAAATAAAATTAAATTTCCTTTTCATTTTTCTCTAACTCTTATAGTTTCTGAAATATTGACGATTCAATTTGAATTTTTTCGATTTTTTACGATTTTTTGAAGAAAAAATTGACTTTGTCAGGCAATATCTTTAAAACCAATGTTTTCACCTTCGGTTTTACTCCTTTACGTGAAGCTCCATTTTATTCGGAAAAAAATAAGATAGCTTATCTTTTTCCTAATGGAATGGAGCTTCACGTAAAGGAGTAAAACCGAAGGTGAAAACATTGGTTTTAAAGATATTGCCTGACAAAGTCAATTTTTTCTTCAAAAAATCGTAAAAAATCGAAAAAATTCAAATTGAATCTTCATTTTTTCAGAAACTATAAGAGTTAGAGAAAAATGAAAAGGAAATTTAATTTTCTTTCGTCTGGTGTCACCCTAAGGAAGATAGCTCACTGAGTTAAGAAGATATACAGGATTAAGTGGAGCCATTGGCCAAATAACGGTAAATTGCCGATATCTCAAAAACCTTCCCATAGAATTAAAAATGAACCCGATTTTCGGAATCAGCGACCGATTTTACATATAGATAGGATGGTCGCGTTTAGAGTATTTTTTGGCTGTAGAGCAGTGTTATTAACGTTTACAGTCCCAAACCATGTTTATTAAAGCAATGTAGTAATAATTCTATATCATTCTACAAAACAAATTAAAAAAACCAATAATTTCTCATTTTCACCTGGACTTAGCACGTAGATTTTTGAAAAAAAATTTTTTATGGACTTAGCACATTTGCATAACTCTGCATTACACCATGAAAAACAGACATTGTGGGAACTTCTTTTTGACAGACGATGTATTTTTAGTTGTACTATCTTACTGCATTAAAATCTCAGTTTTGATAAAAATTGGACTTAGCACATTTGCTCACGAAGCCAACGATATATGATAACAAAATGTAAACTCTTAGGTACATGTTTCAAAAGAAAAAGACAGTATGCCGGAATCGTAATTTGGCGTTAGGTCGGTCGCGCGTTGATCGTACCTCAAAGCCGCTTCACACTAACATTCGATATTAGATCCCAATAAACATTTTTCTTCATTTTCAATTTGAGGTTCATTTGAGAAGTAACCCTATTGTCAAATATCAAACGTTTGTTATCAAATGCACCTCAAATTTCCCTTGATAGCGTTCTCAAACAAAAAGGCTCATTTTTAGTATGGGATTTTGGGCTGATTCTCAATTTGATTCATTTCATTTTCTCAAACCTATTTCAAAGGTGGTACGTAATGGAATGCAATCAATAGATGTTTGTATGTATTACATATTTGTACTCTATAGTACAGAAAAATTGAGGGATAGTGAGAGTGAGAGAGTTTGTGTTGTGAGCGCAGAAACGGAATGGAATAAATAGATGTACATATGTATTACATATTTGTACTCTGATGTGATGTTTTTCATTTACCCGTGCGGGTGAATTTTTCCGGTGCCTTTTGTACAGTTACATTAGTATATTAATATCTTTTTATACTCAGCTGTACTAGTACACAGAGTATTATAGTTTTGATTTCCTAACGGTGGATTGTAACAGAATGAAATAATCGAGATAGATATAGACTTATATATATCAAAATGATCAGGGTGAAAAGAGAAATCGATTGAGCCATGTCCGTCCGTCTGTCCGTCTGTGCGCACGATAACTCGCGCAAAAATTGAGATATTTTGATGAAATTTGAAATGTAAGTTGGTATCAAGACAGGAACGGATGGTATTGAAAATGGGCTAAATCGGACCATGACCACGCCCACCTCCCCTATATAGTAAAAATCGGAAATTTTGTATCTCAGTCACTAATAGAGCTAGAGTGATAAAATTTCACACACGTATTGAGCTCAGGCCCTTATGAAGAAATATGGTGAAATTTTGGAAAATGGGCGGTGCCACGCCCACTTATTAAGGGGCAAACATTGAAAGTTTTATGAGTCATAACTCAGAAACCGTTGAAGATATATCGATGAATTTTGGTAGGCGTGATATACTTACTTAGGCAAATGTTTTGACGAAAAATTGCCAAAATCGGTTGACGACCACGCCCACTTTTATATATGGGTCTTATAAAGTGACCTAATAAAAACATTTTAAGCGATATCTCTGTCAAATATAAAGATATATCATTGAAATGTTATGGAAGGTGTCCAACTATGGACATATAACAAAAAATACAAAAATTTTGGAAAATGGGCGTGGCATCGCCTCCTTTTAGAAGCAGGAATATACGAGATTTCTGAGCCCATAACTCGACAAATAATCGATATATTATGACGAAACTTGGCGTATACACTTTCACTACTTGTAGTAATAGGGTCAGAATATTTAAAATCGATCAAAAAAAAAAAAGTTAGCTGCGATTTTTGCGAATCCAGCATAAATCGATAGCCGCACGACTTCTAAGATTTTCTGTATACTTAGTTTTAAAAATTTTTTTTTTTTAAGTTTATATATTAAGTTAAAGTTTGATGTGATTTTTGGGTAAAATCTTAATATCTCGGGAACTATAAGTCGTATTTGACTGATTTAAAAGGCATTAGAACCAGAAAATTCCAGGCTATTATAAAATGGTATCATTTTGCTACATTTTATATTGGAAGCATAAAAACAAGATTGTGAAGTTGTAATTCGCGGTGTTCTCCTACTCAGAAAATTTGCAATTTAATACCACAAAGAGACCTATCAATCAAGAACCAAAGCCCACTTTCGGATTTTTGGGACAGGCATGATTAAAGAAACTACAGCGATGAATGTTACTCTATGATCAGCAATACTTGCACTTCTATCAATAAAATATACCACTATGAGTAAAGCTAGCGGTAGGCTTTGCTTTTTATCAGATATCTTACCTTCGTACCAATATAAGAAGAAGCTCGTTTTCCCATTTTTACTTCGTTTCGATCATTTTTATCCACGGATTTAAAAAATTAATGTTTAGTTAAGTTTAGTAAACTTTATGTTTAACAAATTCTTTTAAAAATGAAATTTCATTACATAAAATATGTCGGGGATCTTCAAGTACATATACATGGTACTCCCGAGTATTTTTTTATATCTTTCGCTAATTTGAAACGGGGTTTTAGAAAACTATCTTCATTGTTGTAATCTCCATCTTTACCTTATCCAAAAGAAATATTTTTGAAAAACCCTGCCACCTTTCCTACAGTTCCTTAGTTCCTTAGTGTGATTCACAAGTGGTCTCTGTGCGCTGACTCGAGAAGCGTGTCGTTAACTGTGCCACCCAATCCATCACATGGGCCTTTTCCATGGGATGTTGCAAATAAATGACTAAGCTTGGTGTATACACTTTTGTCACTTGTTTACTTGTAATACACGTTCGAAATCGGTTTATGACCCCGCCTTCTTTTTAACAAAGATGTTTCTAGAATGCTCTTCAGAAATTTGTAACGTGACATTTTTGTAACTAAAAGTAACACATTGATACAATTTTTCACTAACGAGTATATTTATGTATACGCTTAGTCGGATCATTGATAAAAATTTTGAAAATGGGCGTGACTACGCCCACTTTATGCGGCAACCCGCTTATATAAAATACACAGTGTTTCGGTCAAACGCAAACAACCAATGAAAGCAGATGAGTATCTAATTTTCGATTCCACTCGAACTTGGGATTCCTTACTTGTTAATAATAGATATGTATACGAGCATAGAATATTTATACCATATTAATCAATACATATTAGACTTAAAAACCATTGTCTATACGGGTAAGTATGCTGTAAACATTTAGCAAATTAAAACACCCAAAATAAAAGCAAAAGAAATAGGCTGAAACCTTGGTTCAAATTAGCGAGAGGTGTCAAAAACACTCGAAAGTACCATGCATTTGTACCTCAAGATCCCGGACATATTTCATGCAGTGAAATTTCATATTTAAATAAATTTGTTAAACATAAAGTTTACTAAACTTAACTAAACATTAATTTTTTAAATCCGTGGATAAAAATGATCGAAACGAAGTAAAAATGGGAAAACGAGCTTCTTCTTATATTGGTACGAAGGTAAGATATCTGATAAAAAGCAAAGCCTACCGCTAGCTTTACTCATAGTGGTATATTTTATTGATAGAAGTGCAAGTATTGCTGATCATAGAGTAACATTCATCGCTGTAGTTTCTTTAATCATGCCTGTCCCAAAAATCCGAAAGTGGGCTTTGGTTCTTGATTGATAGGTCTCTTTGTGGTATTAAATTGCAAATTTTCTGAGTAGGAGAACACCGCGAATTACAACCTCACAATCTTGTTTTTATGCTTCCAATATAAAATGTAGCAAAATGATACCATTTTATAATAGCCTGGAATTTTCTGGTTCTAATGCCTTTTAAATCAGTCAAATACGACTTATAGTTCCCGAGATATTAAGATTTTACCCAAAAATCACATCAAATTTTAACTTAATATATAAACTTAAAAAAAAAAAAAATTTTAAAACTAAGTATACAGAAAATCTTAGAAGTCGTGCGGCTATCGATTTATGCTGGATTCGCAAAAATCGCAGCTAACTTTTTTTTTTTTGATCGATTTTAAATATTCTGACCCAATACATGTTCAAAATTTTAGCGAAATCGGTTGACGACCACGCCCACTTTTATATATGGGTATTATAAAGTGGCCTAATAAAAACATTTTAAGCGATATCTTTGTCAAATATAAAGATAATTCATTGAAATTTTGTGGCATGAGTTCTACAATAGATCGGAAACAAAAAATAGAAAAATTTCGGAAAATGGGCGTGGCACCGCCTCTTTTCAGACAAAGGAATCAACGAGATTTCGGAGCCCATAACTCGACAAATAATTGAGATATTATGACGAAACTTGGTTTATACACTTTTATAACTTGTGTTAATAGACACGCAAAAAGTTATTGAAATCGGTTTATGACCTACTACGCCTACTTTTTAACAAAGATATTTCTGGAACACCCTTTGGGAATTTTTAACGTGACATCTTTGTAACTCATAAAGGGATGAAATTTTGCACAAAGAATAATATTCATAAGCTTAGTTGGATGACTGTTAAAAATTTAGAAAATGGGCGTGGCTACGCCCACTTTATGCAGCACTCGATTTATATAAAGTACCTACACCGTGTTTCCATCAAACGCAAACAAACAATGAAAGCATACAGCTGAGTATCTAATGTTCGATTCCACTCGAACTTAGGCTTCCTTACTTGTTTTAATATGCGTACACACATATGAGAAACAAACTATGTTTTTATTAAATTTTGTGTAACTTCACAAAAAGCCACAAACAAATAAAATAAGAGTAAGATATACAGAATCATTATTACACACAGTCATTTTCAACCATCACCATTTTAACCGTTAAAAGACTGTTCGAGTAGAACAACGAACGCTGACTGAAATTAGCAAACACACAAAATTTCTTCGTTCCTTCAAGCCTTGACATGTTGAAATTCGTGAAATGGTAGAAAATGCGAAACAAGTTTTCCTTTTTTCAAATGTGTTGTAAGTTAATCTAAAATTGATAAACAATGTTTGATGAACAGTTGAAAATATGTTTATTTTCAAATGGTATATATGCTGATTCTCAACTTTAGAAACAATATTTTCTCAAACTTTTGATAATTTCTTTTTCATTGTTTAATGGGATGTTGGATTGTAAACGTGTTCACTGCCACTAATATATTTTGTTGAATTTTTTCATAAATTTCATAATTTTTCATCGAAAAAAAAAACAATTTTAATTTACTTAATGTCAAACGCCCGACTTAGTAGAGAAATGTTCAACTCAGGCGTTATACAGAGTTGCAATGAGCATACGATATTACAAAAAATTTACGATCAAACGCTTGAGGTCACAATGCGATTTGCTTCATATATTTCCATACATTTCTACTCACCTGTTAAAAGCGCGGCCGACCGAGCGCCAAATTTGGATTCCGGTATAAAAAATTTAATTCATATTACCACATACGGCATCCCCGATCAACACAACAAAAAAATGGGAGCGAGGGCGGAGCTCGCAGCAAAAAAATTGGGAGTTAGGAGCAGAGCCAGGGAAAGAAATGTTTGAGAATGGAGCAGGAACGTAGCTAAAGAAAACCCAAACTTTTGCTCCGATGCCCTGGTTGTGAAGATTAAACGAAATATATATGGGGGGTTAGATGTGCAATAAAATTTTGTTGAAATTACCAGACGCACAGTGGGGCAGCTTCCATACATTCAGCGGAAAAAAATAGAAGGAGTTGTCGTAGGGCTTTGAAATTTTGCACACAGGTTATATATGAGCTAGTTAAGAAAATTTCCAAAAATGGTTGAAATCGGTCAACTCCTAGGGGTACCTCCCTTGGACCTATAGTAAAAAATTAAAAAAAAAATTTAAATACAAATTTTAATTTCAGCTCAAAAAAGTAAGATATCTTTACGAAACTTTGCATATCAATTACCCTCATAAAGGGCATTGACGGTACAAAAAATAATTGAAATCGGCCACTCCCTAGGGGTACCTCCCTTGGACCTATAGTAAAAAATTAAAAAAAAAAATTAAATACAAATTTTAATTTCAGCTCAAAAAAGTAAGATAACTTTACGAAACTTTGCATATCAGTTACCCTCATAAAGGGCATTAACGGTACAAAAAATAATTGAAATCGGCCACTCCCTAAGGGTACCTCCCTTGGACCTATAGTAAAAAATTAAAAACAAAATTTAAATACAAATTTTAATTTCAGCTCAAAAAAGTAAGATATGTTTACGAAACTTTGCATATCAGTTACCCTCATAAAGGGCATTGACGATACAAACAATAATTGAAATCGGCCACTCCCTAGGGGTACCTACCTTGGACCTATAGTAAAAAATTTAAATAATTTTAAATTCATACCTGTACTAATTGTGAATAAAAGCGAAACGCGTTCATCGATTTTCATGATTTATGTACCATTTTGTTCATAGGTTATGCGACTTTACGTGAAAATAATAGGACTTTGAACTTTTTTACCGTTTTCGATTTTTATGAATTAAAAAAAAAATTATTTTAAGGCAAAAAATATATTTTTTTTTTCATACATTTATTTATAACTGCGAAACTGTTGCCTATATAGCGAAACGTTATATAAACGGATGAAAGTACTTGTAATTCTTGATTTTTCTAAATTTGTTTAAATAAAATCCGACTAGTGGTTCTTGAGTTATTTTAAACAAAAGAGCCTTATCAGAATTGAGTCGCGAATCAATTAGCTGAAAAATGTTGTACTGTATAATACAATAAATTGAGAGGGGGCACCTGGGGCACTTGAAATTGATTAAAAATGTAAAAACAAATATGAGACAATGTATTAGTAGTAATTTCCAACTGGAGGCAAGTGGAGCTAAAATTGCAGGTCCAAATGTTTGGAGAAAAAAGGGATTTTTGTTATATGTTCATAAAAATAAACAAAAAAAAAAATTAAGTCTCTGCAGAGTTTATTTTTTCAATTTTAGTAGACTGAAATATCCTATTTATAATAAAAAATAAAAAGAAAAACGTTAGCTCACATAATAAAAGATTATTCGTTTTGAAATTCTTAGGTTTAAATTAAGTTGGTTCGGTAAAACATACAAGTACTGAGTTTGAGACGGCTACAAAAAAAAACTAGCAGTCAGATCGGAGTAATTCTTTTTGATTTGGTTGTACCATTTAGTCTAAAATTCCAAAATATCACTGCATATTGCATGAAGAGTATGTTGACAATTTGACTTTTTTCCGCGAAATCCCCAGTGTGCGACGTCTATACATGCCATATCTGGAGCAATTCTATTGACAAATTGAAGCGATTAGCCAATCAGAGAGAAGAAACTCCGTAACATTTTTTTTTCGATTTTTTTTTGTAATTTTCATTTAATAGTGAAATTAGCATAAATTAGCATTTATTATGAATTTGGCAATTTTTAGCTCTATCAAAAGTAGGTCAGAATGAATAATTTTTCTTAAAAACTACCATAAATTAAGCATTATGTGATAGCTACCATAGAAAAAAACTTGCTTGTGCCTATTTTTGGTTGCCCTACTTATATATAACAAAAAAAAATTTTGTCGCCAAAAACAACATCAGGTGTTTATTGGTGTCACAAAGAGCTTTCCAAAAAGCGACTGCCGACCAAAACGGAAATATTTATGTTTTGGGTGGCCCGTTTCAGAAATTCTTACCCAGCTGCACCCCCCACTATGAAATTGAAAAAAGTCTTAAAAATTCAAAAAACAAAAAAATATTTTTGGTAAATGACAGTTCTTTATCATAGCGTTCATTTAGGCTTATTAAATTTTACAAAAATTTACCCCAAATTTGAAATTAAAAATTTTTTTTTTTTAATAAAAAAAAAATTTGGTGGTTGGACGAAATTAGCACATAAATCTAGCATTAATTTTTGCATATTGAATTTCAGATCCATTGAAGGGGGAGTTTTTCAAAAAACGTGAAGCTGCACCCCCCACTTTGAAATTGAAAAAAGTCTTGAAAATTCAAAAAAAAAATATTTTTGGTAGATGACAGTTCGTTATCATAGCGTTCATTTAGGCTTATTAAATTTTATAAAAATTTACCCCAAATTTGAAATTAAAAAAAAAAAAATTTTAAAAATAAAAAATAAAAATTGGTGGTTGGACGAAATCAGCTCATAAATCTAGCATTAATTTTTGCATATTGAATTTCAGATCCATTGAAGGGGGGAGTTTTTCAAAAAACGTGAAGCTGCACCCCCCACTTTGAAATTGAAAGTCTTACAAATTCAAAAAACAAATAAAATCTTTTTGGTAAATGACAGTTCGTTATCATAGCGTTCATTTAGGCTTATTAAATTTTATAAAAATTTCCACTTGTTAACTCAACGTTGCGAATAATAATTTACATCGAAAATCATGTAAGTACGTTTGCATATCGGCAAGCCACCCTTATTTTCAACCGAATACGAAGTGCGCAGCGGCAGCGGCAGCGCATAGCAACGTCGACGCAAGCATTCATTGCTAAAACGAAACCACGAAACAAAGTGGAAGCGAAAACATTCTATGTACAAATGTAATAGCGCATTGCATTTGAATATATGTATGTATAATTAAATACATACTTATCGACATATTTATCAACATTTTACTTCGCACAACGCAATTGTGTGTATACGACGAATCAACGAGTAAACCAATTAATTGAACGTCTCATGGCAAATGTGGGGTCCGAAGAAGTGGACATCCAAGAAGACAACGGGTCGGAAGAAATTGCTCAAGCATCAGCAGTATCACAGCTGCAACAAGAGATGAAGCAACTCCGCGAAATGATGGCACAATTTTTACAAATGCAAAACGCCAACGCAACTAGCAACGTAGCAGAGCAAGCAGCGGAGCAGAGCGCTCATGGCGGCAGCGCAGCAGCAGTCACCGACAATACAACCGAACATAATCGAAACAACGAGAATAATCTAGAAGACGACGACGGCGCAGTATCTACCAATGTTGGCGCAACCAGTGTTTAAAAAACTGGCATAAGTTTAATTTCTGTTGATTTTGATTTTGATTCCGCTTTTAAAAAATCAGAAGTCGCAGTTAATCAATATGAAAAATATGAAAATGAACGATTTTGCCTGATTTTGATTTTGCGCTGATTTCATATTGCTCAAAATCAAAAGCAGCCAAATATCAAAATTAGCGAATTTGCCTGATTTTCATTTTGCGCTGATTTCATATTGCTCAAAATCAAAAGCGGCCTGATTTCAAAATGAACAATTTTTCCTGATTTTGATTTTGTGCTGATTTCATATTGCTCAAAATCAAAAGCGGCCTGATTTCAAAATGAACAATTTTGCCTGATTTTGATTTTGTGCTGATTTCATATTGCTCAAAATCAAAAGCGGTCTGATTTCAAAATGAACGATTTTGCCTGATTTTGATTTTGCGTTGATTTCATATTGCTCAAAATGAAAAGCAGCCAAATATCAAAATTAGCGATTTTGCCTGATTTTCATTTTAAAAAGCGACGAATATCAAAATCAAATAAAATCAAACATTTCACGACTTTTGCTAATTCCGACTGCAGTTTTTTAAACACTGGGCGCAACTATACGCAATAGAAACAACGAACATTTTTCAACGAATGGCAATATGAGGCAATCATCGGTGAAAGAAATTTCGAATACCCTGCCGGAATTTGATCCAACGAACAATACAAGCATTACGGTAGAGCAATTTATTGATAGAGTCAATAAAGTTGAAGACGCTTATCAATGGGATGAACGATTTTTGCTTTTGGCTGTATACACTAGATTAAAAGGTGTTGCACGGATGTGGTTAGATGCATCACCGACAATGCATACAACTTGGACTGATTTTGCAAACGCTTTGCTGTGTGAATTTGGCACCGTGAAAGACGAGGCGGAAATTCACTTTGTTATGGCAAACACGATACGACGATCAAAAGAAACCGTGAAGGAGTACTGTTTTAGGGTATCAGCATTAGGTACTCGATACAAACTAAGTGAAGCCGCAGTCATAAGGTACGTAAGGTCAGGTTTGAAGCACCGTGAACTCCAGAACTGTATAGCACCAATGAAGTTTACAACGATGAAGCAGATGAGAGATGCTATCGAGGATTATTTCATTAATCGTGGCGAGTTAAGCGAATCGAATACGAATCAATCGATAAAACGAGATGAAGCAAAAATAAAACATAACGAATCAGATAAACGAAACGAAACTACAGCTGAAATGCTACAACTGCAATGAACCAGGGCATTTCTCGAACAAATGTCCATTTCCACAAAAACGCCACCGATGTACAACGTGCAACAGAGTGCACCCTAATGGGGAAAATTGTAATAAAACAACAACTACAACACGGCGACTTGGGGCAACGAATTTGGATTGACCCTGCAGTAAAAATCCGCAATGAATCCTTAATGAATCACTGATACAATTCACCTATGACGAGGAGGCATCAGTGAATACTTTCATATAAAGACCGATGAATTTTTCATATAAATGGTTTGCTTTCCTCAGAAAAAAAAAACAAGAACAAATAAAAATATACTGAGTTATGACGACAGTGATGAATATTCAACAAGGAATCATCACTGATCCCTCAGCAGTGAAAAAAACTTACTGCAGGGGATGTTTCAACAAAATAATCCAAATACAAACGCAATCATATATCGCTTTTATCGACACTGGTAGTCAATGCAGTATCATCCGTAACTCAGTGGCGAATCGTATTAACGCAAAACGACATAAGTGCTGTATGCAAGTAAAAGGTATTTGTGGAGGAGTACGAATGCTTTACGAATATATGATAATAGATATATCCATCGACATGGCTGTTATCAAAGCGCAAGTCTACATCGCTGAGGATGAGCTATTGCAAGAAGATGCACTACTGGGACAAGATGTAATTGTCAACTCCAACATCACGATGAAGATCGAGAATGGTCGTACGATTTTCGAGAACAAACGAGCAATGGTAGAAATGGAAATATCTGATAGCAAATGTTCCAGACTTTTATCTAATTTCAAAAACACAACTGAACGAATTAAAATGCAACGTCTTTTGGAAAGTTACGAAGATGTTTTCTCAAGCGGTCTGAACGGTATTGGGAAAACCGACGTGGTCGAAGCAAGCATCGTACTTGAAAGCAATGTAGCTGTATGCCAAGCTCCATACCGCATTCCAGAACCGAAACGAGGCATCGTTAACAGCATGATCGACGAGTTATTGGAACACGACATTATTACGAAATCTACATCTGAGTACGCTAGCCCAGTTGTATTAGTAAAGAAGCAGAATGGAAGTGATCGGCTATGTATCGATTACCGGCGCATCAATAAGCTGACCAAGAAGGAGAACTTCCCGGTCCCGAACATAGAAGAACGGCTACAAGAAGCAAAGCGTTTCCGCTATTTTTCGTCGCTAGATTTGAACAGTGGCTACTACCAAATCGCAATGGCACCCGATAGTCAAAAATTTACCGCATTTATCACCACCGACGGATTGTACGAGTTCAAACGTATGCCATTTGGGCTTAAGAACGCTCCAGCAGTTTTCAATCGCCTTATGGCTGAAATACAGAAACGAGTGGAGAAGCACGACATGATCCACTACATGGATGACATTCTCATCGGTAGCAACTCTTTCGATGAAATGTACGCTAAACTTTCCAGAATACTTCAAGTACTACGATCATGTGGACTTACACTAAACGTCAACAAGTGTGAGCTTTACAAACAAACAATAACTTTTTAGGACATCAGTTACATCCCGAAGGTATTAGTCCAGGAGAAATCAAGACAAACGCTATCGCTAATTTTCCGCAACCACAAAACATCACCGAAGTACGCAAGTTTTTAGGCCTCAGCGGCTACTTTCGAAAGTAATAATAATAAATAAATAAATAAATAAAAAGAATCATCATTTAACGAATTAAAACGCAAACTTATATCGAAGCCAACAATGGTGAGTTATGGTATTGATGCCGAACACGAACTACATACCGACGCCAGCTCCATCGGTCTTGCCAGCGTTCTAATGCAAGTCGAAAATGGGGATCTCCAACCAACTGCTTATTATAGTCGCTCTACTACCGACAACGAAAAGCGTTTCCACAGCTATGAGGTGGAAGCCTTGGCGGTCGTGGAATCGTTAGAAAGATTTAAGTACTACGTGTATGGGAAGAAAATCCGGGTCATTACCGATTGCAACGCTTTGCGAACAACAATGGAAAAACGTGAGCTCATACCACGTATCGCCCGATGGTGGTTGAGAATCCAAGAATTCGACGTTGACATCATTCATCGACCAGGTTCTCGTATGGAACATGTGGATGCACTCAGTCGCGCACCATACGAATGTGCTCACGAGATGGAGACCGTTGACCTCAAAATTGCAAAAACAATCATCGATAAGCCGGATTGGTTATTGAGTATTCAACTACAAGACAAAAAAATCAAAACCATTATTGACGAGATGGCAAATGGTACGAAGCCGGAAGATACAGATTATGTCATCGAATTAGGACGTTTATACAGAAAGTACAACGACAAGCTTCTATGGGTTGTCCCGAAACAAATACGATATGTGGTGTTACATGAATGTCACGACAAAGCAGGCCACATGAGCGTCGATAAAACGATGAAGCGTATCCTGAATCTGTTTTGGTTTCCTCGCATGCGCAACTATGTGAAAAGTTACATAAAATCTTGTGTGGGATGTGCCCTTAATAAAACACCAGGTGGACGACGAGAGGGTCAATACCATTATGACAACGCCAAGCCAATACCATTCACGACAATCCACATCGACCACTTGGGTCCGTTTCCTAAGAGTTCCAAACGTAATGAGCATATCTTGGTCATCGTCGATTCCTTCACGAAATTTACTATCATCCGAGCGGTCAAAAGCACAGCAACGAATCACGTAATCCAGGTGCTACTAGAAGTAACAAGCTATCTTGGAATGCCAGAACGCATCATCACGGATCGTGAAACGGCTTTCACTTCTAAAGCATTCCAGAAGTTTTGCCATGACAACGATGTTAAACATGTCCTCAACGCCGTTCGAACTCCAAGGGCCAATGGACATGCCGAACGAACAAACCGCATTATCTTGTCCATGCTATTACCTACAACATATAATGAAAAACGATGGGACGACAAGCTACGCCAGATTCAATGGTGCATCAACACCATGCCCAATAAAACAACAGGCTGTACTCCATTTCACCTATTATATGGGTATACACCACGGGATATTTTGCAGAACCAACTCATCCAAGCACTCCAAGATGACCATAATGATATGATGACTGACGCAGAGTTACAACAACTAAGAGAAGGTGTAGCCAATCGCATCGACGACGCACGAGCAAATGCCAAAATGTTATATGACTCCAAGCATTCCAAACCAAAGACTTATAATAAAGGTGATTTAGTGCTTACCACAAACGAACCAATGAGCACTGGTACATCACGAAAGTTAGAACCGCGATACAAAGGTCCATTCATCGTAAGCAAAGTTTTACCTAACGACCGATATGTGATCGAAGATTTGTCTCATGCTGAAAGGACACACCGACATTACACATCCGTCTTCGCATCTGATCAGTTAAAGCCATGGTGCCAGTTACCGCCAGATGACTCTGACGCAGACGATACAGATGATGACATCAACATTTCGAGCGAGGGCGCTTCGAATGGTCAGGAAAGCCGACTGTAAGCAACAACGGCAACCTTGATAACATGAGTCTAACCGGCAACCTTTGCCCAGCTGTCAAACAGAATCAAAGAGAGACAAAGCGAAGAGATCATTATTAAAACAGCAGTCACAACGGCCACCACGCCTTCATTCTTTCTCGAAATATTTATCATTTAATGTAATCTTTAAAGTCTTTTATTAATAAAAAAATAAATAAAAAATTGAAGAGATTATACATGGAATAGTTAGAACTTTTATTCTGTTTGTGGATTTCTAGTTAACAAAAAGCTACTTTATTGCAAAACTCATAGCAAGGAAAGTAATATGCCGCCTAAAATTCATTTCTAGCATTCACATCTAGATAATTTCCCTACAAGCTAAGGTGATAAAAGTGATGAACATGGTGAGAGATTTCATCAGGACTTGAATGGCGATATCAAGGGTCTTGGTACGAGGATATGATGGGAGACTATTTTTTGGACAATCATAGGTGTAACTAGAGCTGCAAAACCATCGATAGTCGGACCACTCGATAGTTTCGATAGTAGAAAAAAAAAACTATCGATACTATCGATAGTTTTTTTTTTTGAATATTTGACTACATTAAGAAGAGGGATGGTTTTGTTTGCATTTTTCTTTTCAAAAAGTCTTTAATTTTTTTTTTACGCAAAACAATAATTAAATAAAAGATCAAATAAGAATTAAATACTTCACTTATGTATATAGCATTTTCAGATTAAATTAAACCTTAAAAAGAGGGATGATTTTGTTTACATTTTCCTTTTCAAAGCAGGGCCGTAGCTAGACTTAAATTTAAGGTAGGGCAGCGTTGGTTTAAGGTAGGGCCGAAGTAAATAATATATCACAATTAGTCTTACATCGCACATAGGTAGATTTTCAATTTTTATGCGGCCAAAATTGAATTTTGTAAAGTTGTTACAATTGCAGAAAAAACATACCCACATATTGGAAGTAGACTGGGGAACAATAATTCATCGCTTTTTTCCCGACCCCATACTCGGCACTTGCTCCCAGATGGTCGAAACTTAGCATATCTAAAGTAAATTTTTTAGTTTTTTTTACATAATTTTAAGTGCTAGTTTCAACGTGAATATTTATTATTTAAAGCATTTCATTTAAGTAATCGTGATGGATCCTAAAGCTTCAGGTAATTATTAACACTTTTCAATAATGTCCTTTTTTAGTTTTAAGTTTTAAGTTTTAAGCTTTTAAAGTTGGGATATTTAAAAAAATTATCACTCTTTTTCGTGTTCAAAATTGATTTTGTTATGTTGCTCTGTCAGACTCAGTCACATTAACCCTTGGACATGATATCTAGTACAATTAATATTTTGCCGACAAAAAATTACGTCGCACAAAGCCGCACTTCACTACTACACCTTTTTCAGTTGAAATTCAGAAAGTTCCAATTGATATTCAGAATTTCCATTTGAAATTCAGAAAGTTACAATTGAAATTCAGAAATTCCATTTGAAATTCAGAAAATTGCATTTGAAATTCAGAAAATTACAATTGAAATTCAGAAAATTACATTTTGAAATTCAGAAAATTCCATTTGAAGTTCGGAAAATTACATTTGAAATTCAGAAACCTCCTCACAGTACTCAAGAAGTTTTCTGAATTTCAATTGTAATTTTCTGAAATTCAAATGTAACTTTCTGAATTTCAAATGTAATTTTCTAAATTTCAAATGTAACTTTCCGAATTTCAATTGTAATTTTCTCAATTTCAAATGCAATTTTCTGAATTTCAAATGGAAGTTCTGAATTTCAATTGTAATTTTCTGAATTTCAAATGGAAATTCTGACTTTCAATTGTAATTTTCTGAATATTAATTGGAACTTTCTGAATTTTAATTTAAAAAAGGTGTAGATACAGGGTTTTTCATATGTACCTACAATAAAATTCTTTTTTGTGTTTTATATTTGATTTTAATGTTTATATTTCTAACGCATATCTTGGTTAATGTAGGTGATGCTCGAAAGTAACCGAGATATTTATCAGCGATTATTGTTAACTTCTTAGGCAGTATTTTTAGTATTTCCAATTTTTCAAAGTCAAGGAAATGCTTATCATAAAAAGGGGCTAAGAATTCTGAAGCTACATTTTTTTAGAAGATTTTTGAGTATGCAGTTTTGCAGCTCATTCAATTTTAATATCATAATATGCAACATTCAACTTTTTAAAAATTTTCATTGGCCTTTCGCAATTTTAATTGGAACTGTCTCACATACATATATGGCAAGCACCCTACAGAAAAAAATTTCTAAAATCGACGGAATTTTCACAGCATTGGGAATTGCACATTTTACACTAAAGTTGGTTGGCTACATAAGAGCACACTTAAAAATCACCTCAAAATCTTCTATAAATTCTGGCCTCGCTTTGAAATTTTTAATCCACTTTTAGAAATTTCTACAATTTTTCGAATTTTTTCCATAAGCTTACAAATCCTGCTTAAAACGATTTTTATTTAAAAATTGTCTACATTTTTAAACGAAATAAGAAAGTAAAATTTTCGACAGAAATCTTTGAAATGAATTTAAAAACTATGTCGTATGATTTTTTTTTTTGAGTGACTATATATTTTCCAATAAAATCGACTTTTAACACAAATTATTAAAACTTTACGTTAAACAAGCAATTTTGAATAGATGTGGACAATAAAATATTTATTTTATTCATATTTTAAAACTTGAAAATCTACCTATGTGCATCGAGGCATGGCTTCCAAAACAGTCAGCATAAATATATCTTTTATCTAGGTCAGTGACGTACATTGGCTCAGATTTCCATCTGTCTACCGAAAGGGACTGCTTTACATTAAGGAACCACGGTCCGAGAAAAATGACTTTCGAAGAAAAAAGATGTTCTACGCGCACATATACATATGTGCATGTTTTTATAAGTGCCTTTCCTCGGTAATCGTACGCAGTTTTGGGGGTTTGTTTGGTAAATTTTACAACTTACCAACATCCCCGGTCGACGGGACTTTTGGATTTAGAATCAGGAGGACCTCATCTACAACCCCCAATGACTTTTTTTCAACGCGTGGTAGAATGTTGGAAAATTTTCCAAATACTTTTAATACCTATTTGTTGACACATAATTATTGTGACAGTACATAAGCAATACTCATTGAGAATATGCCAACAAGATGGTACAGCTTCCAATTTAGATGCGGAGATCTTTAAATTTGGTATGTGGGTCGCCTGTAGGTATGCACGCAAGTCAAGGTGAGAAAAAAACTCTCGAAAATGATTAAACGATAACCATAGAAAATTTAGACACCTGATTTTTCCATCGAGTAAAATGTTTTAGATTAGCACACAGCTTTAGAAATCGATTCCGCGCTTTTGGTGTTGTTCGCTCACAGTGAGATTAGTTTTTGTCAGAAAACTGCCGGAATGAACCATTCCTTTAACCAAACTACAAAAATTCGATGGTCTTATTTAATTATATATGTGATGCAGGGTGGATTCTCCATATCATACATTGAAACCGCAATAATTTTTTATCTCAAACTATGACAAAAAATTTAATTATAATAATTCATCTCACTTGTTGGCCTTTTTAAGGTAGGGCATTCTAATTTTAATGTAGGGCATTGCCCCACAATGCCCCCCCCTAGCTACGGGCCTGTTTCAAAGTCTTTAATTTTTTTTAACGCATAACATTAATTAATTAACAAAAGAACAACAAATATAGGAATTAAATACTTCACTTATATATATAGCATGTTCTGGTTAAATTAAACCTTTTTCATGAATTCAATTTAAAATTTCCACTTGATTTGAAAAAGGTTTAATTTGACTTGATAATGCTATAGTAATAAAACTAAAAGTAGTACATTTGTTTTTTTAGCATCTTTGGCGCTGACTAGTACATAAGGCACATTGTTTATACATTTCATTAATGTAGAATACTCTATGCTATAAATAAATCAAAAAACAAAAAAATACGACGAATTTCAGTTATGGGGGAGGATACGTATGGGCCTGCTGAGCTCAGAACAATTTTTTTTTTTAATTTTTTGTATGGTTACGTTTTTGAGATAACGGTAATTTTGTGTTTTTTGTTATCACTTTATTCAAAAATTATTTTCGCTGGAGTTACGCTTCTAACAATATACAACTTGTAGTAACTGACATCTGGTCAATGTCAAAATTTTTAATTTTTTGCGATTTTTGAAAAAGTTTTGATTTTCAAATTAAGCTTTTTATAAAAACTTGTAAAAATCAGAAAAGTTTTATTTTTTTAAAATTAGCCCGTTTAATTGTTAACGTAATATCAAGGATATCTGATAAAAACATTATTTTTAGCGATTTCTTTCATGTGAAACAAAAAGGATATTTTATGGATGAAAAACTCGGTTAGCCAAGCCAGTAAAACCAACCGAACAAAATCTATTATATAAAAATGAATGTGTGTGTGTTATTTATGGACTCCCAAAGTAATCAACCGATGTTTAGGAAATTTTCACAGTAGATTCATATGGTATATGCGTTGGTGATAGGGTATACAGACTTTCGGAAAAGTGGGAACTTCCCGGAATATAGGCCCAAATGTGGACCCAGAGTGACCCAGCAAGTCTTTCAGCAATATTGGTATCAAATGAAAGGTGCTGAGCAGACCTTCAACATAGTTATTTTCATTGCGATGCCTAGGCCGGGTCCCGAGATATGGGTCAAAACGTGGACTCGGATGACCCCTGAATATTTCCGAGCGATATTGGTAGCAAATGAAAGGTGAGCAGGCCTTCAACATAGAGTTATTTGCTTTACGATGCATATGTCAGGTCCCCAGATATGGTTCAAAGCATGGACCCGGATAACCCCTGAACGTTTTCGAGCGATATTGGTAGCAAATGAAAGACGTTGAGCAGGGCTTCAACATACAGCTATTTTCATTGTGATTTCTAACGGTGTTTCCCAGAGATGGCTGAAGTAGTGGGCCCGGATGGTGTTGGACGGTCCCGGTAAGGTAAAGGTAAAGGTAAAGGTAAAAGTAAAGGTAAAGGTAAAAGTAAAGGTAAAGGTAAAAGTAAAGGTAAAGGTAAAGGGAAAGACCCATTATAACATAAAAGCTTTTGTTCGTCACTGCGAAGCGGGACGGGTATTTGCTAGTATATGTATAAAAACTTCTTAAACAAAAGCGCGCGAATGAAAAACCAAGCCGATAATGAAATTGGAGATTACAATTGCCCACATGTCCAAAAGAACACTTTATATATAAGGGAAACTCTGATATCGAAATCCAAGTCCTCCCTAACATTCAGTATTCTTCTCTTGGGACAAAACCATGATATAAATAATACAGGTATGTGCATTGTCATTGTGACGCTGTCTTTTTGATTAAAAAGCAGATTTTTGAAGTTTGATCGTATGCCAGTTTTGGAGTATAGCGATGGCAGACTTTTATTTTTTGAATGCATAGATTTTTGTTTGAAAATATGGGTATTTGAGGAATCAAAGGACAGAAAGAGAAAGTGAAAATACTTAGAAAGGGTAGATTTTTCTATAGTAAAAACAGAGAGAAACACTTCTTTAGTTTTAAAATGCATAGACATGATCCTTTTCAATAAATAAAACTGATGTCAAATTTCTAAAATCTTAAGTAAAAGTATTTGCTTCGATTTTATTAATACGGCCCAATGTCTTCGATTTTTATAATTCCTTTACAATACACATTTCATACAATTGAAAATGTAAATGAGGAGGCATCAGTGAATACTTTCAAATAAAGACTGCTGCATTTTTCTTATAAATGGTTTGCTTTCAAATCAGGCGCGGATCCAGGATTTCGGCAGGGGGGGGGGGGGGGGGTTTGAAAATTTCTTTTTTGGAAGATGTTTTTTAAGGGCAGACGCTGCACATAGGTAGATTTTACGAATTTATGCGGCCAAAATTGAAAATTTTAAAATTGGCGCAAATACAAAATCCAAAATCCCTCTACGTTTATTATAGACCGGGCTATAATAAACCGGTTTTCTCGGCTTTTATAGACAACGGGGGCGTCTCTGCCGGTAGTCGAAACTTATTATTCTCCCACTTTTTCGATTTTTTATTTTTTATGTATTTTAAGTAACCCATTTTTAAACGTCAATATTTTCAGTTTTAAGACACATCAAAGTAAACATCATGGATTCGAGTGCTTCAGGTAAATATCATTATTTATTGAAGAAATCGTCAACCTAGCATAATAAAAGACCCACCATTTTGAAGCTTTTAAGCATAACTATTGGCTTTTCTTGAAAAAATATTGTTAATTTTTTAATTCAAAAGCATTTTAGTTATATTATCGCCTCCGATCGATTACCCGTCAATTTCTCTACGGAAAAATGCAAAGCCAGAAATTATCAACAATGGATTAAAAATTGGCCTATTTGGAAAATTACCTGATTTCGTATTTTTAGTATTTCCAATTTTTCAAAGTCAAGGAAATGCTTATCAAAAAAAGGGGCTAAGAATCCTAAAGCTACATTTTTTAGAAGAGTTTTGGGTATGCAATTTTGCACCTCATTCAATTTTAATATAATAATATGCAACATTCAACTTTTTGAAAATTTTCATTGGCTTTTCGAAAATTTTAATTGGAACGCTCTCACCCTACACCCTACAGAAAAAAACTTCTAAAATTGACGGAATTTTTCACAGCATTGAAAATTTCATTTTTTACACTAACATTGGTTGGCTACATAACAGTACACTTAGAAATCTCCTCAAAATCTTCTATAAATTATGGCCTTGCTTTGAAATTTTTAATCCACTTTCAGAAATTTCTACGATTTTTCAGATTTTTTCCATAAGCTCAGAAATCCTGCTTAAAACGATTTTTATTGAAAAATGTTCTATATTTTTAAACTAAAATAAGAAAGTAAAATTTTCGACAGAACTCTTTGAAATAAATTTAAAAACTTTGGCGTATGATTTTTTTTTTTGAGTCACTATATATATTTTCATATTTGAAGTGAAAATATGTATATGTGCCTATGATTCGGAACAAAACAAAAACAATTGTGCTTTGAGTGCCTATGAGGTGAGCAGCCCTGATGTAGACAATAAAATATTTTTGGCTGCATAAAACTTGAAAATCTACCTATGTGCGCTGGTGAAAATATGGACTAATACCACCTACTATTATTATTCTATATACTAGTTGCGCCATTTCCCGCACCTTAAAAACACCAAACTCAAAACCCTCCAAATTAACAATATGTATGTCATCACATAAAGTGCAGGAGATTTCAATTGAAGTTCTAAATAACATGTATAACGTATGTATGTATATTTTTGCATTGGTACGTGCGAATGAGTATCGTATGGTATTGGTGGGAAATTGATCATCAATTTCACTTACCCTTCCATTTAAAGCCAAAATAAATAAGAATATGTAGGTATTAAAATTCTTTGATCAAAATTTTATAATATATATTATTTAACAAAAATTATGTTGTTAACAATTTGAAAGTATTTCAATATATATAATGAAAATTTTCATTTCACAAAACAATTAAACAAAAACATATTCAATCTATATTTTTAAAAATACATTTTCCAAAGTAATAATTCTTATACAGTATAAAGACAATGAACCCTACAATACTCCCCTTTCACGAGAATCAATATTAAGTAAATTAAAAGTAACACATTTCGTTTTGGCGTTGTCGTGTTTGTTAGAAGTAGGTGTAGTTTCTATTATCGCTGGTTTAAGTCTGTCAATTGGAATCGTTTTAATTTCATTATCAATTTCAAGTTTAAAATATTTTTTGTCTTTTTCCACAACCTTGTAAGGTCCTTCATATGGTTGTTTTAATGATTTCTTATTAGTAACACGTATAAAAACAAATTTACAAGTTTCTAAGTCTTTTGGAATATATATACCTGTTTCCGAATTTTGATTATGTTTAAGATTTGAACTGACATTTTTAAAATATTCTCGTAAATTCCCTAAAACCTCTGTATGAGAAAATATTTCTTCTGATGGAACAACAAGTTCACCAGGTAAACGTAAATTTTGTCCAAATACCATTTCAGATGGCGTGGCTGAAATATTTTCTTTATAAATTGATCTTAAACCTAGAAGTATTATAGGAAGTTCATCATACCAATTATTAGTTCCATTTCTAGCCATTATAGCTGCTTTTAATTGTCTATGGAATCTTTCTACCATACCATTTCCTTGAGGATGATATGCAGAAGTCATAATATGATGACTACCTAAAAATTTTGTACGCTCCGAGAATAATTTTGACGTAAACTGTGTACCTTGATCAGTTGTAATTTTTAAGGGTACCCCAAAACGAGAAACATATTCATTCATAAATTTATTTGCAACTATTGATGCCGAAATGTCTCTTAATGCATAAGCTTCTGGCCAACGTGTGAATCTATCAATAATTGTCAAAATATAACGATACCCTTTTGATACAGGTAAAGGTCCAACAATATCTAAATGAATATGTTCAAATCTATTCTTCGGAATTGGAATTTTATAAACAGGGGATTTAGTATGACGAAAAATTTTTGATTTTTGACAATTTGTACATTCTTTTGACCAAACATTTATTTCTTTGTTCATTTTTGGCCAATAGTACTTTTTAGTTATAAGACGACGTGTGGCTCTTATACCAGGGTGTGAAATCCCATGTAGCTTATCAAATACAATCTTACGTAAAGTAATTGGTACAAATAGCCTGGGATTCTCACCTGTCATTTCATACCAGATACTAAAATTTAAAAGTTTAAGTTGAATTAGTTTAAGATTATGCATAGAATCCGTAGTTGTTAAATTTTTGAGTTCATTATCTTTTTCTTGCTCATTATGTAAAATTTTGAAATTAAGTTCCGCAGTTTTAATTGCATCCACCTCAAAAGCTCGTGATAAAGCATCAGCAACGACGTTTTCTTTTCCTTTAATATAACGAATGTCATTGGTGAATTGTGCAATATATTCCATATGTCTCGTTTGTCTCGGACTACGTTCAGTTTTTGAATTTAGAGCATATATCAAAGGCTTATGATCTGTGAAAATTGTAAACTGTCGTCCTTCTAATAGATACCGAAAATGTTTTATATTCAAATAAATAGCTAATAGTTCCCTATCAAATGCACTGTACTTAATTTCAGAAGGAGAAAGTTTTTTTTGAAAAGAATGCAAGTGGTTCAGATATATTATTAAACGTTTGATGTATGACACCACCAATTGCCGTATTAGATGCATCAACATTTAAAGACAACTTTGCATCTTTGTTAAAATGATTTAACAATATCATAGACGCAAACTTATCTTTAATGCATTCAAAGGCTTTATCTGATGTCTCATCCCAAATAAATGTCTTATTACGTTTCATATTAGTTTGATTAATTAAATCATAGATCACAGCCGTAAGCTCAGCTAACATTGGTATATATCGATGATAATAATTAACCATACCAATAAATTTCTGTGCTTGTTTAATAGATGTTGCTCGTTCAAAATTTCGAATAGCTAAAACTTTTTCTTCAGAAGGTCTAATTCCTGCTCCTGATATGTTGTGTCCTAAAAAGTCAATACTAGTAACACCAAAGATACATTTACTCGGTTTGATATTTAACCCGTATTCTGTGAGACGTTGACACAATGTCCGAAGATCTTTAAAGTGTTGTTCTTCATTTTCACTAGCAACTAAAAGGTCATCAATATATGTAAAAACAAAATCTAATCCATTAACAACTTCATTAATAAACCTTTGAAATGTTTGTGCTGAATTTCTAAGTCCAAAAGGCATACGAATAAATTCAAACATACCAAAAGGAGTTGTGATTGCAGTTTTATAAATATCCTCTTCTGCCATTGGAATTTGATGATAAGCTCTTACTAAATCTAATTTTGAAAATGCAGTCTTATTCCTCAGATTCATATTAAAATCCTGAATATGTGGCAAAGGATAACGATCTGGTATAGTTAAAACATTTAATCTGCGAAAATCACCACAAGGCCGCCAATCATTTAATTCTTTTTTTGGTACTAAATGAAGTGGAGATGCTACGCAAGAGTTCGAAGGCCTACATATACCAGTTTTTACTAAAAAATCAAATTCAGTTTTAGCTACGTTGAATTTAATGGGATCTAAACGTCTTGGTTTAGAATAAGGAAGATTACCTTCGGTAACTAATCTATGTACTGTTGTATGTTTAACTGGTTTCGAATGATCTGGTTCAGTTATTAGAAAAGGAAATTCTTTTAACAATTTGGTGTATTTATTATCAACTACAAAAATTTTTGGAAGGGGAATATCACAAATATATGAAATGGTATTAACTGAAAGATTTGTTACTGGGTCAACCAATCGTTTACGTTTAATATCAATCAAAAGACCGTACTTGCATAAGAAATCTGCACCAATTATTGGTTTCGCTATATCTGCTATTACAAACGTAAATGGAAATTCACGTCTTAAGCCTAAATTTAAATTTAAAACCTTTTTACCGTATGTCGAGATTGTTGAACCATTAGCTGCAGTAAGAATAATATCAGAAGAGCGTTTTGTATGAGAGAATTTGGTTACCGGTAATACAGAAATTTCTGCTCCACTATCAATTAAAAAATTTAACTTATTACTTTTATCAAATATAAACAGGCGACGTGTATAAATATCTAAATTTCCGTTGTTTGTCACCGCAACAACGGATGAATTTAGTTTAATGAATTTTTGTTTTTATAAAAATTGCAAGGTTGTTCACATCTTTGAGCCTTTTCTCCAAATTTGAAATGATATCTACATAACCAATTATCACGAGATTTTGATCGATACCTAGTAGGGTTTCTATTATATTTATTTATTGAACGCGATCTTGAATAATTTTGATTAAGTTCTGTCTTAATTTCATTCATTTCCAAAGATAATTTTTGAAAATTTTCACAAATCATTGCTGTCGTTTTAACTAAATTTGTAATAACTGAATTTTCTTTTGAATTTTGAAAACTATTCACTACATTTATCTCATCTTTGTTAATGGTTTCCCAAATATTGTCCGCTAATTTAGTCAATTCAGTAATATCATTTGAATTCGAACAAGTTAACATAACATTTAAATTTTTAGGTAATTTTCTCATCCAAAGTTTCTTTAATACATCTTGACTAAAATTAGAGCCAGAAAGTAGTACAAGAGATCGGTAAAACTCTGATGGTTTACGATCACCCATCTCTGAATCATATAAAACTTTATTTAATTTTGCATTCTCACTCAATGAATGCCTTCAATTCAGAATATTTGTGATTTTCAGGGGGACTTCGAATAAAATCTAAAATTGTAACTATTACTTCTTGAGGAAGTGCAGCAACAATATATTCATATTTTGTTGTTTCCTGACTTATATTTTTAGTATTAAATTGCATTTCAGCATTGATAAACCATGCTTCAGGACATTGTGTCCAAAATTGTGGAAGTTTGACTGAAGTTGCATAAACTTCATTGTAATTTTGATTTCTAGAAGGATGTAGAAATTCTGATTCTAAACTCAAAAGTAAATCATTTTGTCTTGGTGTAGATGTGTGTATGTTACGTGCAGGTGAGTGAAACATAATATAAGATTTTACTGTATAATGATCTGTGAAAGGGAAGTTGAAAATTTATATATATATATACATATATATATATAATAAATTATTTTTATAGTACTATTAAATTATGTTCACATACATATATAAGTATTAATATCTCAAAGGAAAGGATACAGCTCACCAATTTATAAGTACGGTGATTAGTTATTAGTAGCGTATTTGTTCAGTAAGACTTGAAATACGTGTGGTAAATATTATCCGTCTTTGTGTTCATCCGTTTCGTGAGGAATTGCTTCCCTTGTATAAACGTTGATTGCTTATTTAATAATGAAAGATTGATCAATTTTAACGTGATAAAATCTGGTTCTTTGTACAATGCGTATTGTGATATGGAAAGTTCCTCTTTCTTTGTTGTTGTTCGGATAATGTAACTGATGTTGTAGCAGATGCTGTTGTATATGATATTGCAGCACAAGATAATATTTGCGTTGCTGTAGATTTTGGTTTTTTAAGTGGTATGTAGCAGATTAATTGATTCTAGCACGCTTTGCTAGCAGTATAGATGATAAAGTAGCGGTTGTTGAAACCCGAGGGGAAGATTTGTAGAATGCCGTTGTAGACCCAATATAGCGCACTGCAGCGGTGTTGTTTAAATTATATTTATTTTGTAACTCAATTTATTCTGTTAATATATATAGCAGATACGATCACGGTTGAGGCAGGATCGCCAATTGTAGGTATTAAAATTCTTTGATCAAAATTTTATAATATATATTATTTAACAAAAATTATGTTGTTAACAATTTGAAAGTATTTCAATATATATAATGAAAATTTTCATTTCACAAAACAATTAAACAAAAACATATTCAATCTATATTTTTAAAAATACATTTTCCAAAGTAATAATTCTTATACAGTATAAAGACAATGAACCCTACAGAATATATGTATGTAGTACTTTTTGGTTATATTTATATTTTTAATAGAATTTTTACTTTATTGAAGTTCTTGTGTTTATATACTCAAATTTTTAAAAGATTAATTTAAACAAGAATTGCGAAATGCCTCTGAAAAAGGCAATTTCTCCAAAGATTCAGACATTTCTGACCAAATTAATTCTGTACAATCCCGATAAAAATAGGGATAAGAAAGAAAAGAAAATAAATTTGCGATTTGGCAATTTGCGAATAGCATTTGACAAATTTGATTTTATGCACGTGCGTCCAAAGGTACCTACATGAACTTTTTTCGCATGTAGGTACATTTTTTTGGATGTTATATGGTCCAACCATTGCTTTTGGAATGATAGAGTTTTCCTTGATCAGTTTGGGAAATTTGGGCGCAGAATCAATAAAGGCATTAATTTGGGATCAATGATAAACCACAAGGGGGGGGGGGGTTTGAACCCCAAACCCCCTCCCCCCGTGGATCCGCCACTGTTTCAAATTGAAAAAATTCGTTCTAATACCATGGTTACAATTTATTTTTAAAACAAAGCAGTGAAAAATGCCATTAAAGCTGATGTCACATAGAAATTTGTGTTGCGCTACTTGACACTTTCTGCGTGATAGCTGGGATAAAACACATGTATCTAAATGAGGTTTCTCACATAATAAAAAATAGCGCAACGCCAAAGTTACGTAAAGCACAAAGTTGCCCAAATCTCAACTTTTTATTGCTTTGAAATTTTTTTTTATAGGGGCGTCAGAATTAATACTTTTCCGTCAATCCAGCAATCCGTTTAACTGACAACAGAGTAAAATTACATGTATAATATAATACAATGGCGCTATTATAACTCTGACGAGTTTTATGGCCGAGCTTCTCTCCCAATTCGAGGTGTGCTCCTTTTGTTTTTCCTACTAATTGGGTGGACCTACAGTTTTACGCCGGCTCCGAACGGCGAACGCATTTTTTGTGAGAAGCTTTTTCATGGCAGAAATACTCTCGGAGGGTATGCCGCCCACTGCCGCGAGGCGACCGCTGCTCTTAAAAAAGCCAACAATTGGATTTTTACTAATTAGAAAAAAAATGTTTTTTTTTTTTTTTTGGTGTTTGCTCGGACTGGGGTTTGAACCCGAGACCTCTGGCATAGCAGGCGAGCACTATACCCACTGCACCACAGCGGCCACATGTGTTTTTTTGTAAATAAAACGGAGAATGACAAATTTTTCGGAAAATAATATTTTTTGGGTGATGTTACAACGTTCATTGTGGCATAGTTTTTCAGCTTTGCTTTTTCTTGACATAGAAAAAGGCGTAACGTAAAGGGAAAAAAGTTGTATGTGGAATTCGCTTAATGGAGGATTTTTATCATTGAGTATGGCAGCACGAAATGTCATAATCTGCTTAATTGTCTGGTGGTTAATATGGCGACGAAAACTTGACGTTTGTTTTACCTGTATATTTATACCATGGGACAAAACTACCATGAATAGGGATAACCATCGATAGTGGAAAAAAACTATCGCTAGTGACGCGAAAAAAAAACTATCGATACTATCGATAGTGCCATCGATAGTTTTGCAGCTCTAGGTGTAACATATGCAGAAAATCACCAAAGAATAACAAAAGTACTTACTCACATCGCTCATTATTTATCCTCTCTTTAAAATCGCGGAATGCAGATATTTTTTTATTCAATTAATTTTTTTTCCTATTAATCGCCGTTATGAGAGATATTGTGCACTTAAAAACACGTAATAAATGGAATGAAATAATCTTAAGTATTACTCCTTAATAAAGTTTTATGAATAGACCTAATTTTGTTGTTGAAATTTTACTCTTTCGGAAAATTTTTAGTTAAGGTCTTTCAATAAAAATAGGTAAATATAAAAAATGGTGCATCCGATTATTACACAATTAGTCTTAAAATGTTCACAATTAATTATCTATAGGATAGGGGGGCTAACTTTTTGTCCCTCATACAAATTTTCTGATTTTTGGACCGTCGAATCTGAAATTTCTTTAAAAAAAATTCAATTTTTTTTTTCAAAATTTTTTCATTATTTTCGCCATTGTGACCAAACTACTTGACCAATTTTGGAGTGTGAAGGCAAAAAATGTTTGTTGGAGCTCCCTCTACCAGCACTTTCTAGATGCCAAATCGCCACAATGTCTAATAACCCTTTTTGATGCACTTATGTGATGCAATGTCTTGCATACAGTTTGTCAATTAATTCTTTGCAAAATGAAAACAGTTCAGAAATTTGTTTTCATACTGGTATTTCGTCAATTAAACTTAGCTTTTAATTTTTTTTTAAATGCTAATATTAAATTTAATATGTTTACAACATTTAGGACCAAAAAAATCCAAAACTTAATGCATAGATACAACAGAAAAAACAAAAGTTCAAAAAATTATAAAAAACATTTTGTCAATTAATTCTTTGCAATTTTTTCATATGTGACAGAAATTGAAAAAAAAAAAAACAGACCTCATCGTTGAAATTTTGGTATGACGGCCACTAGCCTCAACCACACATTGTAGACGAAGGGTTATGGAATGAATCAGGTCCTTCAGACAATAAATTTCGGGTATTTTATGCCATTCTTCCTGAATGGTATTAATTACAGCCTTTATCGCTAGTAGACCTTCGTTTTCTGTCTTGCTATTTCAAGAAAGGCCAGAAATTTTTGACTGGGTTTAAGCTAGGACTTTGGGCAGATGTATCCATGGCCTTGGTGCAATTATGCAGTACCCAAGTCCTGCACAGCAACGATTTGTTTTTAGGATCGTTGTTCGGGTACAACTTTTACTTGAATTTATTGGCGTTTTTTGGTTAAAAAATGCAAATTTTTATTGCGATTCTCGACTACTCGTGTCGGGCTAAAACTCCTTCGTCATCAGGTCATTAAAGATCCGCAGTCCGCCAACCATTCTTTGAGGATACACACCTCCACGTTATTTCAGACAATTTTCGAAACATATGATTTGGTCTAATATTCTTCAGTAGCAGAGCTGTGTTGATGTTCTTTTTGCGATGAAACAAAAATACGCACGATGTATCGCGATACATCGCGATGGACACAAAAAAATTTCGAGAACGACCAACGCAGCTCTGCTACTGAATAATATTAGACCAAATCAGATGTTCCGAAAATTGTCTGAAATAACGTGGAGGTGTGTATCCTCAAAGAATGGTTGGCGGACTGCGGATTTTTAATGACCTGATGACGAAGGAGTTTTAGCTTGACACGAGTAGTCGAGAATCGCAATAAAAATTTGCATTTTTTAACCAAAAAACGCCAATAAATTCAAGTAAAAGTTGTACCCGAACAACGATCCTAAAAACAAATCGTTGCTGTGCAGGACTTGGGTACTGCATAATTGCACCAAAGCCATGGATACATCTGCCCAAAGTCCTAGCTTAAACCCAGTCAAAAATTTCTGGCCTTTCTTGAAATAGCAAGACAGAAAACGAAGGTCTACTAGCGATAAAGGCTGTAATTAATACCATTCAGGAAGAATGGCATAAAATACCCGAAATTTATGGTCTGAAGGACCTGATTCATTCCATAACCCTTCGTCTACAATGTGTGGTTGAGGCTAGTGACCGTCATACCAAAATTTCAACGATGAGGTCTGTTTTTTTTTCAATTTCTGTCACATATGAAAAAATTGCAAAGAATTAATTGACAAAATGTTTTTTATAATTTTTTGAACTTTTGTTTTTTCTGTTGTATCTATGCCTTAGGTTTTGGATTTTTTTGGTCCTAAATGTTTTAAACATATTAAATTTAATATTAGCATTTAAAAAAAAATTAAAAGCTAAGCTTAATTGACGAAATACCAGTATGAGAACAAATTTCTGAACTGTTTTCATTTTGCAAAGAATTAATTGACAAACTGTATATGGCTTTTTCCACATTTTAACCAATACCTCAAAAACTGGGTCTGCCACAAAAAAATGGAGATGATATTCGGAATCAGCGTAAAATTTCGCTTTAGAAAAGTATTATTTTATTCTTGGTGATTTTTGGTGTCGAGTAGTGTAATAAACAAGCAAACGGCTGTTCGAGCATTTGAACAAAATTTGTTCGGGCTACTCGAAAATGTTCAATAGAAATCTGGAGCTCTACTATGCACTCACTCTGTCTACTGCTAACTTTCTAATACATGACATCAACAAAATAAAATCAGTCCTATTTTAAGCCTTACGCCATACAAATTTGCTATCCTTATAATTTGCTGGCCTCATTTCGTTAGCCTTTAAATATGCTAAGGCTAAGATATTTTGGTGGGTATATCCGCAAATTTTGCAACCACTAGTTTTTATATGTAAATGGTCTTGTCGTCGAAACATTCAACAATCCACCCTTTTGTCTCCAAACAAAAGAAAATTTGTATGTATACACATATGTACATATGCATGAGTGTGTTTTTTTAAGTTTTTATGAGCAAAGTGGAATGTTCGGCGAACGTAAATTTACCCTGCAAAAAATTCGATTTCTCCGGGACGTGTCCGGGATCAATAGCAAGGGAGCATGCGACTAATACAAGTTTACATCCCTTTATATGGAGCGAATTGATCGTATTTATTCGAGCATGTCCTTTGAAGAGACTAATTGTTCAATTTGTATACCCTAACTAGTACAAATGTAGATTAATCGCTTTCATCTAAAGCAGGGATGGGCGCCGCAAGGCACATAAACGCAGCAGAGGGGCGATCATGGGCTTTCGTGGGCACTGCATAATTTCCGGGGAAAGGGGAGCTAAGGCGATATCGAAGTTGATGTACACTCCGCCTTAAGTGATGTTCATCGCACAGCGCGTACGGAAACACTAAAAATCAAAACCACATTGTTTTATATAGAGCAGGGATGGGCACACAAACACATTCAAACAATCTCCGAAAATTAGTGTGTGTTGGTGCGCCTACTGTAGTCCAAAGTGGAAAACGACAAACAATAATCAGTCTGCATGCAGATGTTGAGCGAGCAGGGTCATGCTGCGCACGCTTTGCGAAATTATGAAACAACGTACGTATACAAGTACATACTTACGTATGTTATATGCAAACTCTTCATAGTTTTCTTTGTTGTATGGCTTCTCCAAATAAAACAAAAGAATTTCAAGCGACGATCACCTAGCGACCACTTGCTTTCACGACAGTCGAAGGCAAATTAATTATTTTTGCTAAGCCTGGTCCCATCGTAAGCGCTCGTTTTACGCTCTTTATTTCTCTGCAGTAGTGACAATCGGTGTGTATACGTGTGAATCGCAAACAGCTGGTCTGCCCGCGGGCAAGAGGCTGCGCAACGCTGATATAGAGAGAGATTCACCAATTAAATCTGCGGTATAATATGAGCTATTGGCCAGCTTTTAATTAAGAAAAATTGAAAAAAATTGTTTGGTAGAAGTTATGGACCCATATCGGAGACCACCACATCCCCTCATCAGACTTCTTCAGGCGGCCCCAACCGAGGATCGAACTTAAGTCGTTTCGATTGGTAATCCAATGGCATCCCATTGAGCTACCACCGCCGTCAGCTTTGTTTTGCTTAATTCTCAATTTTTTTTATTACAATTATAAAAGGCAAAGGGCAGTATATGTTGAACAGCCGTAGAGTGCGGATGTGCCGTCGATTGGAGCGAATACATTGAAATACCTAAAATATATATACTTGTGAATTGTATACATATACATGTATAATTCTTGAAATTAAAGGGTCATACTTGACAGTTTCAGAAGTGAGATTCGATTCAAAGAATCTGATCACGCCATGTAATACATAAACTCAGAAGGCACTGGAAAAAAAAAAACTAAAATACAGCGATAGACGTTGCAGCGAACAAACGAGAACTAAGCGAGAGACGTTTACAACAACAACAGCATTTAAGGTAACAAACGATAGACGTTTGCGGAAGTGAGAAAGGCAATTGAATATTTTCATTAATTCGTGGAAGTGCACGGCAGTTGACAGAGTTGGTAAAATTATTTGGAAACGCAAGAAGTTGTGCGCTGGCTTAAGTAAACGCACTTGGCAGACAGAAATTATTTGGAAGCGAGCGAATTTCGAAGAACCTGTATGCTGGCAGAATTTCAAGTGTAATTTGGTGAATTGAATTCGGTGAGCATTTGAAAAATTTGTTGAAGCGGTGTAGACGTATTGGAAGGTATATACACATAAAAAAAAAAAAAAACTATTGAGCCGGAAGATAATCAAAATTCAACGCAAACTGCAGCCGCCAAGAAGATTAAATTTTCAGCACTTAGAGTGGACCAATTGAATACGTTGCTACAGAAATGTAATTTAACGGTGGCAGGGAATAAAAGCCACAAAATTGCAACATTGATGGAAGTTTACGAGTCAGACGAAGTGGATGAGGTCGAGATACGCGAGGTGCCACCATGGCAACAGGAAGTGAGTGATCTGCGAGAAATAGTTGACAACATGGCCAAAACAGTGAGTGCGTTAGCAGCGATGACGCAGCGACATATTGAATCATCGCGAGCACAGTCGGCGGTACGTAATATAGAACAAGAGGCAAACCTGGAATCTGCAGAGGCAAGCCAGGCGCATAAGAATGCTCAACCAGGTGCGCGAGAAACAGCAGGAGGGTCAGGGCAAATTATTGCCGAAGCACCAGTAGAAACCACAGCACAACCACAGGTAACAGGGGATGGTACATCTGTAAGAGAGTCATCTACTCCGGTGCTCGGGCAGCCAAGGCGCAATTTGATGACAGATATCCAATCAACAATCACACACACAAGTACCAGATATTCGATGAGAGAAATCATTGGAATTATGCCGGAATTAGACCCATTGAAGAGCCATCGTGCGACGAGTCAGTTTATAGCAAAGATTGAAAAACTGCAAGATATATATCTGTGGAGTGAAGAGGAAGTTTTGTTCGCATCACAACAGAAATTAAGAGGGGTGGCAAAAGATTGGGCTGACTCTCAGCCAGCCTTCAAAACTTGGTTTCAGTTCGTGGAAATGTTGAATAAAGATTTTCCGAGTGCACCAAGCTCAGCAGAAATACACCGTGAACTGGGAAAGCGCAAGAAAAGACCGAACGAATCTTTGAAAGAGTATTTTTATGTAATGTTAAGTTTGGGACCGCTGTGGTGCAGTGGGTAGAGTGCTCGCCTGCTATGCCAGAGGTCTCGGGTTCAAACCACGGTCCGAGCAAAACACCAAAAAATTTTTCTAATTAGTAAAAATCCAATTATTGGATTTTTTAAGAGCAGCGGTCACCTCTCGGCAGGTGGCGGCATACCCTCCGAGTGTATTTCTGCCATGAAAAAGCTTCTCACAAAAAATGCATTCGCCGTTCGGAGCCGGCATAAAACTGTAGGTCCGCCCAATTAGTAGGAAAAACAAAAAGGAGCATACCTCGAATTGGGAGAGAAGCTCGGCCATAAAACTCGTCAGAGTTATAATAGCGCCATTGTATTATATATTATTATAAGTTTGGGACGCAGCGGAGATATAGACGAAGTATCAATAAATTCATACATAATTAATGGTTTAAATGATACAAATCTTTCCAGAACTTTACTTGCTATGAATATAGGGTCATGCCATGAACTGCTTTTATCAATCGAACGGTTGTCAGGGATGCAGGTGTGGCCAAAAGCAACAACAGATGAACGCTATGGGACAAAAGAGAGCCAGAGTAGTCAGGATGTGGGTAAGTCAGTTCGTTGTTACAATTGCAACGAGACGGGGCACATAGCAGCTAAGTGTCCAGAACCACAGCGGAAACCCAGGTGTACGAAGTGTAATAAATTTGGACACGATGCTAAATCATGCGGAGTGATGAAGCCTTCAGTAGCCAAGGTGGTAGAACCGGCAGTGGAAGTACCTCCTCCGGTAACTAAAGATGTGAACGTGTTCGGCCAAAGTATCTCGGCATTTATAGATACGGGCAGCGATGTTTCGATGATTAAAGAGTCGTTAGTACCAAACAACCTACCAAGGGAGTCTGCTGCAAAGAAGCTCGAAGGGTTCGGAGGGGGCATAGTCGAAACAAAACAGAAAATTAATACTGTCATACAATTCGATGGTCACAATGTGCCGGTAGATTTAATCATAGTAGCAGATGGACTCATGCCATATCGACTACTCATCGGCCGAGATGTGCTTTGTGAAAGTAATGTAAGGTTTGTCATCGACTCGGGAGTATTAAGAACACAGGAGTACAAAACATCGTTATCAATTAATGACAAGGTTGATGAAAATTCTTACAGGCAATTGAACGCATTGTTGAAACATTACGGCGATTGCTTCGCAGAAGATTTGTCGTCTCTTGGTCGCTGTAATATGACAGAACTGAATATACAGGTGACCACGGATAAACCCGTTTTGGGAAAACGATACCAACTTCCATTCGCACAACGTCCAGTATTGTCATCAATCATCAACAACTTATTAGAGCACAACATCATTCGTCCAAGCGAGTCACCACATGCCGCTTCAGTGGTCTTGGTGAAGAAATCTAACGGGGAAGACAGAATGTGCGTCGATTTTCGAGCAATAAATGCAGTTACTGTCAAGAAACCATTTCCAATGCCAATAGTTGAAGAACAGTTGGCGCGGTTGGGAAAAAACTGCTATTACACTACATTGGATATGACCGCAGGGTATTACCAAATTCCAATGAAGGAAGACAGCGAAAAGTATACAGCGTTCATTACCCCAGATGGATTATTCGAACACAATGTAATGCCTTTTGGATTAGTGAATGCCCCATGGTATTCCAAGAGGTGGTGGTGAAAATCATCCAAAGTATGAAACAGCGGGACAAGATTGTGAGCTATGTCGATGAAGTTATCATTGCATCATCAACGAAAGAGGAAGGTATTGAGGTATTGGACGAGTTTTTGGGGAAAATACGCGAAGCAAATATGACTCTGCGACCATCGAAATGTGTCTTCTTGGCTGAGACAGTCACATTCCTAGGTCACGTAATAAGCCAAAACGGTATTCAGCCAGGTGAAGGGAAGGTACAAAGTGTAAAAGAGTATCCACAACCCACTACAGCAACCCACGTAAGGCAGTTCTTGGGATTAACCGGATTTTTCCGTAGATTTATACCGAACTACAGTATCATTACAAAACCGCTCACACAACTACTAAAAAAGACGAACCTTTCCAATGGTCGACAGAGCAGGAAAATGCTTTCAGGGCATTAAAACAAGCATTGATAACCGAACCAGTGTTAACAATGTTCGACGCCACCAAACCGCACGAGGTACATACCAGTGAACTGCACAAGCAGATTGAATTTTCAAACAGATTGTTTTGTACAAGCAAGCAACGAAACAAACAATCTAAGCGCCGCTTGTAACCTAACAATCACAAGCGCGCTTGGGATTTTTATGCATTTTTTCAATCTAAGCACTGCTTAGTTTGTTTAAAAGCAAACAAGCTCTTGCTTGTTTGTTTAAAAGCAAACCAAGCTAGCGGTTGCTTGAAAAAAAAAATTCAATCATTTTCAAGCAAATTTCAATCAAAAGCAAGCAGGCTGGAGGAGATTTTCAATCAGCGTTCATTTCGCTTTTTCAAAAGCAGATTTAAGAAGATCTTTCAATCATTGGATGTGAAGGAATAGGCGCACAGAAATGGAAGATGAACTCAATTCTACCAGTATTTTTCTGCAGATAATTGTAAGAAAATGAAGGACAAAGCCTTTTGTACATATTTAAGCATACATATACCCTGCAAAAATTCCTGGTTGTTGACAAATCAGGTCTAAAAAAGGTGTATGCTGGCAGGACTGCTTCTGTTATGCACTCACTCTGTCTACTCCTAACTTTCTAATACATGACATCAACAAAAGAAAATCAGCCTTATTTCAAGCCTTACGCCAAACAAATTTGCTACCTTTATAATTTTTTGGCCTTATTTCAAAGCCTTTAAATGTGCTGTTTAATTCTTAAATAAGGCTAAAATAGTTTGATGGGTATGTCCGCAAATTTTGCGACCAGCAGTTTTTATATGTAAATAGTCTTGTCGAAATGTTCAACATTCGACCCAAAAAAAAAAGAAAATTTGTATGTATGCACATAAATGTATGTTTATGAGTACGACATTGAAATTTCCAAAGGAACTAAGAAATTATGGAAACAAATAACTAGCGGGAATGTGACAAAAATGCAAGTAGCTTAATTGTCATTAGATTCTCACCAGCTTGTAAGTGGTCAATTGAGTAATCATTCCAAGCTTTTGAAACATGGAATTTAAAGAAAATCTGCCATCATTGTACCTGAAAGAGTAGGCGCACAGAAATGGAAGATTAACTCAAATCTGATCTAGTATTTTTCTGCAGATAATTGTAAGAAAATAAAGGACAAAACCTTTTGTACATATTTAAGCATACATATACCCTGCAAAAATGCTTGTTGTTGACAAATCAGGTCTAAAAAAGGAGAATGCTGGCAGCACTGCTTCTGCTATGCACTCAATTTGTCTACTCCTAACTTTCTAATACATAACATCAACAAAAGAAAATCAGCCTTATTTTAAGCCTTACGCCATACAAATTTGCTATGCTTATAATTCTGTGGCCTTATTTCGTTATTGGTGGGTATATCCAAAAATTTTGCAACCAATACTTTTTATATGTAAATGGTCTTGTCGAAACATTCAACAATCCACCCTTTTGTCTCCAAATAAAAGAAAATTTGTATGTATGCACATATGTACATATGCATGAGTGTGTTTTTATGAGTTTTTATGAGCAAAGTGGAATGTCCGGCGAACGTAAATATACCTGCAAAAAATGCGATTTCTCCGGGCCGTGTCCGGGATCAATCGCAAGGGAGCATGCGACTAATACAAGTTTACATCCCTTTATATGGAGCGAATTGCTCGTATTTATTCGAGCATGTCCTTTGAAGAGACTAATTGTTCAATTTGTATACCCGAACAGGTACAAATGTAGATTAATCGCTTTCATCCAAAGTAGTAAGCCAAGGCTATTTTTTATGAAAATGTCTAAAATTTATAAATTGTTATATATGTATATTAGAAGAAAGTTTATAGGATTAGCTTTTATCGTGTAGTGAAATCTTTTAAAAAAAATTAAGTATTTTCTGAAAATATTTTAAGTTTTGAGAATGCATTATGCGAGTGTAAAAGACATGTGAAGAATTTTTCAAAGTTGTTAGCCAAGGCTGTTTCTTATAAAATTTCTTTAAAAATTATAAATGTTCATGCCTATTTAAATATTTTACAATAAGTTTTACTTTTGTAAAAAAATCTATTCAATAAATTAAAAATTTTTTAAATAGTCAGTATTGAGTGTATAATTGTAATTGATTTTTCCCGTTCGGTATGAAAGGGATTAATTTAAATTTATACCCGTTCGGGAAAAATCGAGGCCTAATTGTGGACTCATTGTTCCCGAAAGAGATCAATCCGGGATAAATCTCTATCGGGATTATTCGCACATTTTTTTTCCGGGATATGTATTTTGGTCTGTTACAAAAGTAGGTAGAATGCCATACATGTATATACATACATATGTATATTTTGGTTTTTTAACAAAGTAGGTATAGAATACAAAAAGGTTAGAATATTGACGCCTTTGCAAATAGAGGATAGGTAATTACACAAGGCCATTCATATGTACATATTTACATACAAAAATATTTTCCTTTGTTGACAAAAGGATAAAATACTGATGCGTATAGAAAACAGAATGTATATATGTACATACATACATGTGGTATGTGCATACAGACAAATTTTCTTTTTTTTTGGTCGAATGTGGAACATTTCGACGACAAGACCATTTACATATAAAAACTGCTGGTCGCAAAATTTGCTGACATACCCACTAAAATATTTTAGCCTTATTTAAGAATTAAACAGCACATTTAAAGTCTTCCGAAATAAGGCCAGAAAATTATAAGGATAGCAAATTTGTATGGCGTAAGGCTTAAAATAAGGCTGATTTTCTTTTGTTGATGTTATGTATTAGAAAGTTAGGAGTAGACAGAGTGAGTGCATAGCAGAAGCAGTGCTGCCAGCATACACCTTTTTTAGACCTGATTTGTCAACAACAAGCATTTTTGCAGGGTATATGTATGCTTAAATATGTACAAAAGGTTTTGTCCTTTATTTTCTTACAATTATCTGCAGAAAAATACTAGATCAGATTTGAGTTAATCTTCCATTTCTGTGCGCCTACTCTTTCAGGTACAATGATGGCAGATTTTCTTTAAATTCCATGTTTCAAAAGTGAATTTGCTTATAATAATACTACATACAGCAGTAGTTTCATTGGAATGATTACTCAATTGACCACTTACAAGCTGGTGAGGATCTAATGACAATTAAGCTACTTGCATTTTTGTCACATTCCCGCTAGTTATTTGTTTCCATAATTTCTTAGTTCCTTTGGGAATTTCAATGTCGTACTCATAAACATACATTTATGTGCATACATACAAATTTTCTTTTTTTTTTGGGTCGAATGTTGAACATTTCGACAAGACTATTTACATATAAAAACTGCTGGTCGCAAAATTTGCGGACATACCCATCAAACTATTTTAGCCTTATTTAAGAATTAAACAGCACATTTAAAGGCTTTGAAATAAGGCCAAAAAATTATAAAGGTAGCAAATTTGTTTGGCGTAAGGCTTGAAATAAGGCTGATTTTCTTTTGTTGATGTCATGTATTAGAAAGTTAGGAGTAGACAGAGTGAGTGCATAACAGAAGCAGTCCTGCCAGCATACACCTTTTTTAGACCTGATTTGTCAACAACCAGGAATTTTTGCAGGGTATATGCATGCTTAAATATGTACAAAAGGCTTTGTCCTTCATTTTCTTACAATTATCTGCAGAAAAATACTGGTAGAATTGAGTTCATCTTCCATTTCTGTGCGCCTATTCCTTCACATCCAATGATTGAAAGATCTTCTTAAAAATCTGCTTTTGAAAAAGCGAAATGAACGCTGATTGAAAATCTCCTCCAGCCTGCTTGCTTTTGATTGAAATTTGCTTGAAAATGATTGAATTTTTTTTTCAAGCAACCGCTAGCTTGGTTTGCTTTTAAACAAACAAGCAAGAGCTTGCTTGGAAATTTTTCAATCAGCTTGTTTCGCTTTTAAGCAGATTGAAAAAATTGTAAACAAGCTATTGCTTGTTTGTTTAAAAGCAAACCAAGCAAGGGAGAGATTGGAAAAAATTTCAAGCGCTTGAAAGGGCAAACAAGCTGCTTGTGCAGATCACTGGTACATACAGATGCAAGCGCTGTGGGCATATCTGGTATTCTATTACAATTGGAAGAAGAGGGTTTACGACCGGTTCAATATTATAGTCGTCAGTGTAGTGCAGCCGAGAATCAATATGCAAGTCATGAATTGGAGGTTTTAGCAGTTGTGGAGGCGCTTGACAGATTCCGGTTATACCTGTTAGGGACACGTTTCATTGTTGTTACAGATTGTAACGCTATAGCTACAACAAAGGCAACAAACCGCTTCAGCCACGCGTATCTAGATGGTGGTTCAAGCTACAAGAGTTCGATTACGAATGCATCCATCGACCAGGTGATAGAATGAGTCATGTAGATAGCCTCAGTAGAGCTCCGGTGCAACCTCCGGTAGAAACAACAACCGCAGCGGACAAGGTCATGAAAATAGGTGCACCAGTAACAACCGACGATGACTGGATTTATGCCATGCAGATTCAAGATCCGAAGCTCAAGCGAATTGTCGGAGTTTTAAATAATAAATCATTGGCAACCAAAGAAGAAGATAAGCAAATATGTGCCGATTACAAAATTCAGCAAGGCCGATTATATCGCAACATTAACGGAGAACTAAAGCTGGTGATTCCGCAGGCAGTGCGATGGCGAATAACCAAAGCTTGCCATGATGACATGGGACATTTCGCCGTAGAGAAGACGATCGAACGAATCGGGAAACGGTTCTGGTTTCCAAGAATCAGGAGGTATGTAAAATCGTATATAGACTCATGCGAGGAATGTTGTTTATTTAAGGTGAAGGGCGGAAAATCCGAAAGACAACTACATGTTATCGACGTTTTGCCAATACCATTTAGAAGTATTAACATCGATCATTTGGGTCCTTTCCCAAAGAGCAAAAAGGGCAACTGTTACATCCTAGTTATTGTCTGTGGCTTCAGCAAATATATTTTACTCAAAGCGTTACGGAATGCGAAAACTGAACCAGTGACTAAAACGCTGGAGGAAATGATTTCCATATTCGGGCAGCCAATTCGTCTCACGTCTGATCGTGGAACAGCATTCACTTCCAAAGCCTTTCATGATTTCATCCAGAAGTATGGAATCCAACACGTTAAGACAGCTGTGAGAACTCCTCGTGCCAATGGCCAGCCCGAGCGGGTCAATAAAACCATTTTAAGTGCCATTAAATGTAGTACGGCAACATCCAAAGATTGGGATAGCACTTTACCTAGTATCCAATGGGCCATGAATTCACAACGGAATAGTGTCACTAAGTATACACCGAATGAGTTGGTATTTGATTTCAACCCAAGAGACGTGTCAACCAATCGCATGATTCAAGCGTTGCATGACCAAAATGAACATAACGATGACATCGATATCAAACGTGACGAAGCTGCTGCTAACATATTGGCGGCACGGGAAAAATGGAAGAAGCGATATGATCAAAAGCATCTGTATCCTCGACAGTACGAAGTTGGAGATTTAGTGTATGTGGATTACATCCCGGCAGCAACGGGCGAATCACATAAGCTTGATCCAGCTTACAAGGGTCCGTATATGATATCTAAAGTACTCAGTCACGACCGATATTTGATCGAAGACTTGCCAGATCTATCCATCACTCAGCGACGTTATAGTAATATACTGAGTGCCGGTCATATTAAACCTTGGCGGGCATTGAACCCTGAATTGGACATAAGCGAGGATGACGATCACGAGGCGACCGGGTCGGTCGAAGAGTCAGGAGTGGCCGAATTGTAAAAGGCAAAGGGCAGTATATGTTGAACAGCCGTAGAGTGCGGATGTGCCGTCGATTGGAGCGAATACATTGAAATACCTAAAATATATATACTTGTGAATTGTATACATATACATGTATAATTCTTGAAATTAAAGGGTCATACTTGACACAATCTACATATTAACAACAGTAGCAGAAAACGGCCATGTAAAAACAAACGTAAAAAAGCTTTTTTTATATTTAAGAAAAAAACTAAAAAATATTTATTACATTATAGGTTTGATAGTAAAAAAGGACCAAAAGTGGCCCAAATTTTTAAAAAGGTTCAAATATTGCATATTTTCAAAAAGTTGGGTTCCGGTGGCCTGGCTCTTAAAAAAGGTTCAAATTGGCACTTTAATGGCCCCAGCGGCAATGATGTACCTACATGTGTACATAGAGCTGCAAAACTGTCGATAGACGGCTATTCGATATATTCGATAGTTTAACGAGAAACCATCGATATTATCGATACTATCCTTTCATCCCTGCCAGAAAGTGCTGACCGGTTATCGATAAAAATGCTGTTATAACTAACACATAGAAGCAATTCCACTTCCATATTTCCGAGAGTGAAAGAGTAGAAATTAATTTTTTTTAATGTTGTCTACTGCTTTTCCTTTTTACACTCGTTGAGTGCATAGGAATGCACGGCATTCGTGCTACATGCCGCCATTGTGTTGCGAAAGTAAAGCGCTAAGCAGAATCAGTACTTCTCCGTCATGACGTACGTCGTTTTCGACTGACAGGACGTACGTAGCGGAAAGAGTGGCACATAAAATATGTGTTCGGTGAATGCACTAAAAGTGTAGGGTAGAACAATATCAGACATTTGTCGCAGAAGTTTTATGTAAAGGTGTCAAAAAACGAAAATTAAAAATTGCTAAGAGCAAAATCCCATGGAATATGTATTAATAGTATTAACTTAATACTAATATTTATACTCAGCTGTACTAGTACACAGAGTATTATAATTTTGATTTCATAACGGTGGATTGTAACATAATGAAATAATCGAGATAGATATGGACTTATGTATATCAAAATGATCAGGGTGAAAAGAGAAATCGATTGAGCCATGTCCGTCCGTCCGTCCGTCCGTCCGTCCGTCCGTACGCACGATAACTCGCGTAAAAATTGAGATATTTTGATGAAATTTGAAATGCAAGTTGGTATCGAGACTGGGACGGTTGGTATTGAAAATGGGCGAAATCGGACCATGACCACGCCCACTTCCCCTATATAGTAAAAATCGGAAATTTTGTATCTCAGCCACTAATATAGCTAGAGTGCTAAAATTTTACCCACGTATTGAGCTCAGGCCCTTATGAAGAAATTTGATGAAGTTTTGGAAAATGGGCGGTGCCACGCCCACTTATTAAGGGTCAAACATTGAAAGTTTTATATGTCATAACTCAGAAACCGTTGAAGATATATCGATGAAATTTGGTACGCGTAATTTGCTTACTTAGACAAATGTTTTGGCGAAAAATTATAAAAATCGGTTGACGGCCACGCCCACTTTTATATATGGGAACTATAAAGGGGCCTAATAAAAACATTTTAAGCGATATCTCTGTCAAATATAAAGATCTATCACTGAAATTTTGTGGCACGAGTCCACCTACGGACGTAAAACAAAACATATAAAAATTTTGGAAAATGGGCGGTGCCACGCCCACTTATTAAGGGGCAAATATTGAAAGTTTTATAAGCCATAACTCAGAAACCGTTAAAGATATGTCGATGAAATTTGGTACGCGTGATATATTTACTTAGCCAAATGTGTGGACGAAAAATTACCAAAATCGGTATACGACCACGCCCACTTTTATATATGGGTATTATAAAGTGACCTAATAAAATCATTTTTAGCGATATCTCTGTGAAATATAAAGATAATTCATTGAAATTTTGTGACATGAGTTCTACAATAGACTGGAAACACAAAAAAAAAAAATTTTATAAAATGGGCGTGGCACCGCCTCTTTTTATACAAAGAAATCTATGAGCCTATTACTCGACAAATAACTGAGATATTATGACGAAACTTAGTTTATACACTTTTATAACTTGTGTTAATAGACACGCAAAAATTTATTGAAATCGGTTTATGACCACGCCTACTTTTTAACAAAGATATTTCTGGAACACCCTTTTGGAATTTGTAACGTGAAGTCTTTGTAACTAAAAGTCATAGAGGGATGCAATTTTGCACTAACAATAATATTTATATGCTTATTTGGATGATTGATACAAATTTTGAAAATGGGCGTGGCTGCGCCCTGTTTATGCAGCACTCGTTTCATATAAAATACACCCTATATCGAACAAACGCAAACAAACAATGAAAGCATACAGCTGAGTATCTAATGTTCGATTCCACTCGAACTTAGGCTTCCTTACTTGTTAATTTTAAGTTGGTTACAAAGCACAGTTCTGCACAGTTTAGTACAAAAACGAGTTATCGAACGCAATTTTCTGCACTAGTGTACTCTATTGCCATCACCGAACACATCTTATATTACTGACGTACGGCAAAATAGAAAATTGGCAAAGTATGCCGGATACGGCGACGGATACGTCGCCTATGTGCGTTTCGCGATCAAAATATACACAGTCTACTCAGCTGTCAGTTTCTTCCTTGTCCGTCACGACGGAGAAGTACTGATTCTGTTTAGCCTATAAGTTCTTTAAATTTATTGACTTCAGAATTTCTTAAAATATAGTGCATTTTTTCAGTATTTTAATATGGAAAAATATATTGCAGCGCGCTGGGCAAAGCACATCGACGCGTAACAGGAACAACAACGAGTGCAGTGACAACACAAGGCTTTAAAGTTAGTGTGGAATATCAGCAAAATTTGTATCGCTTCCCACAAAAGCGGCTTTTTGCGTACAGCATTGGATGTGGGGAGATGGCGCCAGGTCCGGAATTTTTGGGAAAGTTATAATTTATTATTATATCTAAAATGAATTTAAAATTATATAAAATGAGACTAACATAAATTTTTGTTGATTAAATAATTGAGCTGGTAAAGTAAGTATTGGTTATCATTATACTGGACAGAACATGGACATTATATTGGTCAGATGACTGTCGTTATTCCGGTCAGATGATAGTCATTATACTGGTCAGATGATTGTCATTATTCCGGTCAGATAATGGTCATTATACTGGTGAGATGATGATCAGTTTGCAGGGATTATTCATTTATTTTGATAAAAATCTTATAAAATGCCTACGTGGTTCTTATAGGCAGTTGCATTCAAATCTATATATTAATACGCTATGTATATAATAATATAATACAATGGCGCTATTATAACTCTGACGAGTTTTATGGCCGAGCTTCTCTCCCAATTCGAGGTGTGCTCCTTTTTGTTTTTCCTACTAATTGGGTGGACCTACAGTTTTATGCCGGCTCCGAACGGCGAATGCATTTTTTGTGAGAAGCTTTTTCATGGCAGAAATACTCTCGGAGGGTATGCCGCCCACTGCCGAGAGGTGACCGCTGCTCTTAAAAAACCCAATAATTGGATTTTTACTAATTAGAAAAATTTGTTTGGCTCGGACCGTGGTTTGAACCCGAGACCTCTGGAATAGCAGGCGAGCACTCTACCCACTGCACCACAGCGGCCACTCTACCCACTGCACCACAGCGGCCACTACTATACGCTATGTATACTTCGCTATATATGGAAGTAAGCTACTATACTAAAGCGACAATATTTTTTAAATAAAGCCCTTAATTTTCATTTATAACCATAAAATTTCATAACAAATAAATAACACTGATTCTCACTACTAAGTATCGATTCAGAAAATTGTGTTGTGTCGTTATTGAAGCAAGTGTGCTTTGTGCTTTTGGCATGTACATTAAGGTGGAGTGAAAACATATGGAGCTTTGTTTTTTTTTTTGTTTTGAACGTACCAATGAAAAGTTGCCTTTATACGAGTTAATGAGCCCCATAAAATTTTATGGCGATAGGATGACATTTTGAACTGCCCCCAGCCCCGCAAAGTTGAAAGCAATAAGCACGATCTGGTACAAATATGAAATTTTGAAAATTATAAAAGCAAAAAACGAAGTATCAGGATTGATAAACATGGCTAAGCGGAGTATTAAAGTGATTTTTTTTTTTTTTGGAAACAACAACAACAAAAGTTATTAAAGGTCAAAGTTTATATTATGCATTTTTTAAATTGCAATTACTTAAAAACTTCTGTAGCGATTTCGAATATTTTTATATCATTCGATAGGTATTTTGATAATTTCATATACATTTTCCAGTGCGTTCCATAACACCCCCCAGCGGGGGTCAATCCCCTTTTACCCACCTTACTTTTCATATATAAAATGTATACCAAAATACATGCGAGTGAGTCAATAAAATTTTACACGCTTATTTCTGGGCTTTGGAACAAATTGAATTTCCAAAAGAAAAATTTCGGTCCACCTTAATGTACATATGTATATATACATATGCTCTCTTATTCTCAATACCGAATATGTATTACGCGCTCAATATTGGTTGATATTGGTTGCCACTATCCTAAAAAAATGTTGATAATAATTACATTGGACCACGAATTTCAACTTTTTCTCTTTACCAGAAACGCCGTTATGAAATTCGTATGTAAAACCATCTCCTGATTTTGAAAATCGAGTTTATTTTTGATTCTATGGTACCGTTTTTGAGATATTTGCAATTTACCGTTATTCGAAAAAACCAAAAATATGGCTCCCTTTAATTACGTTTATCTCACGAACGGGTCAAGCAGTTGCAAAACAGTTTACAGAATCGGAAAGACGATAAAATTTTCTATAAATGCATCATACACTGTTTTTCGCTCAACCAGATAGTTTTCGAGATATTAGCTTATCATTTCAGATTTTTGTTTTTTTTTTATGAAAAAATATGAAAAAATTTACTCTTTGCGAGGGCAGCATTCCAAAACCTCAACTTTTTGTCCAGATATTTTTTCTTTACGTAAAGCTTTGTTTAATTAGGAAAAAGATAAGCTATCATCGAAGAAAATCGATGCAAAACTACGTAAGTTATAAACGATCAAATAAAAATACCCAGGTTGCGCAACTTCAATGTATGTATACATTAAAGGGCTGCAAAAGTGCTAAAAAAGTTAACTCTGAGCTACACTAAAAAATTTTGAACTTGAACGCACACAACAATGCAGGCCATGCACTCAAATGTTTGAGTAAAATAAATACGAGGCCTCTGAGTGAACACGGCAGCAGTGTCCGCTCAACTCGTAGCACTCTCAAAAGTAACGATCCACTCTTAGCAGAACACGTGGTGAAATGAACTTCATTGTTTCTGTGTGAATGAATGCTGTGCAGGCAAATTTGTGTGCGAGTGAATGAAGTTTATGAGTTAATACTGTTAACTCTGTCGACTGCTATGACTAGACGTGCGTCATTGCGTGCACAAAAGCAGTGGCATACATACATATGTACATATGTATGGACATATGTATGAATGTGTTTTTCACAGAGATTCAACATTTAAATTCCTTTGGGTTTTTCACGGAGAAAAAATAAAACTTTATGTCTGTGATAAAAAGGTGCTTTTGAAATCATTTATTTCTGCTTTTTGGTGACAAAGAATTTCGATTTGTAAAACAGGGCGTTTTCTGCCGTCATGTGTGGCTAGTCTAAATCACACTTGCATATAAACCGAACTCAATAACAAAAATTTATAGGTACGGAATATTTTTTTCTATCACCAATTTTTTTTTTGTTATAAATAAAACTAAGCAGAACACGGAAAAAATTAAAATTACTCACTGTCGAAAAAAAAATTTTGATATCAATTTTTCAATGGGTGTTTGGATTTTTGTTTCTAATTACCTAATTGCTATTTTAAAAACTTAAAATTTTCGATATCTGCTTTTCAGTATCTTTTCAGGATAGCAAGCAAAAAAATGATACCTGGTTCATTGGCAAACTTTTCTCAGAAATAAGTATTATGAATGTTATAAGTTTTTGACCCATTGCAACTTGATAAATATTTGTGCCGTTTTAAATCACATAAATATGTACATACATTTTTGAAGTGTAGTTATTCACCCTTGCTAATAAATTGAGTACCATCAAGCGGCAGTACATGTTTGATCTCTGATCTGCGATCGGTTTTTTTTTTTTATTAATTATACATTTGTAGATTTTTTCAAAATAAAACTAATATACACATACATGACCCAGCTAGTATCTTTGATAAAAAAAATATACAAAGATATTCATGCCCAGATGATTAAAAACGATCAGATTAAAAATAATTTTCTATTTCTGTATGAGGAAATTCAAATATGTATGTAAAAAGCATCAAATACTACCTATTCGTCTTGCATTATTTCGTTAACATTCCCGTATAAAAAATTTCATTTTCAGCTTGATCAAGATTATTTGCTGAATTTTTGGGCTGAATAAATCCTGAAAACAGTCGTTCTGTATTATTTGAGAGAGGATTTGGAGAACTAATTTCATTATTGCTTTGATTCTGTTCAGTAATCATTTCTTCTAACCTATTTTTGCAATAGAGTTTTATCTCGATCTTTTTTCGCTTGTATATTGCAGTAATCTCTTGATTGGTGGAAACAAAAACAAAGCAAGTTTGTGAAAAATTGATTAGTTTTTAATTACCATATCACCTATCAATTTGCTGAGATGAAGTTTAAATGATTTTATACACTCTAACTCATCGTTACTATTTCCGTCACACTTTCGTTTTAAGAAGTAAACGTGCACAATCACTAAATTTAAAGTCGGGTACTTATCTCCTTCTAGTTCTTTAGATGATTTTTTTTTGCAACTGAATTACTTACATTCATTATTTTTATAAAAAATCCAAAGTCCGGTTAAAAAATTTAAGCGGTCTGTATACGTGGTCAGGCCCGCACAGAGTCGAGTCGGGCCCCTGGGACAGTTCGCGTTTGAGGGCCTCCTTAAAATATAAACTCAATCTAGTAAAAAATAACATAAAAAAATTTATCAATTAAAAAGTAAATATTTCTGAGAAGCTTGGTTCACCACCTTACCAATCGCGGTACTTTGGAAACTCTAAATCATAGTCGATTCTCCTCAATTTCAACTCACTTTTCTAGGATTTGCCCATGTATAAAAAAAGGTAAATATTTGATTGGATGCTTATAATTTTAGTTTGGTGATTTGGTTAAGTTAATCAATCTCTGTTTTCACAATATAAATGAAATATTTAAATGTTTGCTAACTTTATACATATACGTATATGCATTTACATACATTCATAAATACATAACTATCGGTCAATCATCCACGGCCGGTACAGTACAAGCAAACATACAGGCGGAAAAACCCTGCATTTTTCTTTGTTTGCCTAGCTGAAAAAAAATGAATGCACCCAATGAATGCACCCAAACTTTCGAGTTCACATAACATTGAGTGATTATAACTCGCTGTTCAAGTTTTAAGTGAACAGTTAACGCCTTGCATTCATGTCTGGTTTATGGTGTTATGCGAGTCGTGTTTATGTATGCGACGAATGAATTGAGTTCGACGCCAGCGAATAACAATAACACACAACATCGTCTTTCTGTTTGTAGTCTATTTATTCGCACACCACGTCGCCGCTGAACACGAGTTAAGAGAACGATGAATGAATTCTGCTGTGCATTCATAGCGTATGTTAACTCTTGCAACCCTTTAGTATACATACATAGTATATTAAAGGTATAAAGTGCAAATGGGATATTATCCGAATAAACGAATAACACCATAACAATGATAATACTTTTTCTTTAAATAGATCAAATAATACTTTTAATACTCGAATTGTTTTATAGTAGGTAGAGTGGTTGCATCGAAAGGAAGAGTGGTTGGGTTCGAAACCTGCTGTAGGCATGTAGTTATAAACATGTATTTCCGTCACTTATGGGTAAGTATACAGGTAGATTTTCAAAATTATAAGACGCAGAAAGACGCAGGTAGTATTTTCTTTTCCCGGCTTCGTATAAAAAGGAACCTTTCTGGCTAGGTAAGATTTGATTTTTTTCAATTTTATTCTTGTTCCGAGTATAAATTGAACTTTTAACTCAATAGAAACAAAGCATAGCTAGATATTTCACTCTTCTTTATACCAGGAGTGAAAACATATGGAGATTTTTTGTTTGTTTTTTTTTTTTTTGAACGTACCAGCAATGAAAAGTTGCCTTTATACGAGTTAATGAACCCCACAAAATTTTATGGCGATAGGATGACGTTTTGAACTGCCCCCAGCCCCGCAAAGTTGAAAGCAATAAGCACGATCTGGTACAAATATGAAATTTTGAAAATTATAAAATCAAAAAACGAAGTATGAGGATTGATAAAGATGGTTAAGCTGAGTATTAAAGTGATTTTTTTTTTGGAAACAACAACAACAAAAGTTATTAAAGGTCAAAGTTTATGTTATGCATTTTTTAAATTGCAATTACTTAAAAACTACTGAACCGATTTCGAATGTTTTTATACCTTTGGATAGGAATTTTGATTCCCTTTAATTTCATATACATTTTATATATGAAAAGTAAGGGGGGTAAAAGGGGGTTGACCCCCGCAGGGGGTTGTTATGTTTTGATTTTAAAATTTTAGATATTTCACCTTTGTACCAGGTCGTGTTATGTTTTCAACTTTGTGAGGCTGGGGCACCTCTAAACATGCGAGTAGGTCAATAAATTTTTACAGGCTTATTTCTGGGCTAGAAAGGTGCCGTTCTGGCTTTGGAACAAATTGAATTTCCAAAAAAAAAATTTCACTCCACCTTAATACATACGTTTTGAGGTATACGTTGAAATTGCGCAACCTGGGTATTTTTATTTCATCGCTTATAACTTACGTAGTTTTCCATCGATTTTCTTCGATGATAGCTTATCTTCTTCCTAATTAAACAGAGCTTTACGTAAAGAAAAAATATCTGGACAAAAAGTTGAGGTTTTGGAATGCTGCCCTCGCAAAGAGTAATTTTTTTCATATTTTTTCATAAAAAAAACAAAAATCTGAAATGATAAGCTAATATCTCGAAAACTATCTGGTTGAGCAAAAAACAATGTATGATGCATTTATAGAAAATTTTATCGTCTTTCCGATTCTGTAAACTGTTTTGCAATTGCTTGACCCGTTCGTGATATACGTAATTAAAGGGAGCTATCTTTTTGGTTTTTTCGAATAACGGTAAATTGCAAATATCTCAAAAACGGTACCATAGAATCAAAAATGAACTCGATTTTCAAAATCAGGAGATGGTTTTACATACGAATTTCATAACGGCGTCTCTGGTAAATTTTGGCCGTCGACCAGTGTTACCAACAAAATAATCAAAAAATTACCAACAGACTAACAGCCTTATTCATAAAAAAAATCCTATAATAATTATAAACGCTCAATAGTAAAAACTCATTTTAACTTTATAAAGCAGTTATAATGTACATTATTCATAAACGTTTTATAAAGGTTTTATTACTATCATTGATTTATAAGGTTTTTGCTGTCCAAATTCAAAATAAATGTGGCAATGTTGGTTACAAAAAATGTCAACTTGACAAAAAATTACAATTTTAAAATTAACAAATATGCAATACAAAAATGGATGTGGAATATAAAAGTGTATTACAGAAGAAAAGGCGCAGTAGAGGAGATAAATGGACTTACTTAGCAAGTGCCGCCGCCAACCTTATACAATTTAAACCTCTGCGAAGTAGATACCATTTGCCTCTTCTGAATTTGAAAATACTCTTTGCATTGTACAATACTCACAGCACAATTCAGATGCCGCTACGGATAAATCCACTACTCGTCACGCTAAAAGTAGAGAAGATAATCTCACCTACTTGGAGTATGTTTACGCAAATCTCGAAGATTCGAAAGATGTGTACACTATTTGCAAAACCTTTTTCGCTCAAAATAAATATTGTATTTTTTTTGTTTATGGTCGTGTTTTACTTGCGGTTATTAGCGAATGACAGATACAAATAGATAATGTAATTGGACGGTGGCTAATGTTTTGTTGGTCATTTGAAATACATTTGTACAGCCCCCAAATACAAATACGGGATACAGTAGTCCGCCTTTGCCCGTGGGGATCACATGCGTCGTCTTGAATATGTTAGGATTATAGAATACATGCAAACATATTCAACAGTTCAAATAGATTTTAATGACACATACATATATCTCACTCGTCGACCCTAACATGGCAAAGCCTCTAGTACCTGCAATATTGCTGAAGTCCCTAAACCTCGTTTATCCATTGAGATATCAACTTTCACAAAATTAACTTGTTTTACACCGTCCTTGGTAAAGCGGTGCCTCTTTCTACATTCATCGTCGGGCAACAATAATGCGTCAGGCCTTACACGATACCTTTTTTCCTTGCGGAAGGTGCCCCCAGTCATTTTTCTTACAACATCTAAAAAATATTATGCTCACATTTCCATTTGTGTAGGATGAACATACCGGGCAGTATTCGAGGTAAGAAGTGCATATTCAGTATGAACAATACCTTGAAACTGGGTTCAAAAGCCATTGCCTGAAAAATTAACTGAATACGTATGGAAGACTGAAATATTTGCTAAACACACAGTGAAGATATCAGGGCTATTAAATTTTTCCCTGAATGCTCAGTGTACTAGGTTTTTCTATGGAATTTCTCCCTGCCTCTTCAGATCTTCTTTCATACAGAAACTATGCATTCTCGTTCGGCAGTTTTTAGGTAGTTGAATTTCAACGATACCTCTGAATAAAAACGAAAGGGAAAGTTCAGATTTTGGAACTACATCTTTGCTGAATATTCATTAGGATATATGTGCAGTTTTCCAGCTGATCACTACTGCTAGGTACTACCTAGTAGGTAATAATACACTGGCACGTTTATAACTCTGACGAGTTTTATGGCCGAGCTTCTCTCCCGATTCGAGATGTGCTCCTTAACTTTTGTTTTCCCTACTAATTGGGTGGACCTACAGTTTTATGCCGGCTCCGAACGGCGAATGCATTTTTTGTGAGAAGCTTTTTCTTGGCAGAAATACACTCGGAGGGTGTGCCGCCCACTGCCGAGAGGTGACCGCTGCTCTCAAAAAACCCAAAAATTGGACTTTTACTAATTTGAAAAATTTTGTTGGTGTTTGCTCGGACTGGGGTTAGAACCCGAGACCTCTGGTGTGGCAGGCGAGCACTTTACCCACTGCACCACAGCGGCAATCTCTACTGAATATTCGGTAGGAAATATGTGCTTTTTTCCATCGGTTCTATACTGGGCGCTTCTTTTAAATTTTTTTTTTTTTTTTTTTGGAATTGAAAATTTTGTTTTATTTTGAAGTAATTGTTTTATAAAGACCTTATACGAGGGCAAAAAAAAAATATCTGGCAACATTGGTCGAATTACACGTGTTAAAAAAAAAAAAATTTTTCTGCGCTCTGTCAGTATTTATTATTTTTATAAAAACCTTTAGTGGCGCGCTATTATTGCGTCATATATTGGAAACTATTGATTCTACAAGGGATAATTAGTGTTTAATATAATTTTCAAGTCTACCGCTTTTGTACGCAAAGTGGTGCTCTTTTGCAATATTGCTTAGGCAATCCAACAAGTATCTATACCTATATACATACACACATATATTCATACAACATAGACGTAAATATGTCGACCAATGACAAGTGCTTTAAATGCAAAGTGGCGATTCGAGGCGAGTCTGGATTTCGTTGTGAGGGCATTTGTGGGAAAATCTTCCACTCAGCAACAAAGTGCTCAGGGCTTGATAGCTACAAGGCAACAGTTATTGGTACCCATCCAATGGTAAAATTTATTTGTGAGGAATGTGTGACGTACATACAAAACGTGGATCTCATATTGCGTGACGTCACCGAGAGTGTCAACAAAAACAATTTGTACCTCAAAGAATATAAAACGGAATTCGATGAGGCTTTGAAACAAAATCGAAAGGAACTTCAACAGTTTATTCGGTCATTGGATGAAAAGTTCAATGATAAAATCGCAAATTTAAAATTGCATCACGATCGATGTTTACGTGCTAGTGAAGAAATGACCTCGAAAATCATCAAACTGACGGAAGTAACGAATGAGTTGGAAAAACATTCTCAGAATTTCAACTCAGTCAATGCCTATAACGTTAAATTATATGATGAGCTTAAGTCTATGACGGATGCCATAAGGAAGGCTGTCGTAGATATAAATACAAATGCTAGTACATCATCTGCAATTACATCATCTAAAAATACCGTTCCTATTAACGATGACATCGCTGTTGTCGATCTGGAGGACGTTGGCTTTTGCGCAAATAGTTCGTGCTTAGTAGTTGAGCATAATGGTGGTGTCTTGGAGTCCAATGTGAATCTTAGTGTTGTTCCGCCTGTCAGCGCTGTTACCAGCATTAGTGCTGCACCCAATGCCATACGCTCTGAGCCGAAACATGGTAATATCCTTGCCGCTACCACTAATAACAACTTACATCCACTTTGTTCGCCTGGTGTCGGCCAGTGTCGTCGAGACTCGGCTACTGTTGCTACTAAAAAATCTTCCCCAGCGGGTGATCGTAGCCCAAGCGGGCCTGCCGCTATCAACACTATGAATAATCATCGTGCTTCAGCTGATGCTATTGGTGACAATAAGAGTAGGCGTAAGCGTATCCGTACTATGGTAGTGGGAACTAACGATTCGTGTGAACTTGGGGTAGTCACCCATGCCACTATTAAATTGCTACACTTGTCATCGTTCTTACCAACGGTGACATCTAACAATATAACTGATTTCGTAGTAAAGCATGCTGGAATCGGAAAGCAACACATCTCTTGTTTCCCTCTTTTGAAAAATGGAGTTAAAACGTCAGATGTCAATTACATCAACTTTAAGCTCGGTGTTCCAGATCAATATTATGACAAATTGATGAAATCTGAAGTGTGGCCGGCAAAGGTGTCCGTACGCCCGTTTGATGCCAATTTTTTTCGAAAAGAAGGAAAGCAAAATCGTCGGAATTAGCTCGAATAAATCCGCAGCTTAAAATTTACTACGAAAATGCTTCTGGACTGAGAACCAAGGCTGAATCAACACTTATGCTGACATCCCATAAAGATTATGACATCTATGTGCTAACTGAAACCTGGCTAAATTCTAATTTCTATAGTGCTGAATTCTTTAACCCTAAGTTATATGACGTCTTCCGCAAGGATAGGGATGCAAACGCAACTGGCTGTAGCAGAGGTGGTGGAGTCCTGATAGCGGTTTGTGCTAGTCTGCGGGCTCGTACTATTAGTTTATATGATAATGATCCTATTCTAGATCAAATATGTATCTGTATTGATGACTCTCGCGGGTCGCTCTATATTTGTGCATCGTATATTCCACCCTCAAGTACTGAAACAATTTATAGATCACATGTAGATAACATACTTGCTTTGGGTTCGAACTGGAGTGATGATAAGCTTTGTGTACTTGGCGACTTCAATTTGCCAAATCTAGGTTGGTTGAATTTGGACAGAAGCTTATCACTAACTCCAACAAATATTAGTAATTCATGTGAATCTTATTTTGTTGATAATTTGCAAGGTGTAGGTCTAGTTCAAGTCAATAGCATACATAACAGCTTATATCGCTTCTTGGATTTAATATTCATTACTCCCAATTTGGAATTCACGCTATCGCAACCTGTCTCTTCCTTCTCCCCAGCAAATATGCATCATTATCCGACTATTTTGGAAATAAAATTCATTGAATTCTTTGATTTACCTACTACAGATGCCATAATCCCTCTGAATTTCGCCCGCTGTGACTTTAATTCTCTAAATGCTGCAGCTGGTGAACTCGACTGGGAGTCTATGTTTGGGGATAACGAAGTCACAGTTTGCTATGATACTTTTAGATCAAATATGGCAAAACTATGCTGGGAATATGTTCCTATTTACAACAAAAAAAAATATAGGGTGCCTTGGTCATCCAAAAGGTTGAGACGTCTAAGGAACTTGCGAAACAAATTTCTCAGAAAATTCAAGTCTACTAAATTGCAATGCCACTACGATAATTTTGTGGTTTATAAGAATGAATTTAATACGCTAAATAAGACTTTGTATGATAGATACATTAGTAATTATGAACGGGATCTTAAAGATAATCCAAAACACTTCTGGACTTACATCAATTCGAAACGAAAACGTACTTGCATACCAAAATCAGTCTCTTACGGAGACTCCACGGCTACCACAGTCAAGCATGCGGCTAACTTATTTGCCGACTTTTTCTCATCTAATTTTTCTTCGAATGATGACGTCCCTGAAAATGAACTACAGCAAATCAGACTTAATATGCACTCAAACATGTCTTATGTAATAGATAATGGCTCCCTTGTTCTCTCTGACGAGGACATTGTCAAGGGAATACATAATTTAAAACTCTCGACCCACGAAGACGCAGATGGTCTCTCGGCTATTTTACTTAAAAATTGTGACTCATTAGTGACGCCGCTGAAATTACTTTTCAATAAATCTTTATTTTCTGGAGATTTCATTAGTGAGTGGAAGAAGACTTCGATAACACCCATATTTAAAAGTGGTAGTATGAATAATATCTCTAACTACAGACCGATTTCCAAACTATCATCTGTTGCCAAATTATTTGAAATAATAGTTAATGAAAAGCTTTATTTCTCGATAAAAAATATGATTTGTGGCAATCAGCATGGCTTTGTACCAGGTAGATCGACGCTAACTAATCTCTCTGTATTTACGGAGGATTGTTATGACGCTTTTCGCAAGGGTGTACAGGTTGATACCGTTTACACGGATTTCTCTAAAGCCTTTGATAAGATTTCTCACAGTATTTTATTAACCAAGCTAGCCTGCTTTGGATTTCATGCAAATACCCTGAAATGGCTCAAATCATATTTGAGTAACAGGACTTGCTCTGTCGTCATTGATGGCATTCGATCTAGGACTTTTATTGCTAAGTCGGGTGTACCTCAGGGTAGTATACTAGGCCCACTACTGTTCATTCTTTTTATCAATGATATTTCGTCATGCTTCTCTACATCTAAATATCTGCTTTATGCAGATGACCTAAAATTATACTCAGAGATCAGATGTCCGAATGATGCTTTGGCTATTCAGTCTGATCTTAATAACCTATTTGCCTGGTGTGCTAGAAATCGTCTATTTCTGAACATTAATAAATGTCATATAGCAACATACACCATATCATATCAAAACCTCATATCATATTGCTAACTCCGTGCTCAGTTCGGTAGATGAAATAAAAGATCTGGGGGTGTTTTTCGACACTAAATTCACCTTCATCACCCATATTAACTACACTATCACTAACTCACTTGCCACACTTGCCTTTATCAGAAGGAATGCAACTAGCTTTACTGATCCATATACAATGAAAACTCTATTTTCTACCTTCGTGCGGTCTAAACTAGAGTATGCGTCGTTCATTTGGAGACCATATCATGCTATTCATATCAACAGATTAGAGAGAGTTCAACGTATCTTCATTCGTTATGCTCTATTTTCATTAAATTTTTCTCATCCAATTCCGTCATATGAGTCTCGATGCCGGCTGATAAACCTAATATCACTTAAAGATCGAAGAACTGTTCTGGCTCTGAGTTTCATATCAGATATTGCTACTGGTAGGGCTGATTGCCCTTCACTCTTAGAGAGGTTATACTTTAATGTGCCGAGTAGGTCCCTACGTCGGAACGAACTTTTTTATGTAGGCCTTAATAAAACGGCATACAGTGCTAATGCTCCTATTAACAGGTCACTTTCTGAGTTCAACAATTTTGCAAACTCTTTAAACCTTGACCTGGCTGATACTAAGTCTACTCTTAAAGACAGGCTAAATAAATATTTTATTTGTAATTTAAGTAACAACATTAGATAATATCGATTTATTTTTATTGCTATTTATATAATTCAATAGTAAGAATCCCGAGGATCTCATTATAATTAAGTGTTAAATGGTTGCAGATTTGTGTAGTCTGTAAGAATTATACATTCATTGACTTCAGAAATTGAAATAAATAAATAAATAAAGCTTGTTATAAATTTGTTTCCATTTTATCTGCTTTTTAAGAGAATTTTAAATTTATAAAGCGTTTATGAATAATGATTTTGCTTATTTGAGTGATAAACTGTTTATAAAGCTTTGATATTTTTTATGAATAAGGCTGTAATAAATTATCGCCTTCATAATTCGAATGATAAAAGAAACTTAAAAGAAGTACACCTGCTTTGGTTTACAAAAAAAAATTATCTGAAACGTAAATTACATCTATGAATGAATTTTGTTTGTAGTTCGTTTGATTTTTCTTTGGTGAAAGCTTTGGTAGAAATTAAAAAAAAAAAAAACATTTTTAACATTAACAAATTAAGTATACCTTAGAATAATTTTATCATATTGAAAAAGAAAAATACTAAAATCATTTGATAGTTACCAAATTACCAACCGCAAAGAAATACCTATTTTGGCATTAATTACCAAGTGTGGCAACCATATGCTCAGTTTGAGTTCATCCTTCTCCCCACCAGCTGGTACATTTACCTATTTCACCTTCCCCATGCAATGAGCCGACGCGACCCGTACGGGTAAAATACCCATATGGGCTCAATCGCCCATGGCTGATCTAAAGTAGTAAGCCAAGGCTATTTTTTATGAAAATGTCTAGAATTTATAAATTGTTATATATATTAGAAGAAAGTTTATTCAATTAGCTTTTATCGTGTAGTGAAATCTTTTCAAAAAATTAAGTATTTCCTACAAATATTTTAAGTTTTGAGAATGCATTTTGCGAGTGTAAACATGTGAAGAATTTTTCAAAGTTGTTAGCTATGGCTGTTTCTTATAAAATTTCTTTAAAAATTATAAATGTTCATGCCTATTTAAATATTTTACAATAAGTTTTACTTTTGTAAACAAATCTATTCAATAAATTAAACGTTTTTTAAATAGTCAGTATTGAGTGTATGATTGTAATTGATTTTTCCCGTACGGTATGAAAGGGATTAATTTACATTTATACCCGTTCGGGATGAAAGCGATTAATCTACATTTATACCCGTTCGGGAAAAATCGAGGCCTAATTGTGGACTGATTGTTCCCGAAAGAGATCAATCCGGGATAAAAAAAAAAACATTGGAAAATTAAATTTCTTACTGAATGATTGTGAACTAATGATGAGCAATCGATTCAGTCAAAACAAATATTTGTTTTGCAGATTTTTCATTTCGTGGCTTTAATACCGAATTTTTTTATTTTTTCAATAACCTTTAGATTAATGATAGCAGAAGAAAATTTCTTCCTAAGCAAATCTAAACTAACGATGGGCAAACGATATAGCCAAAAAAATCATGTTTTGCGATTATTTTTTTTCGGGATGCGTATCCTGAAATTTTTTTTTCGCAATAACCTTTTGTGTAAAAATGTGAAAACAGAATTTCTTCTTGAATAATCTTAAGCCAAAGATGAGCAACCGATTTAGCTAAAAAGATAAATAAGTGAATATTTTAAAAATATAAATACACGCGCGCCATCTGTTGGAACATAGCGGTGGTTATAACCTAATCTCATTAGTAAATATGTTGCGTATATTTAGACAGCAGCAAAAAATTACATACATACATACAGGTGAAAGTAATAAAAGCGTGTTAAAAAAATCCTACGTAGGTACCTACTTATTATTTCAAGAAAACTCCAATTGAGCAATACCGAAAAATTTCATTTTCCCATAACTTTAAAAATAAGAATCGGAAAACGAAAATTCGGTTTGATTTATTCTTAATTAATGATGAGCAAACGATTTAGCCAAAACAATTATTTTTTTCGGTGCTGATCCCGAAAAAATTGGTTTTTTGAATAACTTTTTATATAAAAATGGGAATAAGAAATTTTTTTCTGTATTATCTTAAGCTAACGATGAACAAACAATTTAGCTAAAAAGAATTCGTACGTATCTACATAAGTATTCCTTCGAGAAAATGCGTATTTGGCTGTGCAATAAAAAAATGAAAAAAAAAATTTTTTTGCAATAACTTTTGAAGAAAACCTGATCCATCGAAGCTATTACTGAGCAAACCTGAGCAAACGATGAGCAAATGATTTACAGATTTTTTACAAAAAAATTCGCATTTGAATGTGCCAAGTTCACAGGCCTAGTTAAAATTGTTCCTGAATTTAACTTTAACAATTTATATATCAAATCAAAGGTAATTTTTTGGACATCCTTATAAAAGTATATTAGCACGTGCTTATTAAGAAAAAACACTCATTAAATAAAAAATAAAATAATTTTTTCCCCTTTTTTCCCCGAAAATAATATTTATAATATAGAAATACATACATATATCTAATAAAAGTTCATTTAATGGCCTTTATTACAACGTAATAAATTTAAAAATCGCCTTAGTAGGTACTTTTCGACATATTCGCTTTTTAAAATTTAGAAAATTTCATCTTTACCCCCCTCCCCCTCCTTTATCACCCCTAATATCTTCGAGTCCCGAAAAAAAATTATAATAGCGTTTGTTGACGGTAGGAAATTGAATGAGTTGCAGGAATTTTACCACGAAAGAGCGAGAGGATCAGAGGATGTGAGCGAGAAAAAAGTCTAGCTATTTGTAGGAATCCGCACCTAGAATGTGTCAAATTGTGAACAGTGTTCCCACAGCCAGAGATGTAGAATAATTATTATTTCATTTTCAAATTATAAAAAAGTCTTACAAATTTCCTTCCGAATTATAAAAGTCTCTTGTCAATATTTTTTTTCTGATGAAAATGATAAAAATTTTCTATAATTATTATTCAGAAACTTATATTTTAAAAATCTTTCCATAATAGTTATTTCAAATATATTTTTTTAAGTCTTCAAAGACTTTTATATTGAGACAAATTTGAAAAAAGTCTTTGCGTAATTATTATCAGTAACAAATTGTTTTTTATATCTTCAAAGACTTTTTCATTGAGACAAAGTTCAAAAAAGTCTCAGAAAATTTTCAAGAACTTTCATATAAGTATAAAATAAGAATAACTTTCATATAAGTACTTCAAAATTCAAGCAAATTTCCAATTTGAAATTGTATGAAAGATTTTTATTGAAGATATAAAAAATAAATTTGTTACTCAAAATAATTACTTGAAGATATTTTTGAAATTCGTCTCAATGAAAAAGTCTTTGAAGACTCAAAAAACAATTTGTTACGGATAATAATTACTCAAAGACTTTTTTCAAATTTGTCTCAATATAAAAGTCTTTGAAGATATAAAACAAAATTTCTCATTTATAATAATTACAAAAAGACTTAAAAAAAATATCTCACAAATAACTATTATGGAAAGACTTTTAAAATATGTTTCTTTCAATAATTATTTTTTGATTTTTATTTTTTCTCTTATAATAATTACAACTCTGCCCACAGCCTCAAAAAATTTGGTATCACAAATTGATACATTCATCGTTTTTTCGTATCACCGAAAAATGTGTGAAAAAAATTAAAATTAATAGAATATGCTGCTTTTGGGGTTCTAACCCGTTTCTCAATTTGATACCTACATGTTTTTTTCGTATCGCCGACAAATTTTTCAGAAAAAAATTAAAATTAATAAAGTAAGCTACTTTCGTGGTTTTAACGATATCGTTTTTTTAATAATATAAAAATATAAAGATAATGCTTAAATTTTACATGCAAATAAATATGAATACTTGGGTACTGTACCGAGTAATATAAAAGTTCTATAAAATGCAATGTGCCAAACGAGCTGGGTGGAATTGATTTGGTGTCATTGAATCAGTTCTTAAATATTTATCGCGCTGTCCTCCTTTAAATCAAAATGCCTGGTATGGGCAGTGGTCCTACCAAAAGTTTGATAAAAATAAAGGTGTTCCACGCAGAATTACTGTGGATGGGTACGTAGATTTTGGCCCAGAAAGAGGATTATGTGGTCTTTTCAACCAGTTATGCACCAAAATAAAGATATTTTGAAAATACAAATATTTATATTTTTATTTATTTATTGATGTCTAAAATAGTTTATATTTTCATAGACATTTAAGCGTAATTTAATATAACAAATAAGTAAGTATAAATTTGTGATCTGAATAAATATATAGTAGAAATATAACAGAAAACGAAAACTATCGGCCTCCGGACTATTCCGACTTCAGACATATAATCAGAGGGCGGTGCAACTCCCCTTTTATAAGCAGTTTTTACGCCCCCTGGATCGGTAAAGGAAAGCGTGAAGAAGAAAAAAAAACATGAAGGCATCAATTTGTGATACCAAAATTTTTTAGGTTGTGGCAACACAAAAGCGTTTGTTGAACTTTTCCTATCATCTTCAGTTTGACATAAAATAGCATTCAACCCAAAATCTCACCAAACAGACCTTATATATCTCAAATCAGGAAAAAAGGCGGACCACGCCCACTATTTTTTTTGTCTAGCTTAACGGGCCGTATTCTGCACTTATGCCGAAATCCTTACCATCTTCAATCCAATCATCGCCATATTTCTCTCTCGCCCGCCTGGCATATTCCCGTTCATCAACTACCTCGTATACATTATCCACTTCCTCTCCAATTTCGTATTTATGTTTATTCCCCTTAAGCTTTTTCAAACGTTCGAGTGCCGCAAAACGCCCCACTCGGTCCACGCGTTGGCGTTTGGCTCTTGGTTCATCTGCCGGTTAGATTTATTGTTAACAAATTCACAATTCAACCACCGCAAAAACAAATATTACTTGGAGAGTCAGCCATTACTACCCTGAAATTCCGTTAAAGTAATTTCTTTAAGTTATATAAAATGATTAAATAAACTAAAATTGTTTAATATCAATTTTTATGCCAAGAAAACTTCAGATTGCCTTAGTGATGGGCGAGTCCGAGATGTTTTATTCGATTCTCTCGATTGTTGAAACATCTCGAATGCACTCGATGGTTTTCATTCGTATTCGAGTCAAGTCGTAAATGGCCGTCAGTCGAAACAATCGCTAAAACATCTCGGACTCGCCAACGATTCCTCTCGTTTTCAAAGCAACCCTACAACATCTCGCACTCGCTGCAAAAAATACATAATAATTGTTGCCACTTGAATATTAAAATTGCTTTACAAAACATACAGAGTGGTACAAATCTATTGCCGTTGTTGGTACTCGTAAAATTCATTTGTTTCATAAGCGTCTCACTTCAGAAAATTTATTAATGTTTAAATAATTAATTATTATTATTATGCACGACACTGTTTAGTTGTGATTGCAATAATGCAGCGTCTATGTATAGCATATTTTTCAATTTGGTTAATTTATTTATGTATTAGCCTCACTTCCATTAAAAATCCTACTTTCTTTATCAACAAACCTCATTCAGTTTATTTTATCAACTAAAATATATCATCAAAACAACAGCCGGCCCGCCGACTCGGAACAATCGCAAAAACATCTCGCTTGTGTAGTCGAGATGTCATCGAAACAACCTACGACTCGCCGACTCGGAACAATCGCAAAAACATCTCGCTTGTGTAGTCGAGATGTCATCGAAACAACCTCCGACTCGCCGACTCGGAACAATCGCAAAAACATCTCGATTGTGTAGTCGAGGAGCGAGTCAACTTTTGACTCGATTGTGATTTTGCAACGATGACGATTCTCTCGATTGTCTAAACATCTCGGACTCGCCCATCACTAGATTGCCTTTGTAATGTTACTGTGTAACCTAAATCAAACGCAAGTCGTCAATTTAACGCACGCACGCAAATTTTTCATATGCGTTGAACCGAAATTGACTTGCGTGCGTGTTCAGATAAAGAAATAGAAAAATACAGAAAATCAGAGAAAATCTTGTTATTTTGTGGAATATGTACCTAACAGACACGATATCAAAAGCAAGTGTCAATTTTTTTGCAAACAATCACCCACAATGCTTAATTTCAACTGTCACGCAAAACAAAAATTGGGCGTCGAATTTGCTTTTTACGCACGCCGTTCAATTTCGGTTACTCCCATACAAGTTGTATGGGCATGAGAAATTTTTGACAGTAAATTGACGGCGTGCGTTTGATTTAGGTTACACAGTTACGTATTTGTCGATAGCTCGATTATTTCTATAGGGTTCGTATCGCTGAATTGTTAAATAAAAGTCTTTATTTACTTCTTAATTCACACTGCTTTATTTCACGACTAAAAAGTCTACACTTGTTTTACTTCACTTGATGTTAACACTTCCATTGTGAATGGATACAAGTGACTTGACTCTGGGATGTGTGTTAAAAAGGTCGAACAGCTGTGCTCAGCTGATTTCAGGGTTGCTGTTATGGCCCAATAACGATGGTGAACGCAATAGAAGTTGCACTGCTTCTTTCTGTTTTGTAGGTTGTTGATTTTACATTCTTGCACATGTTATTCGTGGAATAGCTGGCGTTTACGCTATCACCGGGAATTGCGTTTTAGGAACTCAGCCTTAAATTCTTTTCGGAATTATGAATTGGTTTTTTCAATTCCCAATTCCGGAATTGCGTTTCTGTCTTGATTGCTACGACCTTGTCATTATGGTCCCTTTTCTTACAACAACCACATCCGGCCGCCATACCAATCTGTACCCCCGGAAGTCGCCGCCATACCAATCTGTCCCCGATTTTGATATTTTTCGATGACATCGTCTTTTTTTTTATCGAATTTCGACTACGCATCCCAGAGCCATTTCACTGTATGCTATACACTATGAACACTTCTACGGTTAAATTACGACTGACTCTGGAGCGCCTGCTCGCCGCCTTATATAGTCTGTCAAACGCAATCTGGAAAATTCTGGCAACACTGGAAATTATCTGGTATCTTCTTCTAGCTCTGGCACTTTCCCTAGAGATGTGTTCAATCATTTTAGTGATGTAAGTGGAGAACCGATTATATTCGCCACACTGCCCTCCACCTAAGTCTGATCGTCCCGATCTGACACATTACTTGTCCCAAATGCTGCTAGCCTTTCCAGATGAACCACTTTCATTTTATTCCTTGGTCTTCCAATCGTTTGTATGCGATACACAACATCGTTGAGCCGTTTAATCACTTTGTAGGGCCCTTCCCAAGTACACTGCAATTTCGGGGACAAACCTTTCTTTCGCTGCGGGTTGTATAGCAAAACTAGATCTCCCTCAACAAAACCTTCTGAGTTCATTGCCTTGTCGTATCTGGCCTTCATCTTGTCACTCATGATCTTTGTTCGCTGTCTTACAAGTTCATGTATTTCTCTCATTTCCTCTTCCAGAACGTTGTTAGATTGTCTGGCATTTATTCCCGCATCAGCACTTATCCCAAATTTCAAGTCAGCTGGCAGTCGAAGATCACTACCAAAGATTACTTTTGCAGGAGTCTGACCTGTTGTATCGTGTACGGCCGATCGATATGCCATCAGGAACAGAGGAATATGAGTGTCCCAATCTCTCTGGAACTTATCCACCACTTTTCGTAAATGTTCCTCTAATGTTCTGTTAAATCTTTCTACCATGCCGTCTGATTGTGGATGCAACGCAGTTGTTCGGGTTTTCCTAATACCCAGTGTTTTGCACAGCTCCTGAAACACAACTGATTCGAAGTTCCTTCCTTGGTCAGAATGTAGCTCTATAGGTGCACCATATCTCGCCACCCAATTGTTGGTGAATACTTCGGCTATAGTTTCTGCTTCTTGATTTGGAATCGGGTACACCTCCGGCCATTTGCTGAAGTAATCCATGACTACCAGTACATATTTGTTTCCAAGTTTGCTAGTAGGAAATGGCCCAGCTACATCCATGGCAATTCTCTCAAATGGTGCTCCTGAGTTGTATTGTTTCATCAGCCCATGACTCCTGGATTTGGGACCCTTAGCCTTTATGCACACGTCGCAGTTCGCAATCCACTCAACAACTGTCTGACGGCAGCCGACCCAATAAAACCTCTTCTTGATTTTCTCTACCGTCTTTGTTACTCCAAGATGACCTCCACTTGGACCATTGTGTAGTTCATTTAACACATCCGGTATTCTTTTCCTTGGAACAACTATCAATGTTTTAGAACTTTGACCATCTTCACTCTCCCAAACACGATGTAGGCAACCATTTACCAATTGCAAACTATTCCACTGTGCCCAATATGATTTGGCAACAGGACTTTCTGCTGACATCTCTTCTTTTGATGGTCGTTCGTTTTGCTCCAAACCAATCATTACACGTGCCAGATCTGGATCTTCTATCTGACACTTCCTTAATTGTTCCGCATTCCATTCGTCTGTAGATGTTATTGTCATTAGCCGAACATCTATGATGTCTTCCTTCTCCTCAGCTTTAGAGCAATGCTTGCATTCAAGATTACATGGTCGCCGCGACATTGCATCAGCATTTCCATGGGTACTGCCTTTGCGATGGTCTATAGAAAAGTCATAATTTTGTAGTCGCTCAATCCACCTTGCTAACTGACCCTCCGGATTTCGGAATTTCAAAAGCCATTTTAACGCTGCATGATCAGTCCTGACGTGGAATCGTTGACCATAGAGGTACTTATGGAAGTGTTTGATGCATTCTACCAATGCCAATAGTTCTCTTCGTGTTACACAGTAATTTCTTTCCGGTTTCCCAATTGATCGGCTGTAGTATGCGATAACCTTCTCCTGTCCGTCGATTTCCTGTGACAAAACACCTCCTATAGCATAACCACTCGCATCAGTATCCAAAATAAACCTCGCTCCTGGAACCGGGTATGCTAGCATTGGAGCAGTACAAAGCCGATCTTTTAACGTTTGGAAAGCCATTTCTTGTTCCTTCCTCCACTCAAAAGTCTTATTTTTCCTCATAAGCTCCGTGAGACTATTTGCTACGCTGGCAAAATTTGGTACAAATCGGCGATAGTATGTGCACAGCCCAAGAAAGCTTCGCAATTCATGTAGATTCCGAGGTCTTGGCCAATCTTTTACTGCTTCTATTTTTTCGTTATCAGTGCAGATGCCCTTTGTAGTCACTTTATGTCCCAAGTATTTTACTTCTTTCTTGAATAATGCACATTTCTTAGGACTTAACTTGAGACCAGCGCCAGCTATTCTTCGGAAAACTTCCTCCAAATTTTTGAGATGTTCATCAAAGCCTTTTCCCAATACAATGATATCGTCCAGGTACACAAGACATGTTTTCCAGTGCAATCCTTTCAGTACCTGATCCATAAGTCTCTCAAAGGTAGCTGGAGCATTACATAATCCAAATGGCATCACCGTAAATTGCCAAAGACCATCGCCAACACTGAAGGCTGTTTTCTCCTTGTCTTCCTCTTTTACTTCGACTTGCCAATAGCCGCTTTTCAAGTCCAGTGTTGAAAACCATTCCGTTCCAGATAGCGAGTCCAGAGTGTCGTCAATTCTTGGCAATGGGTAACTATCCTTTTTCGTTACATCATTCAGTTTCCGGTAGTCAACGCAGAATCTCATCTTGCCATCTTTCTTTTTAACAAGTACTACCGGAGAACTCCATGGACTGACTGATGGTTCAACTACCCCACTGTCGCTCATTTCTTGTATAATCTGGCTCACCATTTGACGTTTCGCTAATGGAACGCTGCGAGGAGCCTGACGGATTGGCCTTGCATCACCGGTGTCAATGTGATGCTTCACAATATTTGTCCTGCCTGGTTTTGTACCATCCTTATCAAATATGCTAGAATACTTGGCAAGTAATTCTTTCGCCTTTCTTTTGTGATTCTCCTGCAGTTCTTCTGTCCAAGCATTTATTTCATCTGAAAGATCTGTATTGCTAGTAGAAACTTCTCCTTGGGATTGTTCGCAATTCATGATGATGTCAACCTCTTCGCATTTTCCCAATATAGCACCTTTGGAGAGTTTGATTGGTGACTTGAACTCATTAAGTACTCTTACTGGTAGTCGTCCATCTTCTTTTGTCATAGCCAGGGTTTTTCCAACAAGTACATCGGATTTAGTTTCTGTTTCTGCTTCGACAACCCACAATTTGTTTGTCCCACAATCTCCATCAATCTTTGCCCAAATAATTGCCTCGGACTTTGGCGGTATCTGCTGATTCTCTTCCACGAGCACTTTCTTACTGCTGCATCTCTTATCGTAGCCAAAATTTAGCGGCACCTCCAAGTTTTTGTAACTCATAACCTTGTTTTTCATGTCAATCTTAATGCCTTGGTCGATTAGGAAGTCCACACCAATTATGACTTCATCAACAATTTCCGCCACTATGAAGGTGTGTAGTACGACAACATTTCCAATTACAACTTCGCATGTAACTTCCCCTAGGACTTGGGTATCCTCGCCTGTTGCCGTACGCAATTTTGCTCCATACAATGGCCTTATTTCCTTCTTTACCAAGTCAGATCGAATGATGGAATGAGATGCTCCCGTATCCACAGTCAACATTCGCTCCATTCCGTCCACCAAACCACCAATAGTAACATTACTCGTGCTTCTTCCCAACTGAGAGACAGAGATTATGGGGCATTCCATTGTGGGGACCAGCAGTGGCGTGCTATATGTCCTATTTTTCCGCATCTGAAGCATTTCACAGCATTACTTTTCTTTTTCTGCATTTCATTCAACGCCTCCATATTTTGCTTAGTAAGTCTGGCGTTTCCACTTCCACACGATGAGCCTTGTAAGTGGGCTTGCTTAATAGAGATGCCGTTTCCTGTGTCAAAGCATATGAGACCGTTTCAGCGAAAGTTCCTTTTGGGTTTGCATAGGTAGCCCGCTTCGTTTCAATATCTCGTAATCCATTGATGAAGCTTTGAATTTTCATTCTTTCGATGAATTCTTGAGGTGCTCCTGCGTTTGCCAAATGAGCTAGCCTCTCAATCTCAGAAGAAAATTCTTGTAACGTCTCATTTGGTTTCTGGAAGCGATTCTGCAACTCCATTTGATATATCTGCTTCCTGTGCTCGCTACCATAACGTCTTTCAATGGCACCCATAATTGCGTCATAGCTGTTCCTTTCGCCCTCGCTAACAGTCTGTAATATTTCTGCTGCAGGTCCTTTCAATGCTACGAACAGGGCAGCGACTTTGTCCTCCGCACTCCAATTATTTACAACTGCCGTTTTCTCAAATTGTAGCTTGAATACTTGAAATGGACCACTTCCATCAAACGACGGAGGTTTTATCTTCTGTGTAGCAGTTGAAGCGTCTGGACGACTTAGTTGAATATCCTGAAGACGGGCTTTCAAAGCTTTTACATCGTCCTCTAATTTTTCTTGTCTTTCTTCAAGGACCTCCTTAACTTGTATAATTTTTGCATCCTGTGCCTTGAATTGTAAGGACATGCGTTCTTCTTGTGCCTCCAACTGAGCCGCAATGCCGGACACCTGTGATGAAAGTACTGACTGTTGCAATTCCATTTTTGACGTTATCTGTGCCTGTTGTTCTTCGATTTTTGTCGACATCTGTGCCTGTTGATCTTCCATTTTTGCCGATATCTGTGCCTGTTGTTCTTCGATTTTTGTCGACATCTGTGCCTGTTGATCTTCCATTTTTGCCGATATCTGTGCCTGTTGTTCTTCCATTTTTTTCGACATTTGTGTCAGCACAGCCAATATCGAGTTCATGTCTACGTTTGCTACTGACTGTGGAGCCTCTTCCTTCTGGGTTTCTTCCTTTTGCACCTCTTCCACATCATCGTTGAAATCAAACTCATCTACATTAATGTTATATGCTTCCATAGCTACTCTTAACCTTGCCTGTAGTTCAATTTTATTGCCGGTGGTACTCAGGTTTCTCTTTTCTAACTCCCTTTTAAGTTCTTGGATTTTCAGATCATTTAACTTTGCCATTATTCTTATTTCGTTATCCTTGTCTCGTTATCCTTGTTTCCTTATCCTTGATTCGTTATCCTTGATTCGTTATCCTTGCTTCGTTATCCTTGGTCCTGGAATTTATTTAACAATTCCAATTCTGACACCAATTGTTACGTATTTGTCGATAGCTCGATTATTTCTATAGGGTTCGTATCGCTGAATTGTTAAATAAAAGTCTTTATTTACTTCTTAATTCACACTGCTTTATTTCACGACTAAAAAGTCTACACTTGTTTTACTTCACTTGATGTTAACACTTCTACGGTTAAATTACGACTGACTCTGGAGCGCCTGCTCGCCGCCTTATATAGTCTGTCAAACGCAATCTGGAAAATTCTGGCAACACTGGAAATTATCTGGTATCTTCTTCTAGTTCTGGCACTTTCCCTAGAGATGTGTTCAATCATTTTAGTGATGTAAGTTGAGAACCGATTATATTCGCCACAGTAAAAACGCAAAAATCGTTGATGACTAGGGATGGCAACGATAACCGGAAAAACGATTATATATTATCGGTTAAACATAGCCATACACGCTGCAACCGTTGACCCAACTCGGTTGCAATCGAGTTGGACTGTTTTCCTACATACGGTGCAATTTATTGTACAATCTTGTTGTACAATCTCATTTTGTGAAAAATTACTTTGAGTGAAGATGGAATAGGATCCTATTGCGCTTGTAGGAAGAAGAAGAACGTACAGCAAAAGTACGATTAATTAAAAGGAAAAATTTGCAAAAAAGGGTTCCTGCGAGCCTTCCATTTTGCGTTGTTTATTCTAGAAATATTTATGTTTTTTGTATTGAATTCGCTTATTTTTACTTATTTTAATTTGATGTGTTCACTTCAAGAACTCTCATAAAATGAAATGTTGAACAACATGCCCCCAAACGATGCAACCAAGTTGTACAACTTGCCAAGATTTCAAAACTTTTTGATTTTTCGTACAACCGATACACAACTTCATAAAACAGCCCCAAAAACGGTGCGATTTCAAGCGCAACTCTCTCAAGTTTTATAAAAAAAATTGCAAGGTGTGTGGCTAGGATAAACGGCTAAAATGTATGGGCTTTTTCCTTTTGATTATTTTTTTTGATTAACCTTTGAGCCTATACACACTACCGACCATAACCAAATAATTCTCGTTCGCACGACAGTCGGGCTAGTGTCATAAGGGACTAGTACCCGGGCGTACAGAATTTATCCGGCAAAGGACTGTCACATCCCCTACACTCCCCAAAACCTTCGGGGAGTGTCTTGGTGGCTACAACAACAACAACAACCAAATAATTCTTATGGTCGTAGCAGCCAAAAGAGAATAGGCGATTACCGTTCGACGGGCGTGTATAAGAATGCCAAAAAGAGAGAAGACGCAAACTAACGTAGAAGCAAACACACAAGCTATTTCCACGAATAACACGTGCAAGAGGGGAAAATCAAAACAAGACGATAATTTGACAGCTTACTAGGTATTGTGAAAAAGCATCATTTCCTATGGCTACGACCATATACAATTATTTGACTATGCTACCGACTAATGCGCTGGTTATAATAGCCGGGACGGGACGGAAGCCGTACTGATATAGAACGGTGACAAACTTAAGGTAGTTATAATAGTGCGTAAACTGCAGTCTTTGACATTTGCCACATCTGTAAATATTGTGCTTTATTTACCAATTTAAAACAGAAAACTCTCAATTTGTGGGTGATTTCATGACGACGCACGCCGTTATTAATAGGCATGGGTAACACTGCGCTGCGCCGCGCAATTGCGCTGGCGCCTACCCTGGTGTTATTGCGCTAACTCCGATTTGGAAAATGCACCAACCCTGCTAGCATTTGGAAGAGCATTTTCTCGTCTTTCTAAAATAAGTAACGTCTGAGGCACTTCTAGGCGTTATTCGAATGATAGTTTCTATTTGACAAAACAAAATTGCATTGCTATCGCGTATCTTTCTTCTTGGTGTGTATGGAGAAGATACTTTAAGTATTGAATAGATTGCACCGAAGTAAATGTAAGAAAAAAATTGAAACATTTTTTAAAATACAAAAAATGTATAAAATAAACAAAATGTTTGCTCCAAAGCGGTCTACGAGATGGCTAGTTGAGTTCACAAGCAAAGGAAATGTGTGGCAAATTTTCCAAGAAGAATCATCGGAACATTGCAGAATAATCCTAAAATTCGCTAAAATTTCATACATGGTTATGTTCTGGCTTACAGCGGTGTACAGAAATTAAGTAGTGCTTTGTAAGTTGAAAGATAAAGGTCTGTTTCAGGGATTTTATTATGAAATCTATAACTTACACTAATTTTGTCTTCATCGAATCTGCAGGAGCGTCGCAAGCTGAGGCATGATTACATACTATGCCGATTTCAATTGGATTGGAACACATCATATCAGTGATCTCTAAAAACCTTACTAAACATATGTATATTTAATTTTATTACTAATTTACTGATACACAGTTAAATAATATATATCATATATGTAGTATGTTAAAACTTTTGATTCGTATTAAATATGAATAAAAGTAAAAAAAATATATACATATTTGCAGTGTTATTTATGTTTTAAATAAAGTGAGAAAACTGTAGGAGTATTTATAAATAGACGCTTTTGTATCTTCGAAAAGACCCTTAGAAGTTACTTCCGGAAGCGTCGTATTAGTTTATTTATAAGTAACGTTTTTGTCTCTACTAAACGACACTTGGAAGATACTTCCCGAAGTGTCGGTTATGACTCTTTATGGAAGTAACGTTGACGAGGAACACTTTTTCCCGAACGAAGATAGGAAAAAGTTGAGAAAGCGATATCTTCCGCGATTGAATTAAACTTCAGGAAGTTACTTTTTCGTCACTGCCACGATAGAAAATGTTGGCTGGGAACTCAATGTAGCGCCAATTCAGTATAGCGCCAACTCAATGTAGCGCCAACTCAATGATGCGCTATTGCAATATAACACTTGCCGAGTTCCCGTGACAGTGATCCAGATCGGGATAAGAAGTTTGCATGCAAATGCAACAAGAATTTTGTGATCCTGGTGTTTATCTGTAGCAATTTCGGATCCGTATAAATTGTAATAGATTTTTTTGATCCATATAAATACCAGGATCACCAAATTGTTGTTGCATTTGCTTGCAAAATTTGTATCAGGATCTGGATCACTGCCACGGGAACTCGCCTACTGACTCACACGTCTATTCCGGTTTACGATCCACTTTCATCGGAGGTGAATTGGATCAAATGGCATTCTGCAATTCGATTGACGTCCGATGAACATCAGATTTTTTCGAAGTTCGGAAATCGGCATTCTGGTTCACGATGGATCGGATTTTTGACAGTTTATCGGAGCGAATCTTTCCGTCAGCTTTTGTGTGTCGGAGGCAATAGAAATGTTGATTATTTTTGGAAATATTACCAATTTAATGTAATTAAACTATGATTTTTAAATTTATGCAACATTATTATACAAAACGGGCTTGGTTTAGCTATGCTACTGGCCTTTTCTTTGCAAAATAAGTGAAGAAAAGGAATCGGCTTTAGTACAATAGACTGAATAGAGGGAAATAAGTACAAAGAGTTTCAACGTATTGAACTTTTATTTAATAATACAATTTATTATCCTTTTTAGCAATATTTATATGTATATTATTGTTTAATAAAAGCTTCTGAAAATAATTTTAATTGTGTATTATTACTACGATCATGTAATATGAGTGCCAAGATGTACTGCTTTAAGCATTTTTGCCTGACTGTGTCTTTTTAAAGATTTAAAATATCGCCCTGCAACATGATTTACAAACATTTGCTAACTAACAAACCGAAGAAACGTGCTCATTTTCTATATCCGTTCATGATCAACGCGTCCTGGCGAGTCACAAAATTCCTGCTACACGATATGTACATATTCATGATTTGATTGATCGCAACCTGGATCTCAAATTTGCTTTTATGTTTTGCGATCCATAAAAACTTGTTGATATGCGACCAGTGTGGAGCGGCATCCATGCATTGCATCAGTATAACATATCACTATAAATAGTGTAAAACAAACCAACTGCAAGAGGTTTTCGCATGAAACTTTGTTGGAATAAGCTGTAAATGTTATTTTCACTAAAGTTGGCATTTTCATTGCCCTTGAGTTCATGTAGTCCAGTTTTTTTCATTATTTTTAAATTACTAATAGTTAAAGTGGGAATCGCAATAATGTACCACTGGTGTTAAGGGAAAATTTGTATATAATGAACCACGATCCTATCGCAGATCATAAAAAAGTCGCTCCCGCGGACGATTATAGCGCAAGAGATATTCCTTGTTAAAGCAATGTGTGTGTAGAAGACTTCTTTGTGTCACCGGCCTTTGGGCGCGCTTTAAAAAACCTCAGCCGGCAGAATTCTCCTTTTGGAGAACTTTAATATTATAATTTAATAATAGTTGAAAGCGTTAAAGGTAGATGAATTATCATCCAAAGAATATTTCCTGAAAGTTTCACTGAAAAATTCGCAGTAGTTTGTAAATAAATAAAATTGGTTCATTCTATCCAAGCTTAGCCGGTGTTAATTTCCGAATTACAAGGTACTATCGCTTGAAACTTGGTGTCAGTATTCTATAAATGCCGTTTTCATATATGTTGGCACTTTTTTTTTATAATAGAAAGCAATATTTAAAAAAATTGATTTAAAATTAATGTCCAAATTCCTTTGTTCTTCCATTTATTTTTCCACTAAATAAGCTGCTGCAGCAATGGAATACATTTTTTAACCATTTAATATATTCTTTCTGAAAATTTTATCTAAAACTGACTGAAAATATAAATTTGCTGTCAAAAATACAAATGTGTTGTCAAATAATACATATTATTTCGCATAAACGCTATCTAACACTGATTCGAACATAGTTTAACACTTAACAACACTTATGTTCGAAACGTCGTAAACCAGAATACCAATTTTCGTTTTGTCGTAGCAGTCGGCGTCGCCGCGATCGGAGTTCCGAGGGATTGTAGAATAGCTGTGTCAATTTCGTGCGCTAACACCACCACCAATATAGCGCTAGTGTAAAATGGCACCACCACAAAGCCAATAACAGCACAGCGTATATGACACCGTCACAATTATGTATGCTAACGCCAATACCGAACCATCGGTAATACGAAAGGGTATTGATATTTTACTTTCACAAATAAAGAAGACAAAATTGACATTATCTGTGAATAGGAGAGAAAAATATAATACAAAATAAATTAAATAAAATATTTATTAGCATATAGTATATTTTTGTTACGTATGGTAAATGGTAAGGGGAAATTTCGATATAATGCGCCCGGACCCGGAATCTTTCTCTTTAATAGGGTGGAGCCGACCCTCGTATTTCATAATGAAGATGCCGAAAAACGAGATGCCAGCATATTTTCACAAATATACGCAAATTATTTTTAAAATTAAATTTAATCGTGGCACAATTACTCTGCCAGCGTGTATGTAAGCAGAATTGCGCCAAAAGAAATAAAACGGGTATAGTGGACAGTTAGAAGCGAACAAGTGTTATTTATCGATTATTCCATGGCAATTGCGCTAAAGGTGTTAAGCCCAAATTACATCAGCGATGTGGCAGCGGGCAGCGACGGTTTTCGGAATCAGCTGATGCGTCTAATATGAGCAGTGACTGCCAGACCAAACACAATAGAGCGTTCGCAGTATTTGGCAGTGACTTCTTTATATATTCGGTCTGTTTCCTTTTACCTTGGACACGTGGTGACATAAATTTACTTACCATTTTCATGTTCACTTTTTTCAACTAAAATAATCAATCTTGTTTCATTTTTTCCTCTGCTCTTTCTTCTTCTTTGCTTTTGCATCCCGCCAGCAATATTTGCTAGTGGAAATTAATTAAGTAAAAATTAAATTATCTCCCGCTTGCTGGCATCAAAGTACGGAAACACAAAATTAGTAAAAAATATATTACATTGGATAGTACGGAAACAGACATAAGTTCACATCAACACTTAGAAGTTGGCTGCGATCCAAGGCAGCAGCAGCGAATTTAGAATTTGGGCTAAACGGAGCGGTGCTGCCAGCTGCCTCTGCTGTATTATGTGCCGCTTCATTGCAAACCGTAGTTTCTAAAAATCAGCTGATTTCGAAAAACAGACGCTGCCACAGCCACATCGCTATTGTAATTCCGGCTTTATTGCGCCATAACCGTGCGCGGCGCCACGGTTGGCGCTGGTGTTATTGTATCAGCGCCAAAAAAAATTGCGCCATTACCCATGGTTAGTTATTAAAGGTCTGTTCGGTGAGTGCACTGAAAGTGTAGAACAGTGTACGGCAGAACAACATCTGACAGTGTCAGAGCAATTTAGTGCAAAGGCTTCAACGAACGAAAACTAACGAAAATGGTGATTTAGTGCAAACCAGCTGATTTATGTAAACAAACAATTCTCATTGATCAAATTTATAGCTATTAAATTTACACAAATTTTCCATTTTTGATCGGATAACTTGCCAAATTCTTTGCTTTGTTTTCACTCGTAAACTTTTCCCCAATTGCAGTTTGTGCTCCTTGAAAAAATTTATGAGCAATTTCGTTTGGTTGCCTACCCATTTGGCTTTGACCACGCAATGAATATAATCTGCCATACAGATAAGAAAACCCCATATTTTTTAAATTTACTTTTGGTTTTCTATTATTTTGCCGCCTTAACTATTAAAAACAGCTGTTTTCATATGCTGCACTAACTTACACTAGCTATGAAGGTGGTGTAGTTTAGTGCAGTAAAGTGTAAGTTGGTGCTAACTCAAAAAACTGAGTTCTCAACAGTTTAGTGCAAAAAAATGTTCATCGAACGCTTTTTTCTGCACCAGAGTACTCTAGTGTGTTTATCGAACAGACCTTAAGTCTTTCTTCGAATTCGCTCATTTTTATTTTATAAAATGTACACAAAATTTTTTGCTAACGGTATTCTGTTTTGTCACTGCAAATAGAACTGTAAAATTGCCGTAAGAATACGGAAGAATTCGAAAATCAACATTTGCTTACGGTTGTCGCCGTTTTCTACCGTTCCACTATGGTTCAAAATCGAAATATTGAGGAATTAAAACCAATTATCGACTTTTGATTTTCCCAAAAAAAATAACTACTTTTTATTACACATTACTGAAGTAAATAAAAAATATAAAAAATAATGTCAGCTGGCTATCACTTGTTTGTCAGAAAGCTTTCAAAGTCTTGGTTTCGATTTTTGTATTCGTAAAAAAGATTTTACTCAAATTATATAAAAATCTCAAGTAGTGATAAAAAGCTAACGAATTTGAATAAAGTGTGTTTATAAAATGGAAAATATTAATAAAGGTATGTAAAATCAAGAACAACAAACTTTTTTTTGAAACAATAATAACCGTTAATGTATTTTTGAGTTTAAATAAGCCGTGTTGTGTTTTGATTTTTGTGAGTTTTTTCTGTGTTAAATACAATATAAATAAGTTGGATCAAATAGGATCAATACAAATTATATATGTAGTTACAGCTAATAGTGTCCTCTTTAATGCAAATGTTATTTTATCTGCGGGAGTTTGCAAGCGAGGCTACAATTTCACTTTTTTCAGAGCAAAGTAAACTTCGAAAATGGCGATACTTTACAATTTTATATTGATAATAATAAAAATATAAAACTCATTTATATATAGGGTTTAAGAACCTAATAATTTCCCTTGAAATTAATGTTACACTTTTTCGGATATCTTCTTTAGTACCTGAGATATTGTTATTTTAATTTCACTAACTTGCTAAAAAAAAATAAAAAACTTTAAAATTTCCTATCGCAAAGTTAATGAACTTAAAATAACAATATCTCTAAAACTACACGTAGCGAAAATCTGACTTCAGATTCAGATTAAGCGTATCGGAAACCTTTAGAAAAGTAAATTTTTATCTCTATTTGAAATTCAACATAAATTTACATTGTCCCCTATGTATGGCAGCAGCAGCGAAAAATGGGCGTGGCTCGCATGCCTTTCACATACAATAGATATTAAAGTGACAGCTCTATCCGTTGCGTTACGGCTATTATAACTAGCGAGTAAATCTATTTACTCGGGCTCAAGGTTGATAGATAACAATATCTTGGTTGAAACAGCTGTTTTTTTTATACTTAAATTGTCAAATTTTATGTGTTTGTTGCTTTCCTTGTATGCATGTGTTGCCTGGCCAATTGAAAATGGATGTTTGACAATAGCAAAACGGGCTAGAACAAAATGTATTGCAGGGTTGCTTTTCCGCACTGCGGTAACCTTATGAATCATCCTTGGTCGGGCTGGGCTGTAGTATTCACACTAGGCCAACTATTTAGTCCATGATCTAATTAAAAGGTCTTGTCAGTTCGCTGGCCGCCATATTTCTTTCGGTTTTAGAAAAAAGTATCAGGTCCTCATACGTCATTTCCTTTTGCAATTGGCACAGCTGTTTGTTTGGTTGTTCAGGAGTCATGGCGGCTTTATTGGTCCTGTGACGTAATAATACCCGTATGTTTGTACGACAATTTGAACAATTCGGGCATTTTGAAGTTTGTTTTCTTCTTTTGTTTATTATTATTTTTTCTTCTTCATATGTAGTTTTTTTTATTTTTGTTTTTCCGATACACATTTTTTTTGTTTGTAAGCTCGAATCCTCGATTGTTTGTACGGGCATTTGAACAACAAACGGGCTTCAAACAAAAACGATCATTTCGAATTGCTCGATACCCGGGTATCTAGAGCCCTAATTGGAAGACGTTTCTTAACAAATCATAAAAGTCGATTAAAAACTATGTACGCAAAATCAATGAGCTATCCACAATGTTACGATCAAATTTTGTAAATAAAACAAGATGTTATGAAGAAATTTAATTAAATATAAGCATCTACTTTGGCTTTTATAGCAAGTTTAATATACCTCTATTGTAAGTTAAGCCTAAATGTTTTTATTTATATCTTTTGATTGAATTAACTTATAAGCATGGGGGATTTACAGAAATATAAAGTTTTAATAGGAGAATAACGTGGTATATATAATCGAACAACTGAAACAGTTGGATTTGCATACAACAGCCCAATTCGACTAAATTGATTGAGTCGCAAGTGTGTATAGGCTCTAAATCGATTTAGTCGCTAGTGTGCATAGGCTCTTTTTCCTCCCAAGTTGAAAATAATCGAAAGAAAATAATCGAAGTTGAGAAATTCCGCCTTTTAATTCGAGTTCGAATTCGGTTACACTATGTTCACGTTGAAGAGTGAATTAGAGTTAAGTGGCCATTTCGAGTTAACCATTTAAATCTACTCTTACCTCTGTTATCTTTTGAAAACATTATTTAGTGTAATTCTATTGTACTAAACATATGAATTTATATTAATAAAATTAAATTTAATATTATTGAAACTGTATTAGGTAAATGTAACATTAAAACAGATGTTCACTCGGTGACATGACTCGTTCAACTGAAGATTGTTCTCGCCACAAGTGTTGCCATCACTTAACAATTCGGCCATCCTAAAATTCCGATTGACCTCGATCAGATATCGTCATGAATTAAATATCGAAATTATCGTTATCATTATCGTTGTCAGGAATCTGTTAGTTGAACAGTTTTAATTTGTCAGATGAAAATACCGTAGAATAACGCTTTTTCGTGCGATGCGTATTAGGAAGATCTGTGACTACATAGCGATCGTTACCGAGATCTTTGGCAACAATGAGTGGACCCCTAAAGCGTGGTTCCAATTTTCGAGGTTCACCCGTACTTCCCAACTCGCTCTCGACCAACACGATGTCACTCATTTTATATATGGTTGGTTTCTTATGATGATTGTCAAAACGTTGTTTAGATTTCTCTCGTTGATTTGAAATTCTTTCAATAGCATTTTTCCTGATGGATTCGATGTCTTTCTCTTCATTAGGTTCGTCAGTTTGAAGCATAAGTATTACCTTGTTGCGTAGTGTATCACGAGGTTGGTAATTAAATAACAAATGTTGTGGGGTTTTACCCGTAGTATCGTTTTTCATGGTATTAAGAGACCACTGTAGATCGCGTAAATTTAAATCCCATCGCTTATCATTCGTTGTTGTTGTTCGTAGCATAGATATCAACGTGCGGTTTACCCGCTCCGCATGACCGTTTGCTCTTGGTGTACGTACAGCGTTAAGAATATGTACGATGTCGTTATCAGAAAAAAATGATTTAAATGCATTCGAGGTAAAGGCGGTACCTCTGTCCGTGATCATTCGATTTGGCGTACCAAAATAGCTAAATACGTCGTTAAGTACGTCGATAACATGTTTTGTTGCTGTGCTTTTAACAGCACGGATTACAGTAAATTTTGTGAAAGCGTCCACAATTACAAGAATATGTTCATTTCGTAGACTACTTCGTGGAAAAGGACCCAAATGATCCAAATGAATCGTTTTAAAAGGTATTGGCTCGATTTCGGTATAGTGATACTCCCCCTCCTTTTTACCACTAGCTTTCTTGTTATATGCGCAATCAATACATGAATTAATATACGACTTCGTGAAATTTCGCATACGAGGGAACCACATATTTTCCTTAATCCTATCGATAGTTTTCTCTAAGCTCATATGACCTGCTTTATCATGACATTCATGCAATATTTTATACCTCACCGCTTTTGGAATCACCCAAAGCTTTTTGTTGTTTTCAAGTCGATAAAGTCTCCCATTCTCAAGAAAATAATCGTCAAATTTTGTGACGTTTCGTTGGTTCATCGAATCAATAATCATTTTTATTTTATCGTCTTGGAGTTGTAGACTAAACAACCAGTCTCCACTTTCAACGCTAATTTTGCCAATTTTTAATGATGCTGGATCAATTTCATGCGAAGGTTCTACAGGATATCTGCTCAATGCATCAACGTGACACATCAAGTTTCCCGCCCTATGTTCGATTTTAACGTCGTAATCTTGGATACGTAGCCACCACCTAGCAATACGTGGAACTAGTTCTCGTTTTGTCATGACAGTTCTAATAGCGTTGCAATCTGTCACGACTGTTATCGGTTTTCCCTGTATATAATATTTCATTCTTTCTAACGATTCGACCACAGCCAAACATTCTAATTCGTAACTGTGATAACTTCGTTCTGCGTCCGTTGTCGATCGACTATAATAAATTACAGATTTCCAATCGTTGCCCTCACGTTGAAGTAATACGCCAGCTATGCCAACTGAGCTAGCATCCGTATGGAGTTGATGGTCAGCTTCTAAATTGAATGCAACTATAACAGGTTGCGAGGTTAGTGCAACTTTTAATTTTTCGAAAGATTTATTTTGTTCACTACCCCAAGTAAATGAATTGTCTTTTCGCAGAAGTAATCGTAAAGGTTCTGATAATGTTGCGTATTGAGGAACAAATTTCCTAAAATATCCGCTAAGTCCCAAAAATTTTCGAACGTCGGTTATATGGTTGGTACTTCAAAATTTCGAATCGCTAATGTTTTTAATTTACCAGGAGTTATTCCCTCAGGTATTAACTGATGTCCCAAAAATTCTATAGTGTGTCGTAAGAAAGAACACTTACCAGTATTCAGCGTTAATGATAAGTCACGAATAGCAGTGAAAACTCGCCTTAGTTTTGGCATGATGTCGTCATACGTGTTACCGGCAACCAAAATGTCATCCATGTAATGGATCATATCACCTGGTTCCGTCTTCTCTTTTATTTCCGCCATTAAACGTTGGAAAACCGTTGGCGCGTTTTTTAAGCCGAAAGGCATTCTTTTAAACTCATAAAGTCCTTCCGTTGTCACGAACGCGGTGTATTTTCGACAATCGTTTGCAATTGGCACCTGGTAATAACCATGATCCAATTAACAGGTCATGTCAGTTCGCTGGCCGCCATATTTCTTTCGGTTTTAGAAAAAAGTATCAGGTCCTCATACATCATTTCCTTTTGCAATTGGCACAGCTGCTTGTTTGGTTGTTCGCGGCTTTATTGGTCCTGTGACGTAAGCAGTATTTGACATTTCCGCCTACTGGCATTACCGTCTCAATATATATACCGTGGGTAATAACAACTATTTAAGTCCAAAGCACAAAATATACGATATTGTTTTGCGTCTTGTAACGTTTCCTCAATATTCGGCATTGGGAAAATCTCTTTTTCGTAAAATTGTTTATTTTCCGATAATCGATACAAAGTCTATCTTGACCGTTTTTCTTTTTCACGAGAGTAATCTGGCTAGCATATTCCGAATCCGATTTTTGAATTATGTCGTTTTCTAATAATTCGTTTATCATTTTCGACACGATAGCGCGTTTTGGCTCCGATACTCGATAGGGTTGTTGCGTTATAGGTTCGTTTGTAGCTAACGAATTTTTCATTTCGATTGCGTTAGTTTTACCGATTTCGTTTAAGCCAGATGGATGCGAATACATCTCGATATTCGTTTACCATTTTCACTATTTCATTTTGGATGTTTAAATCGTTTACACCAAAAGTTATATCGGCGTTAGTTATCGGAAGTTTATCGTGTATCTGATCAATTTTGCGTTTAGCTTTTTCTTCGCTGTTGTATACAAATTTTGATATTCCGCGATCAACCGTAAAGTGTAAAGCTTGAAAAATATTTTGACCAATTAACAAATCGTGTGTTAAAATTTCATCTTCGACTACATAAACTTGTATTGTTTTGAACACGTCATCTATTTTTACGTCAATATTCATTTTTTCGTTTCCGAAACTTTCGCCACCACAAATGCCACTTATTTCCAACATACATGATTCGCGTTTTATTGGCAATGCATATGCGATTGACTTTGTTATGGTTGGCATTCGAAGATCGAGTGGAGCAGCAATGCATGGCGGTCGGCATGATCTAGGGTTGCACTGTGGCTAGTCATTGTCGGCTGGGCGGGGTTCTTGCCTACATTGCTGTCCTGCGCCATAAACAGAAAAAAATCATATCATGCCTTTTTTGAAAATAACGAGAAAAATCACACTAAAACAACATCCGGTTTAGCCGGATGCCACGGACGGACCGTTGAAAAATTCGAAAATTCAAAATAACCCGAAAATCCAAATTCAAGAGGCCAGGCATCAGTTAAATTTAAATAAATGCAAACCGAGGGAAAATGTCGTTAAAATTTGAATATGAATTTTGAACGTACATATGTATGTACGTTAAAATCAGACGGACGTTAGCAAAACATTTAAACCGAAATTTAAATCGGACGGAAATGCTGACAATCGACGGAAAATTTTAAAAATAAATGAGCGCACGTTAAATTTAAATGATCGCGGACGGACGAGAAAATAATCGTTGCACCAAAATGTAAATTTGAATGTACGTTGAAATCGATATGCACTGAATTTGAATAACCACTGTCAAAAAAAAACTGTCAAAGTGAATTTAAATTTGAATATATATATATATCGCAAAAAAAAATCGTTAAATTTGAATTTAATTTGAATCAACCGGAAGGACCGGTTATTAACAGGCATCTGAAAATACATAAAAGAAGCTGAAATTTAAAATATATGAACAATCAAAAAAAGTTAAAGGCCGAACTCACAAGGGGGTGGCGTTGCTGATGTTGTTGCAGCGCCGGTGCGTTTTTGTCCCACCCTAATCCATGGTTACTGTCGCGCCCGAATATCAGTAACCCCTTACCTGTGGTGCGCCGCTGGTGTTGTTGCAGCGCTGGTGCTTTTCTAGCCCACCCTCATCCATGGCCATCGGTGCACCTATATTTCGATGACCCCATTCCTGAAATCCCTATGCCTTCTCAAATAAGGGTAATCAGCATTCCCATTTAATTTTTAACAATTTTATTTAAGATTCATTTCTCTTAAAATCTAAATTTTACCTTCCCTTCATTATTTGCCGTATTACAAAAAAAAACCAACATTTCATAAATTTGACATTAATTTGCATGAACGAGAAAAAGGTCTAAAATCTTAAACATAGCAATTGGTTGGCCGTCATCAATATGACCCATTATTTATGTAATGTACAACACGTTAAATATTTGTATTTCAATTTATATAGACTAAAGGCGCCTTTTTGTGTTTTTGCGTAATCGTTCTAATAAAATATTATATTCAAAGCATTAGGGTGATCTTCAGTCAACCCCAAATATTAAATGGTCTAGCTTTGTTTTTATTACATTGCGTATCTATGTATATCTGCATTTGCCAACTATTTCATATACCGAATTCGATTTTTAGCAATTCCATATACCTATGTAATTTATGTATATGTATGGGCGAGCAGATTCACATAAATAGGCATATATGTACACACATAAGGATATTAATTTTAAATAATTAGAAAGAAAATGGAATTAAATATAAAGTAAAAAAAAATTTTTTTTTGCTTACGACCTAGGCGCCGGTGACTGGTACTGATGCTACTGCTGTCAATGTGCTGTTGGTGATGCCGCCACTGTAGTAACCGTGGCCCTGGTGTTGCTGCTGCAGTGCTGATAATTTTTTTTCTTTTTTATTATTTTTACTTTATTTATTATAAAATTTTTTTTTTGTTTTTGTTTTTGTTTGGAATTTGGTAGCTTTTAGGCAAGCTTTATCAGTTCTCTTAAATATTTGTTTAATTTTTCGATTTGTTCATAATTGTTTATCGTCGGAGTTTCGGTTTGATTATTAGGGATTTATACACATTTATAACAAAGTTTTTTTTTTCTTGTTTTAGTTTTTTTTGTGTACATTTTATATTAGTAGGGTTCAAAAAGATGGTAACAATTTTAAGCGAAGTGAATAGCCAGTACTTTTATGCTAACACACGGATTCGGGCTGTTAATGACACATTTCCCAGTCTAACTTTCACTTATGCCTGCCAATTTCTTCTTCTTAGGCTTGGTCGTTTTAATAACGAGACGAAGTTAACGAGTATATCAGCCACTGAAAATTGGATGAACGGCATGAGCCATCACCACACATGGATAGCAAGCATTTCTTTTTTTTTTCTAATTTTGAAAAAAAAAAAAAAATTCCAATGTTAAGTGTTATGATTCCGATATTTTCACCTCTGTCTGGTTTTGTTATAGTTCGTTAGTTTGTTGGTTTATGGGTTTTTTTTTTTTTTTTTTTTTATTATTGGTTGGGAAATCTGAAAGCCACACTATCAATACTAATACACATTTCTGCTGGGCAATGCAGTGGCGATTGTTTAGTAAATGGATTCCAAACGTGCATACATACATATGTATGTATTCATATATGTACTTGTTAGCAAAGTACAAAATTCATTTGCACGAAGTTACAGGGGAATTTTCACTTATTACACTACATATCAAATAAGTAGGTATGTATATATGTCAATATATACATATGTCTATATTATTTTTCACAAATTAAATAAATAATCCTTTCTCTAATTTTCACAAAAATATGTATTCATATATACATACATATATGTATTTATTAAGGATTTTTATACAGTTTTACTTAGCCCGATAAATCAGCCGAATCGTTTCACATATATGCTCCGACTCACTAGACCGACCTGCTCGACTCCGGCCGCTTTTTCCAACCAACTATCGCTGTCCTAAAAATTTTTATTAGCGCGTGCCTTCCACTTTTTCTTCTGTGGAGTTTGGAAGAGTCCCGTTTTCTTTCCATATAGCCTGCAGTGGTGTAGTGACGTGTGCATAATAGTGGCGTGACTTTACGGTTACCCGAATGTCTATATCATGGTATGACGCTAGCAATGACACAAGCGAGGTGGAATGCGATTGCCATGTTACACAAATAAAAATACCAAAACTTTCGGAATAAAATGCCTCAAGCATTTTTCCCATGAAACTATCTCAAATTAATCGCTTATATTCGTGCCCTAGTAAATTTGCTACTGTAAAATTCTATTAGTGTACGTTAGGAATATTAATAGACATTGTTGTCTTACGCTCAAATTATAAAAATGGTAAGAGACAGGAAAATCTGATTAATGAAATAGTATGTTTGTTTCTTATTAAACTAGCAGCTAGCTGTCAAGTGAAATGAAAAGAGCAAAACGGAAAGAATTACGCTCATAAAGAGTGAAATGAACAGAAAATCAAGAAACCTTCTGCCAGCCCAAACCTAGCTAACTATCCATAACTAGCCAATAAGAAACAAACATAGTAAAATTATTTGGTAAATAATTATTTAATTTTCTGTGAACTATGTAAAATTTAAAATTGTATGGAGCGCATAAGAACATTTTATAATAGGTGCATTTGAAAGTACTAAGTATCCGAATAACCACGTGTTACGTATTTTCACAATAAGAAGTGTTCATGGCAACCCTGGAGAACCAGTTTCTCCATCACCAATCCATGTGCATACCTCGCCATTGGAACGATTGTCAAGGTTGAGATGGGAAATTTGAGTTAAGCTTTCCCATGAAAGGCCTACTTATAGAGGTTGGCTCGATAGCTTGCCTATTTGCAAAAAAAAAATTTCATGCAATCTATAAGGATTGAAATCTGAAGAATGAATCAAAACCACATAACCATTTAGAAGAATAAAAAAAATCGGTGTAAATCTCGGATGCAATTACTCATTTAAATTTTGTTTAGACTCTTAGTGGAGCAAGAAAAGAATTAACTACAGGATTTTAAATAAAAAAAAAATGTTACATTTGAGATATCTAGTGACTGAATAAGAAAGTACAAAACGTTATTATTGCCAGAACACCACCAGTGGTGCATGAAATTTACTCAAACAGGGAAATGACTCCTGTCAAAAAAAAATTGTCAGCTGTTGCCATCGAGACAACCTCAAAAGTCACCCTCGTTTCGCAGTGCGGCCACCTGTTACACTAGCCCATAGCTCAAACATACAAGGTCGATGCGAGGGAGACTCGCTCTTCTTCTTCTTGGCATATGTCAACTTATTGTCTGTTGCCTTGATTTTACAATTTTGCAGGCCTTGTTCGTAGAAGTAGAATGCTAAGCTCAAGGTTTATCCAAAGAAGGTTATATTAGTTACGTTTTGATGTGTGTGTTTCCAAAAAAAAATGTCAACGTGAAAGAGGAGAGAAATTATTTTCAAAGTAAAAACTTTTCCCCAATCGGTTCTATCTGACGTTCGCACCTTTTTTGCACACGTACCCAATTGCAATCGGCTTATCTGCCGCGAAATCCTTCTTTAAACAATCCCTGCTAAGTTGTGTGTTCACTTCTTTTTCCCTGCTTTTGACATTTGAAATAAGCCGCCTAACGTCAATCGCATAACTGCCTCACATGCGACGACCTGTTTAGTTTGGCCACGCGTCAACCATTCTTCTTCACCATGTCAGCACGTCGGCCATTATGAAATGGAAGTCATTGGAAAAGTACTAAGAAAAACTACTAAAATAGTGGTGATGCCACACAGACAGAATTGAGCAACCGAAATTAACCCGTTTATGATCGATATCAGGATTGATATCGATAGCGAACCATAACAGACCTGCTTCGCTTCGAAGACCTGACGAGGGAGCGAACAGGAAAAATGGTTTGCCTGTAAGGTTGTTGCGATAATACTCAACTGTTAACTACGTGGGGCACGACTCACCCCTAGATAAGAGTCTCAAATCCTACCACAGCTAACCGGGCAACAGAGGCTCCATCAGGTGATACCAAAAAAAACGTATGCTATATGAACGTGCAATCTAGTAGTGTATGAAAATCCGAGAATAATTGAAAGTCAGGTATGATAAAAAAATTCATTTGGTAAAAAAAACCAAGATGCGTAAGTCCGGTGTTGCGGTGTTTCTCTATTGGCTTAGGCCAGAGAAGCCTACTCCCCCCCTAGGAGCCCTTCTCCTAGGTGCCGAACTTGGTCGGTCTTAACAACCTGTCCCCCCCGGCTGATCCAACCCCGCACGCTGGACCCAGGACAGGCGGTCTTGAAAAAGACCCTTGGTCCGCTGGTTTCTCGCCCCCCGGAATGGGCTTTACAAAAAAAATTAAATTATTTTGTTTCCTATTTTAAGGCTTCGCGGCCTTAGACATTTTTTTACAGGAGAACGCGTCTAAACTCCGAATACAATCACACTATGAGCTGGTCTATGGTCCCTAAACTCGCGAAGCTGGACAAAAAAAAACTTTAACAGGAAAATCATCAATACTCCGTTTGAATAGACATTTTTGTATTGGAGAACTCGTCAAAACTCCGTAAGGTTAGGCATTTGATATTGGAGAACTCGCCAAAACTCCGTATAAGCAGACCAATTGGAATATGGACTGCTAGATGGTCCACGGTTCCCGATGGGAGCGCTTGTGATCCACCTATTATTATAACTGCTCGGGGAGAATACTGGGCGAATTGTCCCCGACCGCCAAGACGCCCAGCGGAGTCTTATTGAGGACGGATATCAGAAGCATGGAATCGTCCTATTAATCTCCCTGTTAAATCTTCTAAGTCATACAGTGCATTGCCCACCTTTCCACGTACTCGACACTTAATATATTTTGGCAGGAATTTCGCGTTTATGCCCTGTTTGAAGTTGCTCAAGGCAAAATTTCTTCTGAATACTTCCTGACCTTCCCTATAATTCACAAGCCTAGAGCGCTTATTGTAAACCTGCTTGACTCTATCATTTGCCTGCGCTAAGTTTTTACGGATTTGTTCGTGGATTCCTGTTAACCTATCAGCCCTACTCACTATCGGTACGCAATCTTCTTTAAGGCTATCCAATTTTTCTAATAACTTATACGCGGATGCGTGTTGGACCATATTCTGACCATATAATGCAAAGTACGGAGAGCACTGAATTGCTGTATGAAAATCGCTTCTTAGAACTGCTAAAATTTCGGGTATGTGTTTGTCCCAGTCCGTATGATCCTGCTTATCTTTTAGGAAAATTCTTATCTTGGAAACTATCTCTCTATTCACGCGTTCGGACGCATTAGCTTGTGGGGAATACACTCCTGTTCTAACATGCGTCACAACGTACTTCTCAAAGAACGCTTTCATTTCTTTTGAGACGAATTGTTTCCCATTATCGCTGTGGATATATTCTGGGACCCCTATAGCTGGAAAAATCTCTGTACCGAAGTAGTTCATTACATTAATAGTTGTCGCTCTCTGCATTGGCTTCAGCCACACATACTTTGAAAAATGGTCTAAAATAATAAAAAGAAATTGGTTCCTGCGTTTTGATCTAGGATAAGGTCCTAAGAAGTCGCAATATAAGCGCTGAAAAGGTCTCTCTGTAACAAAAGCGCTTCCTATAGGTGGTCTTGACTGCTGATTCGTTGTTTTTACAGCCTTGCAAGTTTCACAATCCTTTACATAATCTCTAACGTCCCTAGCTTGTTGTGGCCAGAAGTATTTCGACCTAACCCGCTCCAATGTCTTTTGCCACCCTCCGTGATAACTCCTAACGGCGTCATGTGCCATTCGTATTGCTTCCTCCCTAAGTCCTTCAGGCAACCACAACCGCCATAACGAGCCTTCTTCACCCTCCACACCCTTCCGAAACTTAACTCTTTTAAAAATCAAACCGTCTCTGACACACAAATCCGGGAGAGCCTCACCGTTTACTGTAATTGTTCTGATAAGATCCAGATACTCATTGGCTCTAAATTCGGATGAGTCTAAGTCTATTTCGTAAGGCGCGGGAGATGAAGTCAACTCGTCAACGTCAAAACGCGACAGAGCGTCCGGTACTACGTTCAGAGCCCCCTTACGATGCTGCATTTCGAAATCATATCTCTGTAGTAACAGTGACCATCTAGCTAACCTACCACTAAGGTCTTTTTGCGTCATCAACCATTTAAGGCTTGAGTGGTCCGTGATGATACGAAATGGCAGCCCCTCAACGTAGGGTCTGAAACGTTTGACACTGACAATTGCGGCGAGGCATTCCAGCTCGGTGACTGTATAGTTGCGTTGAGCATTATTTAATTTTTTCGAAACGAAAGCTATTGGATGCTCTGCACCATTGTCATCGACCTGGAATAACACGCCTCCTACTCCTATTTTGGAAGCATCACATTGAATGACAAATTCTCGGGAAAAATCAGGTTGAGCTAAGACTGGGGCGGAACTCAGAGCTACCTTAAGTTTTTCGAAGGCCTCTATTGCTTCTGGAGTGAGTTTGAAAGGACCAGGTGACTTACGTAAACAATCTGTCAAAGGGCCTGCTAAATCAGCGAAATTGGTAATAAATGCCCTGTACCAATTTGCCATACCCACAAATCTGCGAACCTGTCGAGGAGATTTGGGAATGGGGAAATTCTGCATTGCCTCGATTTTCTCTGGATTCACTTTCAAACACCCACTGCCTATAACATACCCTAAGTATCGAATCTCTCTCTGGCAAAATTTACTTTTTCTCACATTAATTGTAAGGCCTGCACTTTTCAAACACCTCGCTACATCTGCTAAAAGTTTGATGTGGTCGTCAAAATCCGCACTACATACCAACAGGTCGTCCAAATAAACAAAAACGTGTTCTCGCATATACGAGGGAATTGCTTTGTCCATGAGTCGACTCATTGTTTGCGGCGCGTTACACAGCCCAAAGGGCATAACTTTGTAATGGTACAAGGGTTTACCTGGCACCGCAAACGCTGTCTTCTCTTTTGACGACTCAGTTAGTTTAATTTGGAAGAACGCGTCTTTTAAGTCGATACCACTAATAAAGTGCGTATCCTTTAAACGACTCAATAACCCGTTGATATGCGGCAGCGGATATGAGTCCTTTTTCGTAACGGCGTTTACCTTCCTAGAATCAATGCAGAGTCTAACCTTACCAGGTTTCCGTACTAAGACAACTGGGCTACACCATGGCGAATTCGACTCCTCGATGACTCCCATTTTCAATAATCTATCAATTTCGCTGTAGGCTTCAGCCTGCCTTGGTGGCGAAAGAGGAAAATGTTTGCTTTTAATTGGGACTGCGTCACCTGTGTCAATATGGTGCTCAACCAGCTGTGTTTGCCCAAGGCCTAACTTTTTAAACGACGGAAACATTTCAATAACTTTTTGCAAATCGTACTTCTGGGATGGAGTTAAATCATGAAAATTGGGACCTTCTTCTATATCTTCCTTTGCTTCTAGACAAGATACACTTGGAAATATTTCGGGAGCTAAAGCAAATGCTTTCCAAAAATCTACCCCGAAATAGGCTTCCTGGAGAAGCGAAGGAACAAGGTAAAAGGATATAGATTTTGTTGTATTTTTAAAAGTGACAGGCAATGAACTACACCCTATTATCTTCCGTTTGTCGCCGCCTGCCGTATATATACATTGATTCATTTCCTTATAGTTGAGATTGTTCTCTTCTAAAAATTTCAAACAGTCTTTACCCAGAATAGAGACATTGGCTCCTGAATCCAATAACCCCACAAGTGATCCATTTCCTATCCTCACCCTAATCATTGGTCTTTCATCGTCTTTAAGGACGAGTGTGGTGCTTTCCAAAAGCTTACGCACCTGGACACGTTTGCTATATCTCTTCCTACACTGCAAAATTTTTTCGGGTGGATATGGTTGGGAATCATTCGTGAAAATATTTGACCTAACCAATTGATAGTTTTGTTCTCTTTCTTCTAAACTGGGCCGGAAAATGGTCTGGCAACTAACATTTCTAACTGAAGCTTTCAAAATACGAACTGGCCGAGAATTTGTATTGACTGAAGTAGGGGCTATAGTCCCGAACGAGTTTCCCCCTCTTTCCTCTCGCTCGGATAACGGTTTCCCTGACCACGGTGGTCGTTGGGACACTTCGGAGTCAACACTCCTCTCTGACCGCATTTGAAACAAAACTGAGATTTAATTGGCTCCTCACAGTATATATAGGAGTGACCCATTGTCTGACAATTCCAACACTTAATCCCTGAGTAGTCTGGCTTACCCATGCGACGATAATTCAGTGCTTCTATCTGTGGATCTACTATATAATCCTCACTTTCAATCCTACAATCCGGAGCTAGGGCACGCGCTTCGTTTACGCTCGGCCTATGATAATTTGATACTAAGCTCCTGCTCTCTTTCAGCACCTGCTCGCCCCGTCGAGCTACATCGCGTAGGTCATGCAGGTTCCTTACACTTGCGTTAAAGAGCATTAATTTCAAATTACCATTAACGTTGCGTTTGATAATATCTATTAACAAGGCCTCAGACATGGGCTCTCTAAGTCTCGCGTTTAATGCCAGAATGTCCGTGTGGAAAACATCGTATGTCTCATTCACTTTCTGCTTACGTACAGATATTTCCATCATCAGCTCGTGGTCCGTTTTCATTGTACCGAATTCCCGTTTTAAAGAGTAACTCAAAAATGGATAGTTTGCGTTGGAATTTTGTTTGGTAAATAACCAATACCATTCTTCGGCACGTCCTGACAAGAAAAGGTGAAAACTGGCCATAAGCTGATCTTCTGTACACTGCGTGCGCTCACGCAAGGTGTCCAATTTAAACAAAAAATCTGAAACACTACCAGTACCGTCATAAGATATCTTCCAATCTTGTGGTTTCACAACCGTATTACTGGGCGTGGGAATAATTGAGTTGTTAACAAAAGTCTGCGCTTGGTTCGGCAGCTGTCTAGCGTCATCCCTAATATCATGTCTAGCATCACTCCTAACAAAATCCATCGCCGTTCGAGAGGCTGCGACTGCAGCGTTCAGGGTATTCACGTTTTCCCTAATAGCTCTCATCTCTTGGCGTAGCTCTTCTTGTGACGTTTGGAATAGCTGATGCAGAACGTGTACCCACGAATTCAAAGGAGTCACTTCGGGATGGGTCTCCTGATTGGAAGCCCTATCGTTGTGAACGTTTGGTTGTAACCGAACCTGTGGTAAAGCGCTAGCCTCGTCTACTGTATTTGTCGCGCCTTGCTCAGGCGGCTCCGGCATATTCCTAATAAGACTGTCTAGATCGAGGATATTTGCACTAGTCGGTCTATCATATTTTCCCGAAGGGTCATTATTTGGGACATCCCTGAATGGATCTACTGTTGTCCGGCTGACTATTGGGGAATGCATTACTAAAGGTCGGCTCGCTGGGGGTTTCGGAGTTGCACCTCTACTTCCTCCTCCTCTATAATATACCCCGCTACCTCTGTTTTTAGAACCACTACCTCTAGTCGAACTCCTCGTTTGCCTGCGTTCAGCCGACTGCTGACTATTCTGCGACATTTAAAAAAAAAAATCGAACGTCTGAGCGCTTCAAAAAGAAACAAGGCACGCTTGAACGATTGTATGGGATCTTAAGCAATTGACTGCTTGAATAAGTCACGTTTGGTGTCAAAGCTCAAAGCAATTATTTGTACAATTACTGAAATTTAAATCTTTATCTCGATTCAAAATTAGATCGCATCCGAAAGAAATTAACAAAACTTTGGTTTTGTGTTTGATCAAGTTTTCAGCGAATATTAATAATGATTATTTGCTATTTAAATCTCTATGCCGGTACAAAATTATGTCACATCCGAAAAGTAGTAAAACTTTAGTTGTCGCGTTTGGTGGAAAAAGCAAGCAATAATTGTATAATTATTTGCGATTCAAAAAAAAAATTATCTTTAATTTTAATTAACAATATCGATTCAAAATGACTTCACTTCGCTTATCAAAAAAAAAATTGTATAAATAAACGTGTTCATATACGTGTATATGTAAATATAAAAAGATATACAATGCAAAATATATATATGTTCGTTATTCAATGGGAATGCTGACCTCCCATCATAAAAGGCACAGGTTACAGAAGAAAAAAAAATATAACCCCCTTGAAAAATAAAAACACAAAAAAAAATTAAGACGTTGTGTGCCAACTGGTCTCCAGCGCACCAACCGCAATGCAGGGTTGCTCGGAAGCTAAATCCCTGAGACAGGCTGGCTAACTAGAGGATAGTTAGCAATAACAAAAAAAAGATCTAAATTTGCGAAATACTAACCTATCTCCGCCGCAATGAAAGGAACGGTTTGAATCCGCTTTCCCCAGACTTGCGGAGATAGACAATACATCCTTGGGTCTCAGCTCAGCTCATCGCCATGAAGTGGTGCTAAATGTTCCAAGGCACCCAACTCAGGCATGAGATGAACTGAGGCCTGCATCGCATAACAAAAAAAAAAGACAAAACAAAAGAAATTTGCAAAATACCCTCCTAATCTCCGCCGCAATGAAAGGCACAGCTAGAGGCTGCTTTCCCCAGACTTGCGGAGATGAAAAGTACTAACTCAGGTCTCAGACCAACCCATCGCAATGAAAGTGGCGCTAGGTGCAACCAACTCAGACGCGGGATGGCTGTAGCCTAAATTGCAAAAAAAAAATCACGAAAACAAAAAAAAATAAAAGGACGAATTTTCCTCCTGGCCAACATCCTTGGCTCCGCCGCAATGAAAGGCACGGTTTGAAGCCGCTACCCCAGACTTGCGAAGAAGGATTTGCTAGCTTAGGATCCAACTCAACTCATTGCAATGAAGGCGGTGTTCGAAACACTACCCCAGACGCGAGATGAGCTAGGCCCCAAAAGAAAAAAAAATCCGATACACAAAACTGCACAAAAGACATATTCGGCAAAAAGAAATAAAAATAAATACTGAATCTAGCGGACATGCCCCTCGGACGACAGTGAAAACAAATTTAATATTTAAACTACAAAAAAAATTAAGTGCGTTAAACACTGCCTCTCCGGGTGAAATGCAAAAAGAAAAAAAACAGACTGGGTGACGTAAAGTCTCGTGGAGCCCTGAGCCACTAACACCAATGACTCTCCAATCAGTCTGATCAATTCCATCATCCCGCCGCAACGCAGTGGCGGCTACGGAGGCTGCCAATCTGGGACTTGCGTGAAGATGAAACTTCACTGACCGACCAGAAAACCACTGAAGCCAGCACCCAAGACCCCACGTTGGGCGCCATCTGTTATGGTTCACGTTTCGACTATCGAGTACGATCTACAATCGAGTGGAGCAGCAATGCATGGCGGTCGGCATGATCTAGGGTTGCACTGTGGCTAGTCATTGTCGGCTGGGCGGGGTTCTTGCCTACATTGCTGTCCTGCGCCATAAACAGAAAAAAATCATATCATGCCTTTTTTGAAAATAACGAGAAAAATCACACTAAAACAACATCCGGTTTAGCCGGATGCCACGGACGGACCGTTGAAAAATTCGAAAATTCAAAATAACCCGAAAATCCAAATTCAAGAGGCCAGGCATCAGTTAAATTTAAATAAATGCAAACCGAGGGAAAATGTCGTTAAAATTTGAATATGAATTTTGAACGTACATATGTATGTACGTTAAAATCAGACGGACGTTAGCAAAACATTTAAACCGAAATTTAAATCGGACGGAAATGCTGACAATCGACGGAAAATTTTAAAAATAAATGAGCGCACGTTAAATTTAAATGATCGCGGACGGACGAGAAAATAATCGTTGCACCAAAATGTAAATTTGAATGTACGTTGAAATCGATATGCACTGAATTTGAATAACCACTGTCAAAAAAAAACTGTCAAAGTGAATTTAAATTTGAATATATATATATATCGCAAAAAAAAATCGTTAAATTTGAATTTAATTTGAATCAACCGGAAGGACCGGTTATTAACAGGCATCTGAAAATACATAAAAGAAGCTGAAATTTAAAATATATGAACAATCAAAAAAAGTTAAAGGCCGAACTCACAAGGGGGTGGCGTTGCTGATGTTGTTGCAGCGCCGGTGCGTTTTTGTCCCACCCTAATCCATGGTTACTGTCGCGCCCGAATATCAGTAACCCCTTACCTGTGGTGCGCCGCTGGTGTTGTTGCAGCGCTGGTGCTTTTCTAGCCCACCCTCATCCATGGCCATCGGTGCACCTATATTTCGATGACCCCATTCCTGAAATCCCTATGCCTTCTCAAATAAGGGTAATCAGCATTCCCATTTAATTTTTAACAATTTTATTTAAGATTCATTTCTCTTAAAATCTAAATTTTACCTTCCCTTCATTATTTGCCGTATTACAAAAAAAAACCAACATTTCATAAATTTGACATTAATTTGCATGAACGAGAAAAAGGTCTAAAATCTTAAACATAGCAATTGGTTGGCCGTCATCAATATGACCCATTATTTATGTAATGTACAACACGTTAAATATTTGTATTTCAATTTATATAGACTAAAGGCGCCTTTTTGTGTTTTTGCGTAATCGTTCTAATAAAATATTATATTCAAAGCATTAGGGTGATCTTCAGTCAACCCCAAATATTAAATGGTCTAGCTTTGTTTTTATTACATTGCGTATCTATGTATATCTGCATTTGCCAACTATTTCATATACCGAATTCGATTTTTAGCAATTCCATATACCTATGTAATTTATGTATATGTATGGGCGAGCAGATTCACATAAATAGGCATATATGTACACACATAAGGATATTAATTTTAAATAATTAGAAAGAAAATGGAATTAAATATAAAGTAAAAAAAAATTTTTTTTTGCTTACGACCTAGGCGCCGGTGACTGGTACTGATGCTACTGCTGTCAATGTGCTGTTGGTGATGCCGCCACTGTAGTAACCGTGGCCCTGGTGTTGCTGCTGCAGTGCTGATAATTTTTTTTCTTTTTTATTATTTTTACTTTATTTATTATAAAATTTTTTTTTTGTTTTTGTTTTTGTTTGGAATTTGGTAGCTTTTAGGCAAGCTTTATCAGTTCTCTTAAATATTTGTTTAATTTTTCGATTTGTTCATAATTGTTTATCGTCGGAGTTTCGGTTTGATTATTAGGGATTTATACACATTTATAACAAAGTTTTTTTTTTCTTGTTTTAGTTTTTTTTGTGTACATTTTATATTAGTAGGGTTCAAAAAGATGGTAACAATTTTAAGCGAAGTGAATAGCCAGTACTTTTATGCTAACACACGGATTCGGGCTGTTAATGACACATTTCCCAGTCTAACTTTCACTTATGCCTGCCAATTTCTTCTTCTTAGGCTTGGTCGTTTTAATAACGAGACGAAGTTAACGAGTATATCAGCCACTGAAAATTGGATGAACGGCATGAGCCATCACCACACATGGATAGCAAGCATTTCTTTTTTTTTCTAATTTTGAAAAAAAAAAAAAATTCCAATGTTAAGTGTTATGATTCCGATATTTTCACCTCTGTCTGGTTTTGTTATAGTTCGTTAGTTTGTTGGTTTATGGGTTTTTTTTTTTTTTTTTTTTTATTATTGGTTGGGAAATCTGAAAGCCACACTATCAATACTAATACACATTTCTGCTGGGCAATGCAGTGGCGATTGTTTAGTAAATGGATTCCAAACGTGCATACATACATATGTATGTATTCATATATGTACTTGTTAGCAAAGTACAAAATTCATTTGCACGAAGTTACAGGGGAATTTTCACTTATTACACTACATATCAAATAAGTAGGTATGTATATATGTCAATATATACATATGTCTATATTATTTTTCACAAATTAAATAAATAATCCTTTCTCTAATTTTCACAAAAATATGTATTCATATATACATACATATATGTATTTATTAAGGATTTTTATACAGTTTTACTTAGCCCGATAAATCAGCCGAATCGTTTCACATATATGCTCCGACTCACTAGACCGACCTGCTCGACTCCGGCCGCTTTTTCCAACCAACTATCGCTGTCCTAAAAATTTTTATTAGCGCGTGCCTTCCACTTTTTCTTCTGTGGAGTTTGGAAGAGTCCCGTTTTCTTTCCATATAGCCTGCAGTGGTGTAGTGACGTGTGCATAATAGTGGCGTGACTTTACGGTTACCCGAATGTCTATATCATGGTATGACGCTAGCAATGACACAAGCGAGGTGGAATGCGATTGCCATGTTACACAAATAAAAATACCAAAACTTTCGGAATAAAATGCCTCAAGCATTTTTCCCATGAAACTATCTCAAACTAATCGCTTATATTCGTGCCCTAGTAAATTTGCTACTGTAAAATTCTATTAGTGTACGTTAGGAATATTAATAGACATTGTTGTCTTACGCTCAAATTATAAAAATGGTAAGAGACAGGAAAATCTGATTAATGAAATAGTATGTTTGTTTCTTATTAAACTAGCAGCTAGCTGTCAAGTGAAATGAAAAGAGCAAAACGGAAAGAATTACGCTCATAAAGAGTGAAATGAACAGAAAATCAAGAAACCTTCTGCCAGCCCAAACCTAGCTAACTATCCATAACTAGCCAATAAGAAACAAACATAGTAAAATTATTTGGTAAATAATTATTTAATTTTCTGTGAACTATGTAAAATTTAAAATTGTATGGAGCGCATAAGAACATTTTATAATAGGTGCATTTGAAAGTACTAAGTATCCGAATAACCACGTGTTACGTATTTTCACAATAAGAAGTGTTCATGGCAACCCTGGAGAACCAGTTTCTCCATCACCAATCCATGTGCATACCTCGCCATTGGAACGATTGTCAAGGTTGAGATGGGAAATTTGAGTTAAGCTTTCCCATGAAAGGCCTACTTATAGAGGTTGGCTCGATAGCTTGCCTATTTGCAAAAAAAAAATTTCATGCAATCTATAAGGATTGAAATCTGAAGAATGAATCAAAACCACATAACCATTTAGAAGAATAAAAAAAATCGGTGTAAATCTCGGATGCAATTACTCATTTAAATTTTGTTTAGACTCTTAGTGGAGCAAGAAAAGAATTAACTACAGGATTTTAAATAAAAAAAAAATGTTACATTTGAGATATCTAGTGACTGAATAAGAAAGTACAAAACGTTATTATTGCCAGAACACCACCAGTGGTGCATGAAATTTACTCAAACAGGGAAATGACTCCTGTCAAAAAAAAATTGTCAGCTGTTGCCATCGAGACAACCTCAAAAGTCACCCTCGTTTCGCAGTGCGGCCACCTGTTACACTAGCCCATAGCTCAAACATACAAGGTCGATGCGAGGGAGACTCGCTCTTCTTCTTCTTGGCATATGTCAACTTATTGTCTGTTGCCTTGATTTTACAATTTTGCAGGCCTTGTTCGTAGAAGTAGAATGCTAAGCTCAAGGTTTATCCAAAGAAGGTTATATTAGTTACGTTTTGATGTGTGTGTTTCCAAAAAAAAATGTCAACGTGAAAGAGGAGAGAAATTATTTTCAAAGTAAAAACTTTTCCCCAATCGGTTCTATCTGACGTTCGCACCTTTTTTGCACACGTACCCAATTGCAATCGGCTTATCTGCCGCGAAATCCTTCTTTAAACAATCCCTGCTAAGTTGTGTGTTCACTTCTTTTTCCCTGCTTTTGACATTTGAAATAAGCCGCCTAACGTCAATCGCATAACTGCCTCACATGCGACGACCTGTTTAGTTTGGCCACGCGTCAACCATTCTTCTTCACCATGTCAGCACGTCGGCCATTATGAAATGGAAGTCATTGGAAAAGTACTAAGAAAAACTACTAAAATAGTGGTGATGCCACACAGACAGAATTGAGCAACCGAAATTAACCCGTTTATGATCGATATCAGGATTGATATCGATAGCGAACCATAACAACTTTCGTATTAATGTGCAGTGACTTCCCGTATCTACAAATGCTTTCAATTTACGTTCATTTATAAACACATCTTTTTCGAAAACTTTTTCTAATTCATTGCAATTAGTTTGCCTTATCTGTTTATTTTTACCACAGTTTGTCAATTCACCTTTGGCGTGTACTTTGTTGCAATCACCACAACGAGGACGACGTGGAGGTTTGGCACATTTTGACGATATGTGACCTATTTCACCACAGTTATAACATTTTATTTCGCTCTTTTTCTCATTTGTTTGCACATTTTTATTTGTGTCGTCGATTTTTGCTTTAGTTACAAATGACTCGCGATTATTAATTTAATTATGTTGCAGAAATTCAGTTATATGTTCACGGAGTTCTTTAATAGACCGAAATTTATATGTATATATCTTATGATAGCTTGTTCACTTAAATTAAAACGCCTGCCAAGAGTGCTTACTCTAAAACAATAGTCCATTACGTTTTCGTTATTTCGACGTGATGTAGCAGACATACGATGATGCACTTCCGCTTCGTTCAGACTTAATCCGAATTCACTAACTAAATCACGTGAAAAGTCTTCCTTTCGCGTATACGACCGTAGATGCATCAAGCCACCACTTTGCAGCACCTTTCATTTTACCGAACACGGCTAACATAAGTCCTTTTTCGTCCCATTTGTACGCTTGGACCGCTGCGTTTACCCGTTCTACAAAATGTTCAACAGTTATTGATTGCATATCTAATGGATCAAATTCCGGTAATGATTCTGCAATTTCTTTTACAGAATATAAATTACGCGTTGACGTAGGAACCATATTTCTATTTATTTCGTATGTTGCATTTTGGTGTGTATCACCCGACGGCTGTGTAACCGTACCGACTGCACCGACCGCGGCAGTTAACGCTTCAATCATTTTACGCATTTCATTTAATTGATTTTGCATATTGCTAATATTATCGTGCACTTCTTCTGAACCTGCTGCTTCTATAAATGCTTGAATTATAGTCCAACTCTAATGCACCGTATGCGAATGCGTGTGCGTATGCGCATCTAAACATTTTCTTGCGTGCGGCCCTGACTGCTCCAGTGTATGCGCATGGTTGCGTCTGTCAATTACACTACATATATACAATTCCCGACATTGTTATTTTTGAAAATACATATTTTACCAATTCGCGAAAGATTCAATAAAATGTATAATGGATGACGATTTAGAATTGATATTAATTATGATAGGAAGTATTATTGCCGCATATACGGAATACTTTAAAATTATTAAAAAAAAAACGTACCACTGGGGTATGTGATTTGTAATTGGAAAGGGAAGTTAGTGTTTTTTTTTTTAATTTGATGAAAACCCATGGAGTGGATCAATTTCAAATTAATAATAATATAATAATAATAATAATAATAATAATAATAATAATAATAATAATAATAATAATAATAATAATAATAATAATAATAATAATAATAATAATAATAATAATAATAATAATAATAATAATAATAATAATAATAATAATAATAATAATAATAATAATAATAATAATAATAATAATAATAATAATAATAATACACTGGCGCTATTATAACTCTCACGAGTTTAATGACCGAGTTTCTCTCCCAATTCGAGAAGTGCTCCTTTTGTTTTTCCTAATTGGGTGGACCTACAGTTTTGTGCCGGCTCCGAACGGCGAATGCATTTTTTGTGAGAAGCTTTTTCATGGCAGATATATACTCGGAGGGTAAGCCGCCCACTGCCGAAAGGTAACCGCTATTTCTAAAAACCCAATAATTGGGTTTTAATTAATTAGAAAAAAATTTTTTTTGGAGTTTGTCCGGACGGGGGTTAGAACCCGAGACTGCTGGTATAGCAGGCGAGTACTCTACATTCACACTAATTATGAGCTCATTTTGGAGTCCGAAATGTATGTATTTCTGTTCTTAAGGTCCCCTAATATGAGCCTAGTTTAATACATTTTATGAGCCTGAATAAGTAGTAAAACAAAAAAAAAAATTCTTTACGTTTGTTTTTACATGGCCGTTTTAATTCTAATAATTATTTTATGTGAATTTTATATGAGCTATTGGCCAGTTTTTAATTAAGAAAAATTAAAAAAAATTTTTTTTTGGTAGAAGTTATGGATCCATTTCGGAGACCACCACATCCCCTCATCAGACTTCTTCAAGCGGTCTCAACCGAGGATCGAACTTAAGTCGTTTCGATTGGTAGTCCAATGTCATCCCATTTTCGGATCCGTATATCGCTAGTTTAGAGTGCAAACTGTGTAAGTCCATTTTTATGAAAACGTGTAATTTTATGTACAACGCTAGAAAAATCAAATGCGCACCGCGCTAAACAAGTCTGTGACTCCTGTCATATTTCTACTCGCTGTTATTCAGTGATACGCAAATTTTGTGAGTCCAAAAAGCGAAGAATTTTTTTTTCATTTCGAATTTTTTTATTTTTCGTTTTTTATATCTTCTACAAAGTTTGAAAAAAAGGACTTACACAATTTGCACTCTAAGTTAGCGATATATTGTAACAGATATTTTTTATCCAGATAAATATCAGGATTACAAAATTGTTGTTGCATTTGCATACAAAATTTTTATCCGCTTCTGGATCACTGCCACGGGAACTCAGCTAGCGTTGTCTATTTATATTTTCCTCCGGATTCGAACCTGAAATGAAGAAAATATGGATAATTACTCCATTAACCGCCTTTGTGAAATCAGTATTAGATTTTTCAAAGTTAGAGCTATAACAAAAGTTATTGACAATTTCGGGACAGCCCTTTCTTACTAAATCTAACTTTTCAATGAAGATTCATCCCAATGATTATTTCTTGACAGAGATATTCCGTTTTCAGTAATAGCAAATTTATTTTGATAATATATATTTCTCTTCTACATGTACTAAAATGTTTTGAATAAAAATTTATGTTACATTTTTCGTTTAATAAAAACTTAAAAATGAATTTATGTAAGTAATTTCTTCAGTAGAGGTTTATATGTCACGTTACGAACGTTACGTTACGTACCTTATAATATAACACAAGCTATTTCCACGAATAACACGTGCAAGAGGGAAAAATCAAAACAAAAGACGATAATTTGACAGCTAACTAGGTATTGTGAAGAAGCATCATTTCCTATGGCTACGACCATATACAATTATTTGACCATGCTACTGACTAATGCGCTGTTTATAATAGCCGGGACGGGACGGAAGCCGTACCGATATAGAACGGTGACAAACTTAAGGTAGTTATAATAGTGCGATAACTGCCGTCCTTGACATTTGCCACAGCTGTAAATATTGTGCTTTATTTCCCAATTTAAAACAGAAAACTCCCAATTTGTTGGTGATTTCATGACGACACACGCCGTTATTAAGTCTTTCGTCGAATTCGCTCATTTTTATATTATAAAATGTAAACAAAATTTTTTGCTAACGGTATTCTGTTTTGTCACTGCAAAGAGAACTGTCAAATTGCTGTAAGAATACGGAATAAATCTAAAATCAACAGATGCTTACGGTTGTCGCTTTATACCGTTCATTATAATCATTCGCATGCCTTTCACATACAATAGATATTAAAGTGACAGCTCCATCCGTTACGTTACGGCTATTATAAGAGCCTATACACACTTGCGACTCAATCGATTTGGTCGAATTGGACTGTTGTATTCACACTACTCCAACTATTTAGTCGAATCGGTGGCAGCTATTCACACTTGAGACTAAATAGTCGTGCGATTGACAATGACATAGTGTTGCCAATGTTCACATTTTACTCAGCAAATTTTACATTAGTGGTCTTCAATAAAGTGATGAAGTATTAAATTGTTAAAGTTTATCTGCATTCTTACATGAAAGCACCTTCTTGTCAGCTGTCAACTTGATTAATAAATAAAAAACAATAAAATAAACAAAAAGTGCATACATTATTTGGCTTTGTTTCTTATTAAACTAGCAACTAGCTGTCAAGTAAATGAAAAGAGAAAAACGGAAGGAATTACGCTCATAAAGGCGAAACGAACAGAAGTACAAGAAACGGAAAAATAGTAAAAATCAGCCATTAATAATTTTCATGAAATTTCATTTTCATTATTTCTATTTTAAAATGCGATTAATGACATTTGAAGAGAACAACAATATCAAGAAACATATGAAAACGGAAGTAAATATCCTTAGTTAGATAATTCTTGTCTATAACTACACCATTTCCAGATGGATTTTAGAAAGCGTCAACTGGATTTTAGAAAGGGGAAATTGGATCTTAGAAATGTCAATTGGATTTTAGAAAGGGGAAATTGGATTTTAGAAATGTCAATTGGATTTTAGAAAGGGGAAATGAGATTTTAGAAATGTCAATTGGATTTTAGAAAGGGTAAATTAGATATTAGAATAGCCAAATGGATTTTAGAAAGGGAAAATTGGATTTTAGAAATGTCGATTTGATTTTAGAAAAGGGAAATTGGACTTTAGAAATAATAATTATTAATTTATACTTTCATACGCAATAAAGAATTTCTATTCGAAAAATTCTGTGTAAAATTTATTTTAAACGCACATTCTGAAATCAAATTCACGCTTTCAAAAATCCAGTTTTGTTTTCTAAAATCCTTTTAACGCTTTCTAAAATCCAATTGACATTTCTAAAATCCAATTTCCCTTTCTAAAATCCAATTGACATTTCTAAAATCCAATTTCCCCTTTCTAAAATCCAGTTAACGCTTTCTAAAATCCAATTTCCGCTTTCTAAAATCCAGTTAACGCTTTCTAAAATCCATCTGGAAATGGTGTAGTTAATAAGAAACGAACCTTTTGTTTTTAAACATTTTGAAAATATTAATTGAAATATTCAATCTCTACAATTTACCAAAAGTGAAATAAAAGTAGTGCTGTCAGCATGGCAACTCTTTCCACTACGAATATCACTGTTGTTGTTGTAGTCGTTCGACTAAATTGTCTCAAGTGTGAATACGTAGAAGGGCGCCTTGCTGATCAAGCAGTTGTACAACTGTTTCAGTTGGAATGAAATTGGGCTGCAAATCCAACTGTTTCAGTTGTACAACTAATTGAATGTAGTGTGAATGCTTCCATACATTCCCATGCAAATCAACATTCGACTAAATCGATTGAGTCGCAAGTGTGTATAGGCTCTAACCATGGTAGAAAAATAGAAGGTAAAATCACTTATTGACGTAGGCAGCCATCTTAGCCATTTGACTTTTATTAAACTTATGACATTTCATTGAAATCATGCTACCAGATTAAACAGCAGCAAATGTTTTTTGGGCCAAAATCTGAAGTTTGTGAAAATAAATTAATTTATTTTCAAAAAAGCAATTGCTGCGAAAGCTGTGTAATTTGTTCGAAATAAATAAAAAAATCTACTTTCATACGCGTAATTTGTGAAAAAAGATTTGAAAAATGAGCTGCGAAAATACCGTGCACTTTTGCAAAGGCTCAGCGGTGAAGTTTTTTTTTAGGTTTCCAGCAATTCCGTTTATAAGGAATCAATGGCTTCAAGTGTGCCAAATAGAGGAAGTTGATCTTCCAAAGAACCCGTTGATGTGCTCAGTGCATTTCGGTGCTAGCGATATTAGTAGCACAAACAACAAAACTTTATTATCGAAATGTGCAGTGTCGAGTTATAATGCGAAAACGATGTATGGACGCAATAATTAAAATGTGCAAAAAAAATCTTAATAAAATATGTATTTTTTAGAGTGAAATTAGTGGAAAGCAGAACATTTTTCCGTATACGGCACTTAAATAGGAGGATGAAAAAAAAACAAGATTACAAAAACAAAAAAATGAAAAAAATTACAACTTAAATGAGTTTAATAAAGAACTTTAAAATATACCTTCTTGTTTCATTTAATCTGAATTCTGCATTTCTGTTCCAGCAAATTTTTGCTTGTATTGTACTCCTTCTGTTCCCTTTCTGTAAGATAGAAGTGAAAAAGAACGAGCAAAATGTAAACCAAAAAATTTGTTAGGACATAACGATGACTCCAGCCTTACTTCTTTGTTAAATGCTCTGTCTACTGTATTGCGTAAGGCTTTGTATTAAATATTCGAGCCAAATACTTCCCACTTTTCACATCCCTTTTAATAATATATGACTTTCTTTGATAATTTCTTAGCTTTCTTCAACTAAAACTAAAATTACCAAAAATTTTCTTAAAAAAATCTCCATTTTTATATTTGTCCAATATGGCACCCTCACTCATAATGTTTACAAAAAAGATACTTCAGAAAAATTCAATAGCCGTCAAAAATTTTTAAGTGAAATTACCTTCTGAATTTTTATACCATGATTATAACCATAGTTTATATCTACAAGTAGGAAAAACAAAAAGGAGCACACCTCGAATTGGGAGAGAAGCTCGGCCATAAAACTCGTCAGAGTTATAATAGCGCCATTGTATTATTATATATTATATCTACAAGTTGCGAAACTCTCAGCTGATCGTTTGGCATGTTGTGCCTGTCACCATGCAGTGCTGTGCAAAAGTTACAAAAAAAAAATTGAAATGAATTTTGAAATCTTTAAATCTTTGAAATTATTGTGTCAATTGAATTTCTAATGCTATATTTGTAGCGATAATAACAAAAAATTAACATATTTTTGAGTTTTAATTGACTTTATTAGGAATTTTGGCTATTTTCTTGTGAAGATTTTACTACGTTTGAATACAACACGATTCTTCACATTTGGTTTATTTAGTTTCCCATTCTCCCATTGACACATAATGTGCCTGTCACTTTTTGCAACAACAATTCCCATGGTTGAAGTTTGTTTTGATGGGAATACAGTGAGATACAGTGAAAGTGAGCCATGATTTATTCTCAATTTTTGTTATTAAATATCTTTGTTAACAATTACTTAACTTTCCTAATTTCTTTGCAACGGAAAACTTTCACCAACATGCCAGAAATTATGAAAAACAAATACATACACATATATACGCCACACAATCAAAGTAATTTTTCTAGCAACTCTAATTTAAATATTACAGTTTCTCTCAAGAATTATTATTTTTCTCTTATATATTTTTACAGTTCACATTTTACATTATGTGTTAATTATATACAAAATCTATATAAAAGGGGATTCAGGCAATTATTTTCCGATTTTAAAAGGTGTACTTATCAGACAACATACGCTAGAGCGCGTAAAAATCGTGTTTTGTTGGATGAATAAAACACATTGCATGCTAATAAAATTTGTATTATATTTAATTCATTAGGGATAGAGTAATTGAACTATTGAAACAAGGCAACAAAGTATTAAAACCGTTTTAGGGCATATTCCTCTTACACTGCTATTCCGAGCGTTACCGGAAAATTACTTTACGGGTAATTTATGTTGCTGAAAATTGTTACCATCTTTTCAATTGGTATTCTGGCACAAATGGTAACGCTGTTTCCATACGAACGGAATAGAATCGGGCAGAAAATGGTAACAAAATGTTACCACGTATTGAGGTGGTAACTTAATTTTCCTGCTGCCAGAATACAAAAAGGATGTTTAAAGTACCAGATTCTTCATTTCACCAGTAAAGTAAATTAAGTTAACACGCCGGAATAAGGCCGTTAGTGGCTTTCACTGTGAGACCGTTTCATGAACTTTTCCGGTTTTAACTATTATTTTTATAACTAAAAAGTAATTTTCATCAAATATTTTTTGAAATACTAAATTGTGGTTTACTCTAAAATATACCTAAGTACATAATTTTGTTTTTCAATCGGTTTGTGTATAATTTTTTATTTTCATAAACCTTCGGACAACATAACGTGGCTCATTTTCACTGCGACTCACTGTATGTGTCCAAAATATAGATACACATTTATTTATTCAAAACAAAAATGAAATATCCATGATGCTAATCGTTGCTACCCAATAAACATTTATATGGGAAATGCATTTGAATTTCATTTGAGATCAAATCCATTTTCCAATTTCCAACAATAATTTTTAACTTAAAATCAATTGCAGAAACAACCCATTCTCCGGCAAAAGGGTGCTTTTGTGATATGAAAATGTTTCTTTTTCTCCACTTGAAAAAAATATTGGAATTCGACTTGAATTCTATCGATATTCTCCAACCAAAATTAAACGTCAGAATAAAGCTTTTGAGCAACGAACGCTCATCCGATGGAAATAAAGGAACAAAAATGTAACAATTATGATTGTCTGTTTAACTTATTTGCTCACTTTTTTGTTATGCATTTAAAAATAGTAACAACATTTTATACATAAAAATTAGTTGAATTATACATTCCTTTTTAAATTTTATTCTTCACTCATTTTTAGTTTACTTATTTCTAATATGATCGAATTTAATTCATACTAATTATACTCTCAGTTCAGTTTGGAAAAGTGTTGTACTTCAAGTGTAAAAACATGTTGGATATAAACTTGAGAATTGAGACTTTTCTCCAATATTGGATACGTGCTAATTGAGAAATATCCAAATGTAGGAGAATGAAGAGTTTCCAAAGCTACCAAAGCGTTCAAAGACATCCAGGCATTAATCAAAAAGTATGAATTGGCACAGCGTTTTATCAGCAAACACAATCTCTAACGGTAGAGAGTGTAATTCTCAAACTTATCTCTAATCCAAAGCGGAGGTAGAAAACTACACTAGAAATAAATTGGAGACTGAATAGAAAAAGTATTTGCGAATTCTCATTAGAAAACTACATTGGACTTCAATTCGGAAATCATAATTTTCTAAATTTCAAAATTATGTCCCATTTTGTTTGAAATCGCTATGATTCTCGACTGATTCTAGAGTCGTCCCCTAACGTTAGAGATTTTAGAAAAGGGCTAGTTCTTGAGTCATTCTCAAACCTAAATGTTTGTTGGCTTTCGCAATGCAAAATGGCCGTTTGAATTCAAATTTTTTTCTTTCCTTTTGAACAGTTTCGTAATAGCTGGGTTGCACTTTCTTGTACTGCTCTATTACTACATTTTCCTAGAAATATAGAAAAGGGAATATACGGATACCAATGCCTTTACTTCTTCGTTTGCGTATATGCAAATTTTAATTCATGTAAGATTAACACGATCGATCTGTACACATAGAACAGCAACAATTTTTTTCAAATTACACGATTTTTGCAACATGAGTTTAGCTTTTTAAACATCATTTGACATTTTAGTACATTCAACCAAATTTTAGTGTTGATGCAACATTGGGCATTTTTAAAATATACGGCATCATTTAAATATAAAATTTTATTCCTAAATGTCATTCGGAATTTGGTTTATTTAACATGATGATAGTGTCAATAAGGGTCTTCATCTAAAGTGGTAAACTGCTGGTAAATGGGGTAAAGTGATAAAATAGTAATTGTGATAAATTAGGTGTCAAAATTTGTATGAAAATATATTTAAGCAAATAGCTATCACATCTACCATCGCTGTATGAGCTAATTGGATCTTTCCGCTTATTCCAAAGTATAAAAATTAAAATTAAAAATAATAATTTCGTGCTAGACACTAACATACCCAATATTTAAGCAAAGTTTATCACTTTACAATTTTGTTGCGTAAATTTATAAATTTCGGAAAAGTTCAAGTCTGACACATTGTCAGTTTTACTTTTTCAATTCAAAAGAAGAAATTGTGCTTTCTTTCGGCATTTTAGCACGAATTATTAAAATAATTTTCACAAAAATGTTATATACATTTTTTTTTATTTTATTGGGTTTTTTATTTATTAATCGAGTTTACTTTGACAGCTGACAAGAGTTTAAACAATTATTTACCAAGGTGCGTTCATGTAAAAATGCGCATAAACTGATAAACTTTAACAATTTATTACTTTATCACTTTAGATGAAGACCACTAATATAAACTAAAAAATGTTAAAAAAAGAACGTCAAAACTATTTTGCAACATACAAATTTTTTTTTTTTGTGAACATTTGGAGTTCTGTTGTTCGTGCAAAACTCAATTATTATTTTTTAAATAAAAAGAAAATCTGGTCCCGTGGGAAGAGTTTAGCGTCATTGGAAATGCGTGATAATGGCATTTCCATTTATATTTTCAGTTTTCGGGTGAGTTAAAGGTGAAACACATTTTTATTTCTAAAAGTTTTTAATGTAAAATATTTTCTTCTTCCTCCTCATAGTTTGTAATTTTACCAGGAGGAGGTCCTCCCATATCTCGCAATACCGAAGCAACTTTTTTTTTTATTGAATGTACATATACCTACTGTATTTTTGTAAATTTTAAAATCAATCCATTTAATTTAACTAGCTTAAACTGCAAATTTATCTAGTTAAAAATGTAAAATAAACAGGAAAAATACTAGGAATGGGCAAATTGGAAAAATATATCGATATATATTATATCGATATTTAAAAAAACATCGATTTATGCCGTGTAAAAATATCGATATATCAATATATCGAAAGGGTGGGCTTTACATTAAGGAAGCACGCCCCGCGGAAAACCACTTCTTTACGGGGTTAGAGGTGCTCTCACAGATCTCAAAACTGAAATTCAAACTTGCCGGAGACCTATAGTTTACTATATATTTGTTGTTAAAGTTGGATGGGTCTACAGATATTCTAAGAATCTTGAAGTATAAACATAAAAATCATTCAAGAATTGCTTGAGGAAGAAGATAATGTGAATTCAAGCCCCCGAACATTATGGTTATACCACTTCTTAAAAAATGTTCTGCTGTTAAATTCAAAGCGAATCAGAAATGTATGAAAAATATCGAATTTGGCACGAAATGGCAAAAAATTATCGATTATCGATGCCCGGTAGTTGAAAATATCGTCGCTATTATCGGCTGTACTATTTTAAAAATATCGATATATCAATATATCGCCCAACCCTACTCAATACTATTTTAATGTTAGTTCTACACATTTATCCGTTATTTTATGCGCACTTGGGCAGATATGCGGAAAAAAATAATATATATCGCACACCATGTTGTTATGGTTTGCTATCGATATCAATGCTGATATCGATCATAAACGGGTTAATCTCGGTTGCTCAATTCTGTTCGTGTGGCAGCACCACTATTTTAGGCACTCTGCACACGAGGCGTATCGTCATAGACGCGTACGAGACATTTCATGTAGCGTCGATTTCTCTACGCCTCAAGATCTGCACACGAAGCGACATGGAACTTCGCTGCACAAAACAAACAAACAAATTAATAATACGGTATTTACTTTAAATTTCGAAGCTTTAAATAGAAAAGATGAAAAATTTTACGGAATCTTCCATTTTCTTTCATTATACACTCAATTTTTCCGATTTTTTACAAAAATTTTACTGCTTTCATAAATTCGACCAAGTGGAAAAATGTAAACAAACATCTTCTTCTTCCTGTTTTCTAAGCGTAGTACGCCTAGCTACCAGCACTCCTTTATGCCAAGCGACATGTAGCCAGCATACTTTGACGAATGCATGAAGCTGACGACTCGTGTGCAGCCCTCAATTGAAATATACGTGCGCGACATCAAAGTGTACAGCTTTCGTCTGTAGTATCTAATACGCGTCTAAAGCAGTACGCTCCGTGTGCAGAGTGCCTTAGTAGTTTTTTTTTGTAGATTCCAGTAACTTCCAATTAATGATGGCGACATGTTGGCATGAGAGAGAAAAACATGTACATGTATTGGTGACGCGTGGGCAAATATGAAAGGTCGTCGCATATGAAGGAGAATGAGGTTGTATTATAGGGGTGGTCTCGATAGAACAGCTTACAATTCATATTTTTTCTTAGCCGTCAGTAACTTTCCTGTTCGAGTAAATTTCATTTACCAATTATAGTGTTCTAGCAATAATAACGATTCGTATTTTCTCATTCAGTTACTAGACAATTCAAATGCGAAATTTTTCTTTGCTCAAATCCTGTAATTAATTCCCCTTTTCCTCCACTAAGTGTCTAAACAAATTTTAAGTGAGTGGGGTTATCCGAAATTTACATTGATTTTTTTTTATTCTTCGAGATGATTATATGGTATTGCTTCATTTCTTTTTTTTTTGATCCCGAGCTTATAGATCGCACATAAATTTTTCTTCAAATCTGGCAAGCTATCGAGCCGACCTCTATGAGTAGGCATCATGAGAAATTTCCCCTCCGAACCTTCACAACCGTTCCATTGCCGGGAAATGCACATGTATTGGTGATGGACAAACTGGTTCTTCCAGGGTTGCCATGAACACTTCTTACTGTGAAAATACGTAACACATGATTATTCGGTGACTTGGTACTTTCAAATGCACATATTATAAAATGTTCTTACGCGTTCTATGCAATTCTAAATTTTACATAATTCACAGAAAATTAATTAGATATTTACCACATATTTATAGTATTGTTTCATTAATCAGATTTTCCTGTCTCTTACCATTTTTATAATTTGAGCGTAAGACAACAATGTTTACTGATATTCCCAATGTACACTAATAGAATTTTACAGTAGCAAATTTACTAGGGCACGAATATAATCGATTATTTTGAGATAGTTTCATGGGAGAAATTATTGAGGCATTTTATTCCGAAAGTTTTGGTATTTTTTTGTGTAACATGGCAATCGCATTCCACCTTGGTGTGTCGTTGCTAGCGTCATACCATGATATAGACATTCGGGTAACCGTAAAGTCACGCCACTATTATGCACACGTCACTACACCACTGCAGGCTATACGAAAAAGAAACGGGACTCTTCCAGATGAATACAGAAAAAAAAGGGGAAGTGTAGGCACGCTGGGTAATTGAAAATTTTTTTAGGACAGCAGTAGTCAGTTGGGTAGTGGCAATCAAGCGAGGCGGTTTCTTTTTCGTGGTGGTAGGGAATCAGCAAGTGAACGTGGTAGTGCTCGGTCGCACATAAGAGGTTTGGCTAACAAATTGAAAGCCACAAGTTTTGGAAAATAAATAAAAACAAAAAGAGGAAGATTTACGAAATACAAAAAAAGGGGGAAAAATTTCTTTTAGCGAGCATTTCACTTTTGCGCCACTACTTCCACAGCAACAACAGACGTTAAACATCCATCAGTTGCGTTGCCGGCATCCTTACTTTGTGCGTAAACGTTTTGCTAACAGCAGCAGCAACATCCGCGGGATACCTACACAACAGCACACCTTATTCATTCGTCGGTTCCCTGAGTGCTGGATGAACGGCTGTAGCTCCATCTTCTGCTGCTTGCTCTTCTTCAACGTCTCCGTCTGCTTAGTTATGCGGCCTTGTGTGCGCCTAATTGCACTGTCTGACACAAGTCTGGGTGACAGTAACAGCAACAATAATATAAGTTTCAGCAAGACGGCAGCAATCACGAATCCACATATCACCATAACAACAACAAGTGCAAGAAATGGTGCAGCATCAGTAACAATAATTGCACCACGGGGCGCACGACAACAACAGTAAATACCACGTATAGCGCCAAAGCCATAACAACAACGTGCAACATATTGTGCCACCACAGCAAACAGCAACCAGTGCCGCAGCGAACGACCGCAACAATACGTGTAAAGCGTGGTGCACAGCCATAACCACAGGAGCAACAATGAGAGCAACAGCGGTGCCACAATAGCCGCAACAGCAACGATTGTTATCACAACAACCACCACCAAGTCCCACCAGTGATGCCGCAACAGCTACAACGACAACAGTGAGTACCATCAATAGTGCCGCAGCGTAACGACCGCAACAGTAAGTGCAAAGCGTAGTGCACAGTCACAACCACAGAAGCAACATATTGTGCCACCGCAACAACAACGAAGAGTATGACAGATGGTGCCACAAGAACAACAATAGCAATAACTATCAGTACCACGTATGGAGCAACAACAATAACAGCAGTAGCAGCAAATCGGTAACACCATCACCAAAGGTGTACCACAACGGGTGGTGAGTGAAGATAAAAGGGACGTGCACTTTTATTTGCTCAAATATAAATATATATTATAATATGTATTTAAAAGCTTCACTTTAACATAGATAGGTAGCTTCCCTTATAGAATAACATATGTATTTCTGATTGCCTTGTAGAGATGAGTGAAACTGCGATTTTTCGATATCTGTGATTTCGGTGATTGCTATTTTTAAATCACTGTGATTTTAAACTGCTATTGCGATCGCATGGACTGGTATAAAATCATCAGTTACCGGTAGAGATTAATTTTGCGTTTTCTGAGCGATATAACCTGTCTTTCTTTTATGTTAACAAAATGATAGCAATAACAACGTTTCCGCAGTAATATCGCTGTTCGTAAATATTTTTCAAAGACAAATTGTAAATTCAATAATTTTTTTTTCTTATATTTCTATATATGTACGTAAGTGGTCTGCTCAAAAGTGTAAACAAAAGAAAATTTATAATGCTTTTGCGATGGCGATTCACATAGGTGAACTGCTTACTTGCTACATCGATAGCAGTTGCCAATAAGTAGTGAACTGCTACTTTGAAAAAGTGATCGCAATTGCGATTTGTAATTTTTTTTTTCTTCACAGTGAAAAAAATCACCGGTTGCGATATATCGCTCATCACTATTGCCTTGAATTGGCGTAATTACCAAGGTTGTCATAATATTATATTTCCATTAAATTCTTTTCTTTTGTAATTAATATGGGTTTACGTTAATACGCTGCAATGGCTATCATTTAATGATTTTGTATCTTACTGATATTTACTATAGAATTACATAGTTACATTTGCATATATAAGTATATGTAAGTAAACAAAAAAAAAAAAAAGGAATTGACTAACGTTGGCACATATAACTGTGCATTCACATATGTACGAGCATTAGTGAAAACAAAGGGGGAAATTTAATAAATACAGGCGATACAAAAGGAGGCGGGAAAAATGTGTAGGGAAGTATAACCGGACTAACGTAAATCACAAAATTCGATAAAATAAATATTAATAATATTTACTAAAGGCCACACATAATATTACATAAAAACAAGCTGATTAATAATAATCTCCCTCACTTAATCCTTCTCCACTTTACTATATATTTACATACATACCCTATAAAAAAAAAAAAAAAAAAAAAAAAAAAAATTAAAAAAAATTTTTTTTTTAGCAATTCCTTTTTCTTTTTTTTTCATTTAGCTCCTAAATTAACTTTAATCTACTTTTATTACCAGGTCATGTCCCCAATATATGAATATAGATGTAGATATCAGAAAGTAAATATATAGGGCATGTACACATATATATACATAAGCATTTTTTTTTAAGAACATGTATAAATAATGAATTTTGAATAAAATCTGTAATTAAATGGGAATGTTGACCACCCTAATTTAAAAAGGCATAGGGATTTCAGGTAAGGGGTCATCGAAATATAGGTGCACCGATGGCCAAGGATGAGGGTGGGCTAGTAAAGCACCAGCGCTGCAACAACACCAGCGGCGCACCACAGGTAAGGGGTTACTGGTATTCGGGTGCGACAGTGACCATGGATTAGGGTGGGACAAAAAACGCACCGGCGCTGCAACAACATCAGCAACGCCACCCCCTTGTGAGTTCGGCCTTTAACTTTTTTTGATTGTTCATATATTTTAAATTTCAGCTTCTTTTATGTATTTTCAGATGCCTGTTAATAACCGGTCCTTCCGGTTGATTCAAATTAAATTCAAATTTAACGATTTTTTTTTGCGATATAAATATTCAAATTTAAATTCACTTTGACAGTTTTTTTTTTGACAGTGTTTATTCAAATTTAGTTCATATCGATTTCAACGTACATTCAAATTTAAATTTTGGTGCAACGATTATTTTCTCGTCCGTCCGCGATTATTTAAATTTAACGTGCGCTCATCTATTTTTAAATTTTTCCGTCGATTGTCAGTATTTCCGTCCGATTTAAATTTCGGTTTAAATGTTTTGCTAACGTCCGTCTGACTTTAACGTACATTCAAATTCATATTCAAATTTCAACGACATTTTCCCTCGGTTTGCATTTATTTAAATTTAACTGATGCCTGGCCTCTTGAATTTGGATTTTTCGGGTTATTTTGAATTTTCGAATTTTTCAACGGTCCGTCCGTGGCATCCGGCTAAACCGGATGCTGTTTTAGTGTGATTTTACTCGTTTTGGTTTGAAAAGGCATGATATGAATTTTTTCTGTTTATGGCGCAGGACAGCAATGTAGGCAAGAACCCCGCCCAGCCGACAATGACTAGCCACAGTGCAACTCTAGATCATGCCGACCGCCATGCATTGCTGCTCCACTCGATTGGAGATCGTAATCGAGGTCGAAAGCTGTACCATAACAGATGGCGCCCAACGTGGGGCTCGATGGCTTTTTGGTTAGCCAGTGACGTCTTACTATCTCGCAAGTCCCAGATGGGCAGGCCCTGCGCCGCCTCTGCGTTGCGGCGAGATGGTGAGACTGATCAGGTTGTCCAAAGAGATCATCGCTGTTGGTGGCATAGGGCGCCACAAAGCGCAGATCGTAATCGAGGTCAAACGTGTACCATAACAGATGGCGCCCAACGCGGTGTCCTGGGGTACTGGCTTCGGTGGTTTTCTGGTCGTTCAGTGAAGTTTCATTATTCCGCAAGTCTCAGATTGGCAGCCTCAGTAGCCGCCACTGCGTTGCGGCGGGATGATGAGATTGATCAGGCTGATTGGAGGATCATTGGTGTTAGTGGCTCAAGGCTCCACGAGACTTTACGTCACCTAGTCTGTTTTTTTCCTTTTGCATTTCACCCGGAGAGGCAGTGTTGAACGCACTTATTTTTTTTGTTTGTAATTTAAATTTGTTTCACTGTCGTCCGAGGGGCATGTCCGCTAGATTCAGTAATTATTTTTTTTATAAATTTCTTTTGCCGAATATGTACTTTGTGCAGTGTTGTGTATCGGATTTTTTTCTTTTGGGGCCCAGCTCATCTCGCGTCGTGATGAGTTGAGCTGGATCCTAAGCTAGCAATCCTTCTTCGCAAGTCTGGGGTAGCGGTTTCAAACCGTGCCTTTCATTGCGGCGGAGTCAAGGATGTTGGTCATGAGGAAAATTCGTCCTTTTATCTTTTTTGTTTTCGTGATTTTTTTTTGCAATTTAGGCCTCAGCCATCCCGCGTCTGAGTTGGTTGCACCTGGCGCCACTTTCATTGCGATGGGTTGGTCTGAGACCTGAGTAAGTACTTTTCATCTCCGCAAGTCTGGGGAAAGCAGCCTCTAGCTGTTCCTTTCATTGCGGCGGAGACTAGGAGGGTAGTTTGCAAATTTATTTTGTTCTGTCTTTTTCTTTTGTTATGCGATGCAGGCCTCAGTTCATCTCATGCCTGAGTTGGGTGCCTTGGAACATTTAGCACCACTTCATGGCAATGGGCTGAGCTGAGACCGAAGGATGTATTGTCTATCTCCGCAAGTCTGGGGATAGCGGATTCAAACCGTTCCTTTCATTGCGGCGGAGATAGGTTGGTATTTCGCAAAATCTTAATTTTTTTTGTTATTGCTAACTACCTTTTTGTTAGCCAGCCTGTCTCAGGGATTTAGAGGGGTTTATATTTTTTTTTATTCTGTAACCTGTGCCTTTTATGATGGGAGGTCAGCATTCCCATTGAATAACGAACATATATATATATTTTGCATTGTATATCTTTTTACATTTACATATTCACGTATATGAACACGTTTATTTATACAAATATTTTTTTTGATAAGCGAAGTGAAGTCATTTTGAATCGACATTGTTAGCAAAACTTAAGATAATTTTTATAATCGAAGATAATTGTTACAAACATTTGCTTGATTTTTTTCACCAAACGCGACAACGTATTATAATTTCTTGGATATGACATAATTTTTACCGGCATGGAGATTTAAAAAGCAAATATTCGTTATAAATTGCTGAAAGTTTCATCAAACACAAAAAACCAAAGTTTTGTTATTTTCTTTTGGATGCAACATAATTTTGAATCGAGATAGAGATTTAAATTTCGGTAATTGTACAAATATTTGCATTTGAGCTTTTGCACCAAACGTGACTCATTCAAGCAGTCAATTGCTTAAGATTTCATACGACAGTTCAAGCGTGCCTTGTTTTTTTGAAGCGCTCAAACGTTCGATTTTTTTTTGAAAATGTCTCAAAACACTCAGCAGTCGGCTGAAGGGATGCAAACTAGGAGTTCGACTAGAGGTAGTGGTTCTAAAAACAGAGGTAGCGGGGGATATTATAGAGGAGGAGGAAGTAGAGGTGCAACTCCGAAACCCCCAGTGAGCCGACCTTTAGTAATGCATTCCCCAATAGTCAGCCGGACAACAGTCGATCCGTTCAGGGATGTCCCAAATAATGACCCTTCGGGAAAATATGATAGACCGGCTAGTGCAAATATCCTCGATCTAGACAGTCTTATTAGGAATATGCCGGATCCGCCTGAGCAAGGCGCGACAAATACTGTAGACGAGGCTAGCGCTTTACCACAAGTTCGGTTACAACCAAACGTTTACAACGATAGAGCTTCCAATCAAGAAACTAATCCCGAAGTGTCTCCTTTGAATTCGTGGGTACACGTCCTGCATCAGTTATTCCAAACGTCACAAGAAGAGCTGCGCCATGAGATGAGAGCTATTAGGGAAAATGTGAATGCCCTGAACGCTGCAGCTGCAGCCCCTCGATCATCGGCGGATTTTGTTAGGGATGAGGCTAGGCAGCAGCCGAACCAAGCACAGACTTTCATTAGAAACCCAATTATTCCCACACCTAGTAATACGGTAGTGAAACCACAAGACTGGAAGATTTCTTATGACGGTACTAGTAGTGTGTCAGACTTTTTGTTTAAATTGGACACTTTGCGTGAGCGCACACAATGTTCAGAAGATCAGATTATGGCCAGTTTTCACCTTTTTTTGTCAGGACGTGCCGAAGAATGGTATTGGTTATTTACCAAACAAAACCCTAATGCAAACTATCCATTTTTGAGTTACTCCCTAAGGCGGGAATTCGGCACCCTGAAGACGGACCATGAGCTGATGATGGAAATATCAGTGCGCAAACAAAAAGTGAATGAGACTTACGACGTTTTCCACACGGACATTCTGGCATTAAACGCGAGGCTTAGAGAGCCCATGTCTGAGGCCTTGCTAATTGATATCATCAAACGCAACGTTAATGGTAATTTGAAATTAATGCTGTTTAACGCAAGTGTAAGAGATTTGCATGACCTTCGCGATGTAGCTCGACGAGGCGAGCAGGTGCTGAAGGAGAGCAGGAGCTTAGTCTCAAATTACCATAGGCCAAGCGTAAACGAAGCACGTGCCATAGCTCCGGAATGTAGGGTTGAAAACGAAGATTATATAGTAGATCCGCAGGTGGAAGCATTGAATTATCGTCGTATGGGTAAACCAGACTACTCAGGGATTAAGTGTTGGAATTGCCAGGCAATGGGTCACTCCTATATTTACTGTGAGGAGCCCATCAAATCTCAGTTTTGTTTCAAATGCGGTCAGAGAGGAGTGTTGACTCCGAAGTGTCCCAACGACCACCGTGGTCAGGGAAACCGTTATCCGAGCGAGAAAAGAGAGGGGGAAACTCGTTCGGGACTATAGCCCCCACTTCAGTCAATACCCAGCCAATCGTCGCGAGTACTGAGCCTAGTCCACTTTCGGCCAGTTCCGCAAGCAGTCAACAAACACCTATAGTAACTTTCCCTGATAGTACGGATAACTCAAATAGTTCAGATTCAGATAGCCCGACTTCGTCACAAACCAATGCTCGACCAATTCGTATTTTGAAGGCTTCAGTTAGAAATGTTAGTTGTCAGACCATTTTCCGACCCAGTTTAGAAGAAAGAGAACAAAACTATCAATTGGTGAGGTCGAATATTTTCACGAATGATTCCCAACCATATCCACCCGAAAGAATTTTGCAGTGTAGGAAGAGGTATAGCAAACGTGTCCAGGTGCGCAAGCTTTTGGAAAGCACCACACTCGCCCTTACAGACGATGAAAGACCAATGATTAGGGTCAGGATAGGAAATGGATCACTTGTGGGGTTATTGGATTCAGGAGCCAATGTCTCTATTCTGGGTAAGGACTTTTTGAAATTTCTAGAAGAGAACAATCTTAAATATCGTGAAATGAATGAATGTATATATACGGCAGGCGGCGACAAACGGAAAATAATAGGTTGCAGTTCATTGCCTGTCACTTTTAAAAATACAACAAAATCCATCTCTTTTTACCTTGTTCCTTCGCTTCTCCAGGAAGCCTATTTCGGGGTAGATTTTTGGAAAGCATTTGCTTTAGCTCCCGAAATATTTCCAAGTGTATCTTGTCTAGAAGCAAAGGAAGATAGAGAAGAAGGTCCCAATTTTCATGATTTGACTCCATCCCAGAAGTACGATTTGCAAAAAGTTATTGATATGTTTCCGTCGTTTGAAAAATTAGGCCTAGGTCAAACACAGCTGGTGGAGCACGACATTGACACGGGTGACGCAGTCCCAATTAAAAGCAAACATTTTCCTCTTTCGCCACCAAGGCAGGCTGAAGCCTACAGCGAAATTGATAGATTACTGAAAATGGGAGTCATCGAAGAGTCGAATTCGCCATGGTGTAGCCCAGTTGTCCTAGTACGGAAACCTGGTAAAGTTAGGCTCTGCATAGATTCTAGGAAGTAAACGCAGTTACGAAAAAGGACTCATATCCGCTGCCGCATATCAACGGGTTATTGAGTCGACTAAAGGATACGCACTTTATTAGTGGTATCGACTTAAAAGACGCGTTCTTCCAAATTAAACTAACTGAGTCGTCAAAAGAGAAGACAGCGTTTGCGGTGCCAGGTAAACCCTTGTACCATTATAAAGTTATGCCCTTTGGGCTGTGTAATGCGCCGCAAACAATGAGTCGACTCATGGACAAAGCAATTCCCTCGTGTATGCGAGAACATGTGTTTGTTTATTTGGACGACCTGTTGGTATGTAGTGCGGATTTTGACGACCACATCAAACTTTTAGCAGATGTTGCGAGGTGCTTGAAAAGTGCAGGCCTTACAATCAATGTGAGTAAAAGTAAATTTTGCCAGAGAGAAATTCGTTACTTAGGGTATGTTATAGGCAGTGGGTGTTTGAAAGTAAATCCAGAGAAAATTGAGGCAATGCAAAATTTCCCCATTCCCAAATCTCCTCGACAGGTTCGCAGGTTTGTGGGTATGGCAAATGGGTACAGGGCATTTATTACCAGTTTTGCTGATTTAGCAGGCCCTTTGACAGATTGTTTACGTAAGTCACCTGGTCCTTTCAAACTCACTCCAGAAGCAGTAGAGGCCTTCGAAAAACTTAAAGTAGCTCTGAGTTCCGCTCCAGTCTTAGCTCAACCTGATTTTTCCAGAGAATTTGTCATACAATGTGATGCTTCCAAAATAGGAGTAGGAGGCGTGTTATTCCAGGTCGATGATAATGGTGCAGAGCAGCCAATAGCTTTCGTTTCAAAAAAATCAAATAATGCTCAACGCAACTATACAGTCACCGAGCTCGAATGCCTCGCCGCAATTGTCAGTGTCAAACGTTTCAGACCCTACGTTGAGGGGCTGCCATTTCGTATAATCACGGACCACTCAAGCCTTAAATGGTTGATGACTCAAAAAGACCTTAGTGGTAGGTTAGCTAGATGGTCACTGTTACTACAGAGATATGATTTCGAAATGCAGCACCGTAAGGGGGCTCTGAATGTAGTACCAGACGCTCTGTCGCGTTTTGACGTTGACGAGTTGATTTCATCTCCCGCGCCTTATGAAATAGACTTAGACTCATCCGAATTTAGAGCCAATGAGTATCTAGATCTCATCAGAACAATCACAGCAAACGGTGAGGCTCTCCCGGATTTGTGTGTCAGAGACGGGTTGATTTTTAAAAGGGTTAAGTTTCGGAAGGGTGTGGAGGGTGAAGAAGACTCGTTATGGAGGTTGTGGTTGCCCGAAGGACTCAGGGAGGAAGCAATACGAATGGCACATGACGCGGTTAGGAGTTATCACGGAGGATGGCAGAAGACCTTGGAACGGGTTAGGTGGAAATACTTCTGGCCACAACAAGCTAGGGACGTTAGAGATTATGTAACGGATTGTGACACTTGCAAGGCTGTATAAGCAACGAATCAGCAGTCAAGACCACCTATAGGAAGCGCTTTTGTTACAGAGAGACCTTTTCAGCGCTTATATTGCGACTTCTTAGGACCTTATCCTAGATCAAAACGCAGGAACCAGTTTATTTTTATTATTTTAGACCATTTTTCAAAGTATGTGTGGCTGAAGCCAATGCAGAGAGCAACAACTATCAATGTAATGAACTACTTCGGTACAGATATTTTTCCAGCCATAGGGGTCCCAGAATATATCCACAGCGATAATGGGAAACAATTCATCTCAAAAGAAATGAAAGCGTTCTTTGAAAAGTATGGTGTGACGCATGTTAGAACAGGAGTGTATTCTCCACAAGCTAATGCGTCCGAACGCGTGAATAGAGAGATAGTTTCCAAGATAAGAATTTTCCTAAAAGATAAGCAGGATCATACGGACTGGGACAAACATATACCCGAAATTCTATCAGTTTTAAGAAGTGATTTTCATACGTCAATTCAGTGCTCTCCGTACTTTGCATTATATGGTCAGAATATGGTCCAACACGCATCCGCGTATAAGTTATTAGAGAAATTGGATAGCCTCAAAGAAGATCGTGTACCGATAGTAAGTAAAGCTGACAAATTATCAGGAATCCACGGGCAAATCCGTAAAAAATTTAGCGCTGGCAAATGATAGAGTCAAGCAGGTTTACAATAAGCGCTCTAGGCTTGTGAATTATAGGGAAGGTCAAGAGGTATTTAGAAGAAATTTTGCTTTGAGTAACTTCAAACAGGGCATAAACGCGAAATTCCTGCCAAAATATATTAAGTGTCGAGTTCGTGGAAAAGTGGGCAATGCACTGTATGACTTAGAAGACTTAACAGGGAGATTAATAGGACGATTCCATGCTTCTGATATCCGTCCTCAATAAGACTCCGCTGGGCGTCTTGGCGGTCGGGGACAATTCGCCCAGTATTCTCCCCGAGCAGTTATAATAGGTGGATCACAAGCGCTCCCATCGGGAACCGTGGACCATCTAGCAGTCCATTTTCCAATTGGTCTGCTTATACGGAGTTTTGACGGGTTCTCCCAAATCAAAATGTCTAGTTTTATGGAGTTTTGGCGAGTTCTCCTACATCAAATGCCTAACCTTACGGAGTTTTGACGAGTTCTCCAATACAAAAATGTCTATTCAAACGGAGTATTGATGATTTTCCTGTTAAAGTTTTTTTTTGTCCAGCTTCGCGAGGTTAGGGACCATAGACCAGCTCATAGTGTGATTGTATTCGGAGTTTAGACGCGTTCTCCTGTAAAAAAATGTCTAAGGCCGCGAAGCCTTAAAATAGGAAACAAAATAATTTTCTTTTTTTTTGTAAAGCCCATTCCGGGGGGCGAGAAACCAGCGGACCAAGGGTCTTTTTCAAGACCGCCTGTCCTGGGTCCAGCGTGCGGGGTTGGATCAGCCGGGGGGGACAGGTTGTTAAGACCGACCAAGATCGGCACCTATGAGGAGGGCTCCTAGGGGGGGTAGGCTTCTCTGGCCTAAGCCAATAGAGAACCACCGCAACACCGGACTTACGCATTTTGTTTTTTTTTTACCAAATGAATTTTTTTATTATACCTGACTTTCAATTATACTCGGATTTACATACAGTATTAGATCGGACATGTTCATATAGCCATATGTTTTCTTTGATATCACCTGATGGAGCCTCTGTTGCCCGGTTAGCTGTGGTAGAATTTGAGACTCTTATCTAGGGGTGAGTCGTGCCCCACGTAGTTAACAGTTGAGTATTATCGCAACAACCTTACAGGCAAACCATTTTCCTGTTCGCTCCCTCGTCAGGCCTTCGAAGCGAAGCAGGCCTGTTATGGTTTGCTATCGATATCAATGCTGATATCGATCATAAACGGGTTAATCTCGGTTGCTCAATTCTGTTCGTGTGGCAGCACCACTACTTTAGTAGTTTTTTTTTGTAGATTCCAGTAACTTCCAATTAATGATGGCGACATGTTGGCATGAGAGAGAAAAACATGTACATGTATTGGTGACGCGTGGGCAAATATGAAAGGTCGTCGCATATGAAGGAGAATTAGGTTGTATTATAGGGGTGGTCTCGATAGAACAGCTTACAATTCATATTTTTTCTTAGCCGTCAGTAACGTTCCTGTTCGAGTAAATTTCATTTACCAATTATAGTGTTCTAGCAATAATAACGATTCGTATTTTCTCATTCAGTTACTAGACAATTCAAATGCGAAATTTTTCTTTGCTCAAATCCTGTAATTAATTCCCCTTTTCCTCCACTAAGTGTCTAAACAAATTTTAAGTGAGTGGGGTTATCCGAAATTTACATTGATTTTTTTTTATTCTTCGAGATGATTATATGGTATTGCTTCATTTCTTTTTTTTTGATCCCGAGCTTATAGATCGCACATAAATTTTTCTTCAAATCTGGCAAGCTATCGAGCCGACCTCTATGAGTAGGCATCATGAGAAATTTCCCCTCCGAACCTTCACAACCGTTCCATTGCCGGGAAATGCACATGTATTGGTGATGGACAAACTGGTTCTTCCAGGGTTGCCATGAACACTTCTTACTGTGAAAATACGTAACACATGATTATTCGGTGACTTGGTACTTTCAAATGCACATATTATAAAATGTTCTTACGCGTTCTATGCAATTCTAAATTTTACATAATTCACAGAAAATTAATTAGATATTTACCACATATTTATAGTATTGTTTCATTAATCAGATTTTCCTGTCTCTTACCATTTTTATAATTTGAGCGTAAGACAACAATGTTTACTGATATTCCCAATGTACACTAATAGAATTTTACAGTAGCAAATTTACTAGGGCACGAATATAATCGATTATTTTGAGATAGTTTCATGGGAAAAATGATTGAGGCATTTTATTCCGAAAGTTTTGGTATTTTTTTGTGTAACATGGCAATCGCATTCCACCTTGGTGTGTCATTGCTAGCGTCATACCATGATATAGACATTCGGGTAACCGTAAAGTCACGCCACTATTATGCACACGTCACTACACCACTGCAGGCTATACGAAAAAGAAACGGGACTCTTCCAGATGAATACAGAAAAAAAAAGGGGAAGTGTAGGCACGCTGGGTAATTGAAAATTTTTTTAGGACAGCAGTAGTCAGTTGGGTAGTGGCAATCAAGCGAGGCGGTTTCTTTTTCGTGGTGGTAGGGAATCAGCAAGTGAACGTGGTAGTGCTCGGTCGCACATAAGAGGTTTGGCTAACAAATTGAAAGCCACAAGTTTTGGAAAATAAATAAAAACAAAAAGAGGAAGATTTACGAAATACAAAAAAAGGGGGAAAAATTTCTTTTAGCGAGCATTTCACTTTTGCGCCACTACTTCCACAGCAACAACAGACGTTAAACATCCATCAGTTGCGTTGCCGGCATCCTTACTTTGTGCGTAAACGTTTTGCTAACAGCAGCAGGAACATCCGCGGGATACCTACACAACAGCACACCTTATTCATTCGTCGGTTCCCTGAGTGCTGGATGAACGGCTGTAGCTCCATCTTCTGCTGCTTGCTCTTCTTCAACGTCTCCGTCTGCTTAGTTATGCGGCCTTGTGTGCGCCTAATTGCACTGTCTGACACAAGTCTGGGTGACAGTAACAGCAACAATAATACAAGTTTCAGCAAGACGGCAGCAATCACGAATCCACATATCACCATAACAGCAACAAGTGCAAGAAAAGGTGCAGCATCAGTAACAATAATTGCACCACGGGGCGCACGACAACAACAGTAAATACCACGTATAGCGCCAAAGCCATAACAACAACGTGCAACATATTGTGCCACCACAGCAAACAGCAACCAGTGCCGCAGCGAACGACCGCAACAATACGTGTAAAGCGTGGTGCACAGCCATAACCACAGGAGCAACAATGAGAGCAACAGCGGTGCCACAATAGCCGCAACAGCAACGATTGTTATCACAACAACCACCACCAAGTCCCACCAGTGATGCCGCAACAGCTACAACGACAACAGTGAGTACCATCAATAGTGCCGCAGCGTAACGACCGCAACAGTAAGTGCAAAGCGTAGTGCACAGTCACAACCACAGAAGCAACATATTGTGCCACCGCAACAACAACGAAGAGTATGACAGATGGTGCCACAAGAACAACAATAGCAATAACTATCAGTACCACGTATGGAGCAACAACAATAACAGCAGTAGCAGCAAATCGGTAACACCATCACCAAAGGTGTACCACAACGGGTGGTGAGTGAAGATAAAAGGGACGTGCACTTTTATTTGCTCAAATATAAATATATATTATAATATGTATTTAAAAGCTTCACTTTAACATAGATAGGTAGCTTCCCTTATAGAATAACATATGTATTTCTGATTGCCTTGTAGAGATGAGTGAAACTGCGATTTTTCGATATCTGTGATTTCGGTGATTGCTATTTTTAAATCACTGTGATTTTAAACTGCTATTGCGATCGCATGGACTGGTATAAAATCATCAGTTACCGGTAGAGATTAATTTTGCGTTTTCTGAGCGATATAACCTGTCTTTCTTTTATGTTAACAAAATGATAGCAATAACAACGTTTCCGCAGTAATATCGCTGTTCGTAAATATTTTTCAAAGACAAATTGTAAATTCAATAATTTTTTTTCTTATATTTCTATATATGTACGTAAGTGGTCTGCTCAAAAGTGTAAACAAAAGAAAATTTATAATGCTTTTGCGATGGCGATTCACATAGGTGAACTGCTTACTTGCTACATCGATAGCAGTTGCCAATAAGTAGTGAACTGCTACTTTGAAAAAGTGATCGCAATTGCGATTTGTAATTTTTTTTTTCTTCACAGTGAAAAAAATCACCGGTTGCGATATATCGCTCATCACTATTGCCTTGAATTGGCGTAATTACCAAGGTTGTCATAATATTATATTTCCATTAAATTCTTTTCTTTTGTAATTAATATAGGTTTACGTTAATACGCTGCAATGGCTATCATTTAATGATTTTGTATCTTACTGATATTTACTATAGAATTACATAGTTACATTTGCATATATAAGTATATGTAAGTAAACAAAAAAAAAAAAAGGAATTGACTAACGTTGGCACATATAACTGTGCATTCACATATGTACGAGCATTAGTGAAAACAAAGGGGGAAATTTAATAAATACAGGCGATACAAAAGGAGGCGGGAAAAATGTGTAGGGAAGTATAACCGGACTAACGTAAATCACAAAATTCGATAAAATAAATATTAATAATATTTACTAAAGGCCACACATAATATTACATAAAAACAAGCTGATTAATAATAATCTCCCTCACTTAATCCTTCTCCACTTTACTATATATTTACATACATACCCTATATAAAAAAAAAAAAAAAAAAATTAAAAAAAATTTTTTTTTTAGCAATTCCTTTTTCTCTTTTTTTCATTTAGCTCCTAAATTAACTTTAATCTACTTTTATTACCAGGTCATGTCCCCAATATATGAATATAGATGTAGATATCAGAAAGTAAATATGTAGGGCATGTACACATATATATACATAAGCATTTTTTTTTTAAGAACATGTATAAATAATGAATTTTGAATAAAATCTGTAATTAAATGGGAATGTTGACCACCCTAATTTAAAAAGGCATAGGGATTTCAGGTAAGGGGTCATCGAAATATAGGTGCACCGATGGCCAAGGATGAGGGTGGGCTAGTAAAGCACCAGCGCTGCAACAACACCAGCGGCGCACCACAGGTAAGTGGTTACTGGTATTCGGGTGCGACAGTGACCATGGATTAGGGTGGGACAAAAACGCACCGGCGCTGCAACAACATCAGCAACGCCACCCCCTTGTGAGTTCGGCCTTTAACTTTTTTTGATTGTTCATATATTTTAAATTTCAGCTTCTTTTATGTATTTTCAGATGCCTGTTAATAACCGGTCCTTCCGGTTGATTCAAATTAAATTCAAATTTAACGATTTTTTTTTGCGATATAAATATTCAAATTTAAATTCACTTTGACAGTTTTTTTTTGACAGTGTTTATTCAAATTTAGTGCATATCGATTTCAACGTACATTCAAATTTAAATTTTGGTGCAACGATTATTTTCTCGTCCGTCCGCGATTATTTAAATTTAACGTGCGCTCATCTATTTTTAAATTTTTCCGTCGATTGTCAGTATTTCCGTCCGATTTAAATTTCGGTTTAAATGTTTTGCTAACGTCCGTCTGACTTTAACGTACATTCAAATTCATATTCAAATTCCAACGACATTTTCCCTCGGTTTGCATTTATTTAAATTTAACTGATGCCTGGCCTCTTGAATTTGGATTTTTCGGGTTATTTTGAATTTTCGAATTTTTCAACGGTCCGTCCGTGGCATCCGGCTAAACCGGATGTTGTTTTAGTGTGATTTTACTCGTTTTGGTTTGAAAAGGCATGATATGAATTTTTTCTGTTTATGGCGCAGGACAGCAATGTAGGCAAGAACCCCGCCCAGCCGACAATGACTAGCCACAGTGCAACCCTAGATCATGCCGACCGCCATGCATTGCTGCTCCACTCGATTGTAGATCGTAATCGAGGTCGAAAGCTGTACCATAACAATGTCAATGACATGGCAAAAGGCGACGTATAATGGCTATTTTTCAGTCAAAAGTAGAGCTCTAGATACCCGCGTATCGGCATTTCGATCTGATCGTTTTTGTTTGAAGCCCGTCTGTTGTTTAAATGCCCGTACAAACATTCGAGCTTACAAACAAAAAAATATGTATCGGAAAAACAAAAATAAAAGAATACATATAAAGCCGGTGTGGTGCAGTGGGTAGAGTGCTCGCCTGCTGTGCCAGAGGTCTCGGGTTCAAACCACGGTCCGAGCAAAACACCAAAACAATTTTTCTAATTAGTAAAAATCCAATTATTGGGGTTTTTAAGAGCAGCGGTCACCTCTCGGCAGTGGGCGGCATACCCTCCGAGAGTATTTCTGCCATGAAAAAGCTTCTCACAAAAAATGCATTCGCCGTTCGGAGCCGGCATAAAACTGTAGGTCCACCCAATTAGTAGGAAAAACAAAAAGGAGCACACCTCGAATTTGGAGAGAAGCTCGGCCACAAAACTCGCCAGAGTTATAATAGCGCCATTGTATTATTATTATAAAGAAAAAATAATAATAAACAAAAGAAAAAAACAAACTTCAAAGTACCCGAATTGTTCAAATGCCGGTACAAACATACGGGTAATAAACAAAAAAAACAACTGTTCGAGCATTTCAACAACAATTGTTCGGGCTACTCGAAAATATTCAAACAAAATCGAGAGCCCTAGTCAAAAGAGACCCCGAATGAAAAGTTTTTTGTTGGCAATCGCTAGAGATATGTTCTGTGTACCGGTTTATGATGAAAAGTCGATTTAAAAAAATTTTAGTTGTGTCACTTTATGATTTAAGGTACGATATAATTTTATTAAAATCGTTTTCGTAGTGAAGAAAAAAATTCAGTAAAAACGGAGTAAATCCTAACTAATTTGCTCCCATTTTGGTAGTAACAGCAATTCTACGAAATTGCACAGCATTGATTCCTTCATTCTCTCCATTTTCGCACAAATACATACGCATTTTTAAAATTGATCAAGAAGACCATTTGAGTTACCAAACTATTTAGTGTAAACAATGATTATAACTCACGAGTAATAGCCCAGTTAGTCGAGAACGTAAACCCGTCTACCGTGTCAGCTGATCCAACCTATTAGTCCGGGAGCCAGCTGGCATTTTGAGTGACACATTTTAAGAGAGCTAAGATTTTCAGGTAATGTTGCCCTCGTGTTGCTAATAAACGAGGTGAACGTCAGCTGCCATGGTAGCAGTGGTTGTGGCTGCGGCAGCCACCCAAAACCGCAAAATTTCGAAAAAAAAAAACTCATATTAAGAGCAGTGAGACTTTGTGTGTACTTTGTTTTTGATGCAAGGAAATAGAAAAAACTAATCAGCTGACTTTGGGGTGGGGGGAAGTACGTCAGCTGCGCCCCCCAACGTCAAAAATAGGCGAATTCTGAAGTCATATTAATAGAGCTGAAATTTGAGGAGGTGATAGTAGACGGTACCAGTTTAACCAAAAAAAAACGTCAGCTGCAGTTTCCGTGGTGGAAAAGTGCTCAGCTGGCGACCTAAATATACGGCGCATCGTTATGGGCGCGGGCGCGATGCATGCTTTCACTGCATCAGCTGAGCACTTTTCCGCTGCGAAAACTTGAGCTGACAATTTTTTTCATTTAAATCTTACTGATAACTGTTAGTTTACGAAGTTTTAGCTTTCTTAATATCGAATAACTATGTATTTTTATTAATCAAATAGTGCGTACCTATATGCGCGCACGCTACGCCTATAACACGGAATCGGCTACTTCGCTCTCGTGCTTAATTGTGTTATAGACCACTAAATTATTATCTAATTCAATATTTAAGCATTTATGTAAAAAAATACAATAATATTATTCTAAATATTCCTTATAATCGCCCCCAAATCCTGGCTCGCTTTCGTGGTCGCTGGAGTCCATGTCGATCGTCGGAATCCGAGCCATGCGTTCGTCCTCATCTGTAGGAAAACATAATAAATAATATATTATAATATATAATTATGCATAAAAATAGCATAACATAATAATAAAACGATGTAACTATTGTGACCTGGTGTAATTTCTTTTTCTTCCTTGATTGTAACATCGCCGGCAGAAGGGGGTAGCTGTACGCCACCGAACCATTTAAATACATAATCAGCAAGAATAAAATAATACTTTTCTAAAGCGAAATTTTACGCTGAATATTATCTCCATTTTTTGTGGCAGACCGAGATTCTGAGATATCAGTTAAAATGTAGAAAAAACCACATAAGTATGCTATACTTTGCTCACATAAGCCTCATCAAAAAAATTGATTAGACATCCTAGCGATTTGACATATAAGGACAACTGGTAAAAGCAGTACCAACAAATATTTTTTGCCTTCATACTCAAAATTGGTCAAGTAGTTTGGTTACAATTGCAAAAAATCGAATTTTTGTATAGAAATTTCAGATTCGACTGTCCTAAAATCATAAAAGCTGTATAGGAGAGAAAAATTTATCCCCCGTATCCTATATATAATTTAATTTTGAAGGTTTTAAGACTACCTTTGCAATAATCGGATGTACCATTATTTATATTTAGCTATTTTTATAGAAAGTGTTTAACCAGAAATTTTCCGGCAGAGTAATATTTGAACAACGAAAATTCGGTTCCTCTGTACAACTTTATTTAGGAATAACATTTAACATTATTTCTTTCTCATTTATTACATGTTTACTACAAATTTAGGTGCTGAGAGTGATGAATATGGTGAGAAATTTCATCAGGACTTAATAGTTTTTGAAAGGCGATATCAAGGATCTTGGTAGGAGGATATGATGGGAGATTATTTATGGACAATCATACGTGTAACAAATCCACTAAAGAGTATTCAAAAGTAATTACTCACATCCCTCATTATTTATCCTCTTCTTAAAATCGCGAAATACAGATATTTTTTATTCAATTAATTTGTTTTCCTATTAATCGCTGTTTTCAGAGACACACTTCAAAACTCGTAATAAATGGGAAAGAAATAATGTTATGTTATTCCTAAATAAAGTTGTACAGAGGAACCGAATTTTTGTTGTTGAAATTTTACTCTGCCGGAAAATTTCTGGTTAAACACTTTCTATAAAAATAGCTAAATATAAATAATGGTACATCCGATTATTGCAAAGGTAGTCTTAAAACCTTCAAAATTAAATTATATATAGGATACGGGGGATAAATTTTTCTCTCCTATACAGCTTTTATGATTTTAGGACAGTCGAATCTGAAATTTCTATACAAAAATTCGATTTTTTGCCATTGTAACCAAACTACTTGACCAATTTTGAGTATGAAGGCAAAAAATATTTGTTGGTACTGCTTTTACCAGCTGTCCTTATATGTCAAATCGCTAGGATGTCTAATCAATTTTTTTGATGAGGCTTATGTGAGCAAAGTATAGCATACTTATGTGGTTTTTTCTACATTTTAACTGATATCTCAGAATCTGGGTCTGCCACAAAAAATGGAGATAATATTCAGCGTAAAATTTCGCCTTAGAAAAGTATTATTTTATTCTTGCTGATTATGTATTTAAATGGTTCGGTGGCGTACAGCTACCCCCTTCTGCCGGCGATGTTACAATCAAGGAAGAAAAAGAAATTACACCAGGTCACAATAGTTACATCGTTTTATTATTATGTTATGCTATTTTTATGCATAATTATATATTATAATATATTATTTATTATGTTTTCCTACAGATGAGGACGAACGCATGGCTCGGATTCCGACGATCGACATGGAGTCCAGCGACCACGAAAGCGAGCCAGGATTTGAGGGCGATTATAAGGAATATTTGGAATAATTTTGTTGTATTTTTTTACATAAATGCTTAAATATTGAATTAGATAATAATTTAGTGGTCTATAACACAATTAAGCAGTAGAGCGAAGTAGCCGATTCCGTGTTATAGGCGTAGCGTGCGCGCATATAGGTACGCACTATTTGATTAATAAAAATACATAGTTATTCGATATTAAGAAAGCTAAAACTTCGTAAACTAACAGTTATCAGTAAGATTTAAATGAAAAAAATTGTCAGCTGAAGTTTTCGCAGCGGAAAAGTGCTCAGCTGATGCAGTGAAAGCATGCATCGCGCCCGCGCCCATAACGATGCGCCGTATCTTTAGGTCGCCAGCTGAGCACTTTTCCACCACGGAAACTGCAGCTGACGTTTTTTTTGGTTAAACTGGTACCGTCTACTATCACCTCCTCAAATTTCAGCTCTCTTAATATGACTTCAGAATTCGCCTATTTTTGACATGTTGGGGGGCGCAGCTGACGTACTTCCCCCACCCCAAAGTCAGCTCATTAGTTTTTTCTATTTCCTTGCATCAAAAACAAAGTACACACAAAGTCTCAGTGCTCTTAATATCAGTTCTATTTTTTTTTTTTTTTTCGAAATTTTGCGGTTTTGGGTGGCTGCCGCAGCCACACCCACCGCAAATGCGCCAGCTGACGTTCACTTCCTTTACCAGGAGTATTCAAAGAACTATTCTACAAAATATTAGTGTTCTTAATATTGGTCGTCAAAAATGTCAGCTGGCTCCCGGACTATATTTAAAGGGATTTGTATGTAACCGATTATTCAACGACGTACGACGCAGAACCCCGTACCGCAGAAATCAAAATCATTTTGATTTTTTACGTAAAAACGTGTCAGCTGATCGCTCGCATGGTTGCAAGGTAGAAGGGTTGCCAGTTGAACATTTTTAGTTATTAAATATTTAAACAGTAATTTTCACAGCATTATACAACTAGCTCAACAAGATTGTAAAATGTTATCGAATTTAGTACATATATGTGTTCACATGGAAAAAATAGTATGTCTACTTAAACGAACCAATTATTATTACTTTAATTCAGGGACGTGTAACGCGTTTCGGTTTCGGTTTCTGTTACACAGCTAAGTAACGAAACAGAAACAGAACAAAAGTCGTAACAAAACTCCGAAACGTTTTCAGCAGAAGCAAAACCTGTAACGAAACTAAATTAATTTTGTTCCTTGTAACAAAATCCGTAACGAAACTAAATTAATTTTGAATTGTTGGGGTAAGTGGAAAAAAAATTCAACAACTATTTACAGCGAAGGTTGAGTGTATAGCTATTTCACGAAAAACCATTTTCGATCATCAGCACTCTTTTCGGAAGTGGATGCACCGGGGATCCACTTCCGAAAAGAGTGCTGATGATCGAAAATGGTTTTTCGTGAAATAGCTATACACTCAACCTTCGCTGTAAATAGTTGTTGAATTTTTTTCCACTTACCCCAACAATTAAAAATTGAATTAAAAATAAAAATTTCGTGCTAAGCACTAAAAACTCTTTCAAGTAAATTAATTTTGTTTCTCAGTATCAGAAACAAAATTAATTTTGTTCCTTGCAACAAAAACAAAACCAGAAACAAAATTAATTTTAACATTAATTTTGTTTCTCAGTAGAAAAACTATATTTGCAGAACATTAGGATGGACTTGTTATTTTTAGGTATATAATATACATACATATATCTGTGGACATTTGAAAGAACAACCTAAGTCGACCTAAGTGCATTTTCAGATTTTTTTTTATCATAAAGATACATTTTAAAATACGCTTCTTTCTGTCTAGTCGGTGTTATGATATCATTTCGGGTTCACGAGATATGATGAATCGAAAATCATCTTAAGTCCATATTTTTCACATATGCATTTGCAAAAGCCACTTAACTTAAGATAAGATAGAAGTGATAAGAAAAATTGCAAGAATTCCTCTTGAAAAAAGAACCTAATTTCATTTAGGTGGCATATTTTTTTCAATATGCTTTTGAAAAACCAACCTAATTACCAACTTAAGTGGATTTTCTATCGTATTTCAGTTTGCCAAATGAACTTAATTCCAATTAGGAGGCTAAAATTCTATACAATTTTGATGAAAATCAATTTGAAAAAAGAACCTAAATTGAGATAAGTTGGTGTTTTTTTCAAAAAACAATTTGGAAAAAGCACTTATTTTATTTGAAATCCATTTAAATAAAAACCGTTACGCCAAGAAATAAAAATTCAATTTAAAATGAACAACAGATGATTGTTTTATCATGCCACACCCTTACTTCTATGAAAATATATGATGGAAAGACACTGTGCACTTCCAAAACTGTTTTTTGCTCTCCTGTAAAATTAAGAATTTAGACTTAGGTTGCTTTTCCAAATGTCCACAGATATATGTATGTCTGTGGCAACCAACTAAACTTTAGTATGTATGAAGGCGTAACTACACAATGAATGTCGGTCGAAGCTGGACCGTTAGGTTTGAGTGCTCGCCGCGACGACGATTTCTGTGAAAAAAGGAAATGTGCGATATTCTGTCGAAATTGATTTGATTGTTGTTGGGAGCCACTCGGAGCCACAGCGATGTTGTTGGGAGACAAACGGAGTCACTGGAGCCATTGGGTGGCCATCTATGAACTAAAGTATGGGATAAGACACTTATATTTTTTAAATATTACACAGTCCAACAAATTTACAAAAATTTTACTCAACTCGAACAAACGCTATTAATTATGAAAGAGGATGTCTCCCAGACCAACTTTGCCGAACAGAGTACTAGTCCAGAGGGTCTGAGTTTTTTTTTAGAGGAGGTTAAAGTTTTATGGTTTTAGCTGGAGGTGCAATTACTTTATCGAAAATATCTTATTAAAAATGACCTAAAATGAAGTTTTTGAGCTCGGACTTCTTTGTGGAAGACGTTAACCCTCTAACGCCCACGCAAATGGCTGTTTTTAACCCTTATTCGGAAGCACATGCAGAAAATATCAATTTACAATGCAGATAGAGGGTTAAAATGGTCTAGAAAATTATTCGCCATAAAATTTCACTAGGGGTCCCCTCAGACGAAAACTTTGTACAAATAACGCAAAACACCACAGGATATAATAATCACAAATTACGCCATGAAATATGCTACAAATTTTATATGTATAAACATTAGATGCATTTTTTTTCTTTAGATCCTCCCTCCGGCACCGGAATATGAAAATGAGTTGTTGTAGAGTAAGTAAATTGAAAGAAAGTTCACTTTTGCAAAAACTGAATGGGGCTACTACAAAAACCGCGCGATTTTCAAGAATTTCAAGACAAGATTAGATTTATGTATGAAATAAGCACATCTCACACTGAAAAACTTCAGTGTATGAATACCCACGCTTTCCCCTAAAAGTATGCAATGTTTACATACATACATACATACAGGTGAAACTAATAAAAGCGTGTTAAAAAGATATGATTTTGCACAAGAAAAAAAAATGTACATCTACCTATACGTAGAATTAACCGCTAAAGCGAATGTCGTATTCAGTTTTTTCGAGCGAGTATGTCAGTCGAAACTTGTTTTTCTAAGGCAACAGATAAATATCGCACGTTTTATGCAATAGGGATTTAACTCAAAAATATTTTTTTTTTTTGGGAAAACGCAAATAAACTTTTATAATTTCAAGTAGTTTCCTTCTACGGCTAACTAAAAAATCACTTTTATTTCCGCCATTTTTATCTTTTTGAGTATTTTATAAGACTAGACTCAAAGGCACGACCCAGTTATTGAAATATATGGCAAAATCCCAGAAATCGAAAATTTCGAGTTAAATCCCTATTGCATTAAACGGGCGATATATAAAAATCCATATCTTTTCTGACGATGGTTTCAATTTTTTATTCTTTCTTAAATTTTCACGCGTGCCTTTTATCTTTTCTACGCGCCAAACAATCATATCGTCGCTTAAACTGCATAACCGTCTAAGTGAAACTTTAATAACCGCGTATTTGGCATTGAGATTTGCCAAATTTTAACACTTGGCGTCCAGCTCTATCGATTTATACCATACATTTGGTCTTTGGGAAGCTCTATATTTCCTTTTAGGGCCGTTTCAGAGGTGAAAAGAACATTAAGGGCCATTTACACAACCTCTGATTAACGCTAACCGGAGGACAAAGGTCCGGTTGAGCTATGACCTGTATTATCGACCACATGTTAAATATATATATAATAATATGATTCCGCAAACGTCAAGCTGTGCAGTCCAAATTTGTTTTGCTCTGTGAACTTTGCAATTAAAAATAATATTGTGAACAAAATTCTTTATTAAAAGTTGAAACTAAAGTTTTTACATATTATACTGAGTTTAATAGTGATATTTTTGCCTCAGTTTTGTCAATATTTTAAAGTTTAAACAAAGTTTATATTTTATTTTATTTGCCAAGGCATTTGCATAGTGTTGTTGGTGCATTTTTGAGTGGCTTGATTTATCTTTGTCAATTGCTTTTGTTCGTGCATTTTTTATTTGCATTTTGCATTGTGTTATTGTTGAAGTCGAGTGCTTAAATTTTATTTTATCATTTGCTTTTGTGCGCGCATTCGTTTTTTCACTGCAATCTAGTTTTCTCTTTTCTTTTACCACAGCTGTTTGCGTTGTTTATTAAACGTCATACAGTGGCACTTAAACTGCTCGCTTCAAACTTTTGTAGTGTAATTGTGTAGATTGTGGTATATACTTTTTTGCTTTTCCACGTATTGCCTACATATTTTCCTTTTTCCTATTAATTTTTATTCTGCCGTATAATGTCGTGTGGTTATCAGAATTGCTCATTGAAAAGCGATAAGGAACAGTTCGTTTCTTGCTGGCTGTGTGATGGGCTTGCCCATATGAAGTGCGCTGGCCTGACGGGAAGGGTTCTTGGCGCAATTAAAGATAACAAGGGAGTGCGCTGGTCCTGTTTAAAATGCAGATCAACAGATGTTGATCTTTTCAAATTTTTTAGACACACCAGAAATGGATTTTCCGAATTAGCAAAGGAGTTATCGGCTTTAAATGATAAATTTAAAAGGCACGAGGAAATGTTTAATTCCTTCACGTTGCCAAAACCTGTAAAGAAAACTAAAGCCATTACCCCGCGTAATGAAGAGGTACAGAGCAACCTTCAGGTCGGCTCGGCTGAGCTTTCCGTCGAGTTAATCGATTTGGCTTCACCTAGTCCCTGCGTCGACGAACCATGTTCCTCCAAAACTGCTTTAACTGAAAAAACATCTCGAGAAAATTTCGTAAATCACTCGATCACACTTGCATCAAAAGCCAAGGAGCCTGCTCCGGAAGCAAAGGAGCCTGTTCCGAAGGCCAAAGAATTGATTATCGTTCCGCGAGATAAATCAGTTTTTGTATCTAGATTTCATAAAGATACAACCGTTGAGGACCTGAGGGCTTTCATATCATCCAAATTTGCTCCCGAAAAACTTTTCGTTAAAAAATTCAATTTTAATTATGAGAGAAATATAGCTTCTTTCAAAATTGACGTCTCGTCCAAAGATTATGACACTGTTTTAAAGCAGAGATGCTTAACGAACGAACGGATTCTATTTCGTTTTGTTAATTCACAATGCTAAATTATCAAAATGGGTTTGTTTCGTTAATTCGCAACGCTAAATTATCAAAACCATTTCGTTTCGATAATTCACAAAACTAAATTATCAAAATGCAACCGGTAACGTTGAAACGAAGTAAATCAACAAAAAGATTGCCTGCACGAGGCGCATACATACACAGCTGTCACTCAAATCGTAGCAGTTCGTGTGCATATGCATATATGTATGTACATATGTATGCGAGTACTCGGCCGATTGTTCGCGACGGCATAACGAGCGCACTAAGCATTTCAACGTTATAAATTTGGTTATGATAACGCTAATCAACGAAATGAAATCATTTTGATAATTTCTTTGCGCTAATCAACGAAATGGTATTATTTCGATAATTTCATTATCGTTATTTTGCGACTATAAATTATTTTGATAATTGTGTAAACGGTAAAAACCTGAATAGTTTCAACGGAAACGATTGCTTTTTTCGGTAAACGATAATATTAACGTTACGATGCATCTTTGTTTTAAAGAAATCATTTTGGCCAGCCGGGACCTTTGTCCGGGAATTTGAAGAAAGGCCCAGATCCGTTAATAACAACTTACCCAAACTTGTCCTGCCTAGCAATGCCTCAAAAAACTAATAAATAAATCTGCTCTAAACATTTACTATCAAAATGTTCGGGGTTTAAATACTAAACTAACAGACTTTTATCTAAAAACTTTTAGAGCGCTTTCACATTACTCGGTGCGGTATCGGATCGACATTTTTGGTTTTTACCGAAAGTATACCGAAACCTTACCGACCACATGTATTTCAATTGGCACTTTCACATTAGTGTTGCATACATGAAATCGGAGCGGATTAATTTCGGTATTCCGCAACGCGGTAAGACCGGTCAGTAAAATTTGAGGAATTACTGCAGACATTTTTGCGGCGTAATAAAAGAAGAAGAACAAAGTCAGTAAAAAAATCGTTTCGGTTATAAATGTAGCAAGTTATAATGTCTTCGCCTTCGCTAGAAGCCATTATTGTTAATATTGAGTGATTTGTTGAAGTTAAAAATTTTGTTTTGCAAATTTCGATGTTTGTTTTCCTATTTTCTGCCGATTACGCACCGAAAGTATTCCCACAAGTGTGAAAAACACAGCAACGCGGAATCGTTTCGGTAGGCTGAAAATACCGAGCAAAAAATGTCGATCCGATGTCGTACCGAGTAATGTGAAAAGGCCCTTAATTGTAACTTTCAAATAATTTCTTTTACCGAAACATGGCTTAAACCTCATATTTTTAATTCGGAAATCTTTAGTAAAGAGTACCAAGTGTACAGAAATGATCGCTTGAACAGGGTCGGCGGAGGAGTACTACTTGCGGTTCATTCCTCAATTCCATCTGAAGAAATTAATGTAACTGCAGGGGAATCCATTGAGTTTTTGTGCATTCGGATAAAAGCTGGCAAAGGGCATATTTACCTGGCAGTTATTTACATTCCTCCTTCTTCCGAACAGTCAGTTTACCTTCAAAGTGTTTCCCTGCTGAAACGTGTCGAGTCAAGAAAGACGCCCTTGGATTCTTTTATAGTCTTGGGCGACTTTAATCTCCCGCACGTCTCATGGAGCGAGGAAAACAATGAAATCATGCCGATTACATCTAAGGCAAATTGTACTGACTTTTTAGAAGAAATGTCAGATCTCTGTCTTCATCAGGTAAACGTTTTTAAAAACAAATTCGGAAAGGTACTTGATTTGATATTTGTAGATGACGTTTCTAATTTCTATGTGAATAGAACTGACCCTCTTATTTTCCCTGAAGATGCTTACCATCCATCATTGGTGTTAATACACGAAATTATAAGCGATGATGATCATTGTAGCTCAAAAACGTCTGAATCGGGTTTTCGTTTTAACTTTGCTAAGGCTAATTATAAAAAACTTAATAGAGAACTATCTAAACTAGTCTGGCCAAACTACGATGGCAACGTTGAACAAAATGTTTTGCATTTTATTAACACGATCCACTGTTTGATAAATTTGTACCCAAACAGAAATACATATATGTTGAGCCCCTGCATTTGTGGGAAACTAAAGACTTGAGAGCCTTAAAAAATAAGAAATCTCGCATTTTTAAATTATATAAGAAGACAGGCTTGCAGAAAGTCTACCTTCAATACTCAACTTTACGACATAAATATTTTGCATTGAACAAAAAAGTGCTACAATGATTATCTGAGAAAAATGAAAAAGAACATTTTTCGCAACCCTAATACTGATTTCAGACAGAAAATTAATGTAGTACATTGCATTTATAATTTAAAAATAATTTTTTGTGTTTCACACACACTCAATTAACAAGGAGATGTCAATTTTCATAAAATAATTTGTTGTTATTGACAACAATTTTTGAATAAATAATCCCAGCAAACATTCGGGTCATAAAAATTCTTTTGTATTTACATTTTCTTTCCCCCGACCGAATTCTCTTCATCCTATCTCTCCCTTCATCCCAGATTATTCTGCTCTTCTCTGATTGGTTGCGTTCAGAAGTCGCAACTGTTGAGCAAAACACCGAGCGGAAAGTGATATAATTTGCGCCTTCTGAACGAGCTGATACAGACAAAAAACAAATTATTATTATAAATACCTATCCCCAACATAATCGGCAATAGCTTCGCTGATTTGAAACATTATAATTACATACTTTTTGGTTGCTTGTTTTTCCGACAGGGTAGGAATATGATGTATTGTGGAACGATCCTCCGTCATCCCTTGTCAAGTTTGGTTTGGAGACAAACCGGTTTCGGCTAATATGCGCCATCTTCAGTGTCTTTTTTCGTTTCGACAAGGGATGACGGAGGATCGTCCCACAATACATCATTATTATTACATTCAAAAATTCGTAAATATATGTAGGTATTTATATTTTTGTACATATGTCAAAATCGTAAGCACAACATGTTGTCCGAAGTGAGCATAAAAAATTTATGATGGAAAAAAGTGTCCAAACTCACATCATGTTGTGTTGATCAGAAATACTCAACTTTGCGCTCAGAAGATAAAAACACAACTGTTGCGCAACAAGATATACAATTTACATAAATATATAATTTTTTTCTTTATTCATATTTTTTGTACATTTTTTCTTAAATAGGTACTTATTTCTCACTTCTTATTGTGTAGTAGATACATATGTAAGTTGTAATTAATAAATTCTATTTCTCTTCAATATCGAAACTCTTTTTGAACCGCGAATTTGACTGACTCAATTCGAGTTCACAAATAGCTTAAACAGAATCAGCGTCGGACGGGACGAATTTTCGTCGGTCGCGGCGTTCTGTCAAACGATTAAAATACACGGCAGTATATGAGAATCAACAAAACGAAAACGCTGGCGAAAATCGCCCAGCGAAAATTCGTCAGAATAGACTTCTTACTAATTTGGACGCAATCGCCTGTCAAATAAATTATTTGGAACTTGATAAAAACATATAATAAAACAAAAGTATATGTTTTTTGAGGTGGAAAAAATTTAAAATGTGTACAGAAGAGAAGAGTCAATTGAAGAAGTACGGACACATCGTAATTATAAAAATATGCATATGGCAATTTCGCATTGATTCTGTTTTACTGGGCGATATTCGCAAACAAATGTCATCGCCGCACCACGCGAAAACACGTCCGGCGATCGGTTCTGTTTAAAGCTTAAGCTCACACATATTTCACACATGTTTGTGATTCATATCCGACTCCAAATTATGAGTGCTCTGAGAATGTTTGCTGGGATAATAAATTCATGCCAAAACTAATTGACGGTTGACACTGAAAATTTCAAAATTAAAAAAAACGAACTTACCTCCCAGAGTTGTATTGGATTTCTATTCGATTAAAAATTCAATTAATTAGTAATGGATCCATTAAGAATTGAACTTCTGTATGGAAAATCGAGCTTCATTATTGACTTAATGAAGAAAAAGTGGATAATTACTCCATTAACCGCATGTGTGAAATCAGTATAAATCGTTTTATGGTTTTGTGAATTCAAAACGCAGAGTGAGCGGATTTCCTTTATCTATGAGTTTTCGGGATTGTGTGTCTAGTGATAATCAAAGCATTGCCAATCTCTTTGCACAATTTTTCGAATCTAATTATTCCAAAGATAACTTAAATTTCAGCATATACCCGTACCATCTTTCTCAAAATAATACAATTAATGTTGCCTATATAAATTCAGATGAAGTTTTAGATCACCTTAAATCACTGAAAGAGTCTTTTAGTTATGGTCCGGATATGATCCCCGCATGTTTCCTTAAAAAATGTGCGGATCATATTTATCTACCTTTGTCAAAGCTATTCAACTTGTCATTGAAATCTGGCATTTTTCCTATTGCTTGGAAAGAATCCTTTATTATTCCTTTACATAAAAGTGGTATTAGACCTTTAATTGAAAATTATCGAGGCATAGCAAAATTGTCTGTTATCCCAAAACTGTTTGAGTCGATTATTAGCAACCAGATAAAAAACTCGATTGAGTCATTGATTGGGAACTCTCTTTCTGTAGGGGTAAATCAACCATCACTAACCTTCTGGAATTTACAACAAGTGTTTCTAATGGGTTTAGGGAAAGTGCTAAAACGGATGTTATTTATACTGACTTTAGTAAAGCCTTTGACAAGGTTAATCACAATTTACTTATCCACAAGCTTCAACTACTGGGTTTTCAACCTATCCTCCTAAACTGGATTTCTTCTTACATCTCTAACAGAACACAAAGGGTTGTTTTTAAGAATGCCTATTCATTTACTATTGATGTGTCCTCTGGGGTTCCGCAGGGCAGCCATCTCGGACCGACTCTGTTCTTGTTGTTCATTAATGACATCTCATGTGCTATAAATTATTCTAAAGTTTTAATGTACGCAGATGATGTGAAACTTTTCAAGTCCTACACCTCACCGGAGGAAAGATCGCTCCTTCAAAATGATTTAAACGGTTTGGTTACGTGGTGCAATATAAATCTTATGCCACTAAATCTAAATAAATGTAAATTTATGTGCTTTTCGCGGAGTAATGTCGATCCTATAGCTTACGCCATTAATAATCATGATCTGGAGCGAGTTTATGAGTTTGTCGACTAATACCATGTCTCCACATAACGTGTTTCGCTCTTTTTTTTCTGCATTTTCTCTCTCAATCTTGTTTCGACACGGAAACCAGTGCCGAAACTCGCCAATTTCCATACAAATTTCTGAGAGCGAGTGAAGATTGAAACACTGTTTCATTCTGAATCATCTTGCCAACCTCGATGATATCGATGTCTTCTCTAATTTTTTATCGAAAATCTATCGAAATCTCACACAGAACAAAACAAAGACGCAAAAATAAGCAAACATACAAACATTTAAGAAGAACAAGAAAGAGAAATGTCAAACTGAATCACGATTAGCCACGTGGAGACGGGTTATTGAGAGAGATGTTTTGCCTCATGTTTCTCTGGTGAATCAAGTTATGTGGAGACGGGCTTTTAGGTGTAAGATTCGATTATAAACTTAATTTCAACCTTCACATCAACGTCATGATAAATAAAGCTAAGTGTTCTAGCGTTTGTAAAACGTTGGTCTAAGGAATTTAGTGACCCCTACGTAACTAAAGCCCTTTTCACAACTTTAGTAAGACCGACTCTAGAATATGCATCTATAATCTGGAATCCGAGTTATAAAATTCATTCTGATAGACTTGAATCGATTCAAAAACAATTTTTACTTTTTGCATTAAGAAATTTGAATTGGAACCCTCATTGCAATCTTCCCTCGTATACTAGTCGCTTAAAGCTTTTTAACCTTCCAACTTTAGCTAGTCGTAGGGAAACTCTGGGTGTAATATTCGTAACGAAACTGCTGAAGGGATCAATAAATAGCCCATTTCTTCTTTCTGAAATAAGCTTAGACATTCCTGCCCGTCCATCAAGACATTACCAGCCCATCTTTTTAAAACAATGTAAAACTAATTTTGAATTAAATGAGCCATTCCGATATCTATGCAAAAGTTTTAACACATACTCTACCTACTTTGACATCTCTGACTCTCTATCCATTATAAGGAAAACTCTTCTTTCAATTCTTAACAAATAACAAATTGTCTACTAGATATAGTTTCCTTCTGCTAATTTATGCCGTTTTCTTTTCTCGAAAAAATGTTGCCCTGTTAGATTTTCTCAGCCATTTTGTAAGCTTGTGTGGTGATTTCAACGAATGTTGTCCTCTGACTAAGTAAGACTGGACTTTAACCGTGGTTAGCGTTAATCATAGGTTGTGTAAACGGCCCTTAATTTTCATTTCACCTCTGAAGTCGAAGAGTTGGGCGGTTATGAAGTTTAAACGGTGATATATCACTAACATTTGCTAATTCAAGTTTCCTTGTCTATTTTGCTAACATCTCTCACTGAGAGCAAATGTCACTTTACTCTCACAAATTTCGTTAAAAGAGATTAGCAAGAAATGTTAGTTAATGTTTTGCTGGAAAGTAAAGAAAAGAACCTATTATTACACACAATCATTTTCAACCATTATCATTTCAACCGTTAAGGGACTGCTCGACTAGAACAACGAACGCTGACTGAAATTTGCAAACACACAAAATTTCTTCGTTCCTTCAAACCCTCACATGTTGAAATTCGTGAAAGAGTACAAAATACGAAACAGGTTTTTCTTTAAATATGTTGTAAGCAGGGACCGTAACGATTATCATTTTTATAAAATAAATCAGTTTTAATCGTTATAATTTGATTTTTATTTTTTCGATCAAAAATAATTGTTATTACTGGATTTAAATTTTCCCTATGAAACTTGATCGATATTTTATGATTTTTATTTTTTCGATCAAAAATAACTTTTATTTTATGTGAATTTAAATGAGCTATTGGCCATTTTTTAATGAAGAAAAATTGAAAAAGCGGCCTCAACCGAGAATCGAACTTAAGTCGTTCGATTGGTAGTCCATTGTCTATACCATTGAGCTACCACCGCCGTCAGCTTTGTTTCGCATTGCCTGTACAAAAGCTTTGCTTGTTAATAGCTTTAGAACTTTGTACAAACCAAACACACAATCGCACCAACATACTAGGTAGCAAAGGCAGAGCAAAGAACGTAAATTATATAAGAAGGGAATGTTCGTTATTTTGGACGAGTTCGATAAAATCGGCTCTGAAATTTCAATCCAGTATGCGCGAGTTGCCTCACACTATTTTTCGCGTCCCGAATTCACTTGACTTTTTTACAGGGACCCATTTTAACAGTTATTTTTTTTTCGGAGGTCAAAAAAGTCCGGGCCAAAAAATGATGCTAAGTGAACACCCATGACACCAAAATGACTTCCAGGACCTTTACAGGATCAATCATGCATCCTTTTTATTTTTCTAACTTTTTGGGAAAAAGTCCTCTTATAACTGTTAAATCCGGACTTTTATTTTTTAAGTCCAAGAATAACTGTTATATCCGGACTTTTATTTTTTAAGTCCGAGAATAAAAGTTAAATCCGGACTTTTATTTTTTCCGGCCAAAATAAAAGTCCTTCTTAATAAAAAACGAACGGCTTATGCGATTGGAATAAAATTGGTACCAATCAATTCGTATTGATTTCCAGAGTCCAAAAATGTATACTTCTTCAACATTATATATTACTAATACTACGAATTTAGCATAAACTGACATACATCTATTTTCTCATATGGGGATGAATAAGTAATCTTCATGTCAGGATAACTCGGAAACTAGATCCGACACAGAAAAATGGAAATGATATTCGGAATTAGGAATGAAATTTACTTTAGAAAAGTCTTATTTCGTTCCTCGTGGCCAAAGTTCTTTTTGATCAACACCAGTTGCATGCATTTTGCCACTTGGTATGCATAGTATATGAGGAAATAGTTGTGTGTGTTTTTATGCTAAATTCGTAGTATTAGTAATACATAATGTTAAAGAAGTATACATTTATGGATTCTGGAGATCAATACGAATTGATTGGTGCCAATCTTGTTCCAATCGCATAAGCTGTTCGTTTTTTATTAGAAAGGACTTTTATTCTCGGACATGGAAAATAAAAGTCCGGATTACATTTTTTTGCTATTTTAAATCAACACTTTTTGATCAACTTTGGCCACGAAGAACGAAATAAGACTTTTCTAAAGTAAATTTCATTCCTAATTCCGAATATCATTTGCATTTTTCTGTGTCGGATCTAGTTTCCGATTTATCTTGACACGAAGATCACTTATTCATGCCCATATGAGAAAATAGATGTATGTCTGTTTATGCTAAATTCGTAGTATTAGTAATATATAATGTTAAAGAAGTATACATTTTGGATTCTGGAAATCAATACGAATCGATTGGTACCAATTTTATTCCAATCGCATAAGCCGTTCGTTTTTTATTAAGAAGGACTTTTATTTTGGCCGGAAAAAATAAAAGTCCGGATTTAACTTTTATTCTCGGACTTAAAAAATAAAAGTCCGGATATAACAGTTATTTTTGGACTTAAAAAATAAAACTCCGGATATAACTTTTTTTTGTTTCAAATATATTAAAAAGTCCAAAAATAACTGTTTTGCAAGGACTTTTATTTTAAAAGTTATAACTGTTTGGGTCCCTGCTTTTTTATTTTGGTTTTTCGACGCGAATAAGTAATAAGAACGAATAAGAATAGAAAATAGAAATCTCTGACTTATGCATGCATACATTTGGCATACATATGTACATTAGGCCGTCTCGCGTTATAGGGAAGCAAAAATAAAGTGCCCCGTACGCCCCCGCATATGATGTCTTTTTGGAAAACATTTCCGGAAAAGTTTTTTATTTTTTTTTTGGACGCCGCTAGATGTCGCTAAAATTTATTTTTCTCATATCTTCGGTATTTATAGTCCGATCTCAGAGTTTAATACACCAATGTCTTTGGCTTGAAAGGGCGCCTTATACTATGGAATATTAATAACCCTAGGTGCGTCATTGGGGTCACTACCACCCAGTATTTATTTTATACCACCCTAATGCAATTTTTTATGCCTGCATGTTAAACGTAGTCTAAAATCATTAATCTTTTGCAAAAGAAGTTTTTCGATCGCTTCAGTAGAACCCGAAATAAAAGACGTTTAACATTCCGTGGAATATAAGTTTTTCGCTTCCTTTGGTCTTTTAGGTTCATTTTACAAAAATTTCTTCTGAGGAGACCCCTACTGAAATTTTATGGCGAATAATTTTCTAGAACATTTTAACCCCCTATCACCGCCAATAAAGGGTTATTTTTACCCCCTTTTTTTAGGAAATCAGGAAAAATAGTATTTTTAAGGTCGCTAGAGGGTTAAAATGTTCTAGAAAATTATTTGCCATAAAATTTTACTATGGGTCTCCTCAGAAAATTTTTCTGTAAAATTAACCTAAAAGACCAAAGGAACCGACAAACCTATATTCCTCGGGATGTTGAACGTGTTTTATTTCGGGTTCTGCTGAAGCGATCGAAATACTTCTTTTGCAAAAGATTAATGATTTTTGACTACGTTTAACATGCAGACGTAAAAAAGCTACATTAGGGTGGTATAAACTAAGTACTGGGTGGTAGTGACCCCAATGGCGCACATAGGGTTAATAATATTCTACAGTATAATCCGCCCTTTCAATCCAAAGACATTTCTGTATTAAACTTAGAGATCGGACTATAAATACCGATGATATGAGAAAAATAAATTTTAGCGGCATCTAGCGGCGTCCAAAAAAAAAAATAAAAAAATTTTCCGGAAATGTTTTCCAAAAAGACATCATATGGGGGGGCGTACGGCGAACTTTATTTTTTGCGATACGGTCTAATGTACATATGTATGTATGGACATGCAAATATGTGTACATATGTACATATATACGTATGCAAAATTAATTCGGCGCTTCTTTTTATTTTTGATGTGCGCCTAGTGCATCAAAATTATGAATCAAGGTTTGTTTGGGACTTCTTCCTTCCGTACCTTTTCGTCATCTAGAAGCCTAACTTCAAATAAGTTTCAGGATTTTAGATTCACCTCCATAAAATATGCGATTAATCCCGAAAGGGCTTGTCCCGGTATAAATGTAGGCAAATTTTTTCAAAAGTAAAACTTATTACATTATATTATATTATATTATATTATATTATATTATATTATATTATATTATATTATATTATATTATATTATATTATATTATATTATATTATATTATATTATATTATTTAAAACTTATTGTATAATCTTTATTTAAATCTTCATGACTGATTTATAAATCTATTTGGAGAAAATACTTAATTTTAATTTAAAAGATTTCACTACAAGATGGAACCGAATCGAATAAACTTTGTTCTAATATACATATACATATAACAATTAACCATTTTTAGAAATTTTCATAACAAAAAATAGCCTTATAGCTTTGAATGAAGGAGATTAAACTACATTTGCAACATTCGGGATGTAAGCGATTGATCCCGAAGACGTTCCGAATTAATCGCATTTCTTTCATACAAAATGTTAAATTCGAGTCTTTTTCAAGATTATAAGTAGATTCTATGGTGTCCGAAGAGCTTTGTTGTCAGATTTCTGACAAAATGTTGGGTTCTTACCGAGGGGAGGTTTACGGCATTCGTTTATGAATGAACGTGGTTTTTTACAACTTTATTCATGAATGATTTATAATAATAAATAAATAAATAAATAAAACTCTGTTGCAACATTTCTTCTTTCCATCATAAAATTCGACAATTTTAATATTTGCCATCGAAAATATTTTGAAAGAAAGAATTTTTGATTTCATACGGATCCACACAGGCTAAGAAAATACGAATTATTCCCGTCCAGCTATTAGGCAAACAGGAATTAGTAGCAAGCAGCAGCTACCATGTCATGTCTGCCAGTTGGATATAGAAACTTACGTGCATGCATACATAAATAATCATAGGCATAACTGGTTTGCCAAAGAAGTAAGATCGTCATCATTAGAACCAAAAATGCAAAGCATTTACGAATATACCCAGCAGCGAAAATGTAGATTATAGAATAGATGATGTTTGCATAATGTACATATACAAACCTCACAAACAAAACCAAACTCAAAAAATAACAAAATTAATATTTGTGAACTCTATGCACTTCTTTATGCACATTGTAAATCAGTTTGCATTGTGTACAAATTGTGGTATTGGTCGTTCAAAAGGTGTAATGTGTTAGGCATCTTGCCATTGGGTATATGTCACTAGAACAGAACAGCGAAGAGGCAGATATGTGTGGTGATACAAAAACAAAAGCAGCCAATCGAAGCCCATGTTATTTGTCAACATCGCGAAAAAAAACCGCGGACACCAACACAATTAAAATTGTCTGTATACATATGTGGCCTACGTAAGATTGTGTGCGTAGCTCTATCGCATTTTCCTCTTTGTGCAGCCAGAATGCCCTGTGCGCATAATCAGCATTTGGAAAGACAAAATAAAAATGGAAGTCATAATTATTTGATATATTGCGAAATTTAAACACCATAAATACTGATTTCGATAACATCCATTGTTAGAATGTTCAAAAAATGTATATGATCAATAAATTTGCATATTGTCATAAACAATAAGGGTATTCATTTAAGAGTATAAGTTTATAAAGTGTAAATTTCTATCAGTTTACACACACTGTTATATGAACGCACCTAATAATTTTTTTTCGTAAACTTGTCATCAGCTGTGCTATTGTCAAAATTTATTTAAAACTATATCTACATATATTAAAGACATATATTAAAATATGCCAAAAATAAGTGAGAAATCCAAATTAAAACGACTTTACAAGGAAATTTTTGTAAATGACTTACTGATGCTAGAGGTTTCTGTTACGCAAGGTTGCTTTTTTCGAGTTTACAGCGTTTACACACTGAAATGTGCGCGTAAATTTCTCAACCATGCGTAAATGATTTTCCATACAAAATTTGACAGTTCGTTTACAAACTTTATAAATTTACAAGTTTACACACTTTACGAGGCATTTATAAGGTTAAATGAATACCCTTAATATATGTATAACAACACGTAATGTATAGAGATAAACATGTTATTATTAATTATATATATATTGTAGAACCACTTAAAACATATATTTAGTTATTATTTAAATAATACTTAATATAAATAATAAGCTAAATATTTTGATTTTGAACATATGTTATGGCTCTTCAAATTTCGCATTGGGTAGGAAAGCAAATGACAAAGACAAAATTGAAACAAAAATGGCGTTAACTTTATTTCGCCACGAAATTACGGATGAAAGAATCAAAACAGAAATTCAACCTGGATTGAAATTTCAGCCAATTTCGTAATTTACTCGCTACATTTTTCGTGAGCGGATTCTCCCTTCTTATACAATTTACGTTCTTTGGGCAGAGTGTCATTAAGCTACTGTTGTTGGTATGTGGATTGTAATGGAAGGAAAATTGAAATTTAAGCGAAACAAAGCTGACGGCGGTTGTAGCTCAATGGTATAGACAATGGACTACCAATCGAACGAATTAAGTTCGATTCTCGGTTGAGGCCGCTTGAAGAAGTCTGATGAGGGGATGTGGTGGTCTCCGAAATGGATCCATAACTTCTACCAAAAAAATTTTTTCAATTTTTCTTCATTAAAAAATGGCCAATAGCTCATTTAAATTTACATAAAATAATTATTAGAATTAAAACGGCCATATAAATACAAACGTAATTTTTATTATTGGATTTAAATATTTCCGATCATAATAAACTCTAAAAACTTGTTTTTTTTGCAAATATTGTTCTCAAATAGAACTGCGCCAATGTTGGCACAATCGTCAACTTCAAGCCATCAAATATAGGATTCACTAACGTTTAAAAAAGTTTACTATGATCGGAGAAAACATAAAAAAATATTGATTAAAGTTGATCGGAAAAATATAAATCCAATTATAACAATTATTTTTGATCGAAAAAATAAAAATCATAAAATATCGATCAAGTTTCATCGGAAAAATTTAAATTCAATAATAAAAATTATTTTTGATCGAAAAAATAAAAATCGTAAATAATGGTTATTTAAAAATTTAAAACATAAAAATCATATATAAATATTTCATATTTGGATAGAATGTGCTAAAATCATTGTATCGGCACACTTGCATTTTATTGTTAACGAAGTTTTCATAATGATTTTTTCATCCGAAGAAATGAAAATAACGATTAAAATCGGTCCCTGGTTGTAAGTTAATCTAAAATTGATAAACAATGTATGATGAAAACTTGAAAATATGTTTATTTTCAAATAATATATATGCTGATTCTCAACTTTAGAAACAATATTTTCTAAAACTTTTTATAATTTCTTTTTCAGTGTTTAATGGGTTGGTCCATGGATATTAATCCAGAAAGGGAACTCTGCCGACTGAGGGTTATTTACGTTACTTTAACAAGGAATATATCCTGAGCTATAAGCGTCTGGCGGGTGGGCCTTTCTTGTGATCTGTGTTTATCAGATCATGGTTCTTTATATACAAATTCAATGCCAAGCGCACCCGCCCCACCACCCCTTATTATACACTAAGTTACATTATAAGTCATATATCAATTATTACAAATACTTCATAATGATTACGCTCTGGCTCCTGTATTACTTGCATGGCTGAATATGTAATCGCTTTCACCTCCGAACCTTGCGGATGTTTACCAATTTCGAATGGTTCACCATAGCAGCGACACTCTATTTCAAATGCTTCCAAATTGAATTTTGTTATTTCCAGCCTCCTACAAACGAGGAAAGGCTCTGCAGAGAAAAGGAATAATAGCTCATCCAGAAAATGAAATAACAATCCTTCGATATCATCGCCTTTCGCGTAGATTTGGTAACATTGTTGTATGGAGACATATGCAAGATCGGTCATGTAGCCAAACATGGCCATACCGCATTGCTCGAAAGCTTCTTGCAGTGTTGAGCCCCAGGCATGAAGCCTGAAAGCAGAACAGAGATTTACATATTTCGCAAACGAAAAATCATGTTTCGGGATTACTTACTGCACATCGGCGGTATGGTCTAGATCTTCGATAGAAATTTTAAATTACATACATATCTATATTAAACTGTGCCGATCTGCTTCAAACTCAGTACTTACATTCGTATTTCGTTTCTGGTAAGAAAAAGTTTTCCTTACTAAATTCAACTTCCATATTCTATATCTATGCTATATATTTGTTTGTTATCTACCATTGTGAATGGATACAAGTGACTTGACTCTGGGATGTGTGTTAAAAATGTCGAACAGCTGTGCTCAGCTGATTTCAGGGTTGCTGTTATGGTCCAATAACGATGGTGAAAGCAATAGAAGTTGCTCTTCTTCTTTCTGTTTTGTAGGTTGTTGATTTTACATTCTTGCACATGTTATTCGTGGAATAGCTGGCGTTTACGCTATCACCGGGAATTGCGTTTTAGGAACTCAGCCTTAAATTCTTTTCGGAATTATGAACTGGTTTTTTCAATTCCCAATTCCGGAATTGCGTTTCTGTCTTGATTGCTACGACCTTGTCATTATGGTCCCTTTTCTTACAACAACCTCAACCGGCCGCCATACCAATCTGTACCCCCGGAAGTCGCCGCCATACCAATCTGTCCCCGATTTTGATATTTTTCGATGATTTATCGTCTTTTTTTTTATCGAATTTCGGCTACGCATCCCAGAGCCATTTCACTGTATGCTATACACTATGTTATCTACAAGCGTATTCAGATTAGGGTTGGGCGATATATATCGATATATCAATATATCGATATTTTTAAAATAGTACAGCCGATAATATCGACGATATTTTGAAATACAATGCATCGATAATCGATAATTTTTAGCCATTTCGAGCTAAATTCGATATTTTTCATACATTTCTGATTCACTTTGAATTTAACAGTAGAACATTTTTTAAGAAGTGGTATAATTATAATGTCCGGGTGCTTGAATTTACATTACTCTCTTCTTCAAGCAATTTTTAATGATTTTTATGTTTGTACTTCAGGATTCGTAAAATATCTGTAAACCCATCCAACTTTAACAACAAATATCTATTAGACTATAAGTCTCCTGCAAGTTTGGATTTCAGTTTTGAGATCTGTGAGAGCACCTCTAACCCCGTGAAGAAGTGGTTTTTCGCGTGGCGTGCTTCCTTAATGTAAAGTCGACCCTTTCGATATATTGATATATCGATGTTTTTACACGGCATAAATCGATGTTTTTTTAAATATCGATATAATATATATAGATATATTTTTCCAATTTGCCCATCCCTAATTCAGATTGGCATGTCGACGTCCAAACACGGAGACACGAAGTTGAGCAACCCGCTGCTTTTGTTCGTTTGTGGGTGAGAAGGCGACGAGGAAAGGAGGGGGGCACCAAGTCGTCGGTGCTCGGACAACACGCGGGAAATGTTTCCATTATTCCAGCACGCCCCGAGAAAAATGACTTATACAGGGGTGTAGAGGAGCTCTCACAGATCCCAAATCTGAAAACCAAACTTGCCGGAGGCTTATGGTTTCCGAGATAGGTAAAATTTTAGACGAGTCCCCCACGGCTAGAAAAAAATGGTTTTTTAGGAGGGTAGAGGTGGGCCCCCAGATCACAAAACTGAAGACCCCACCTACCGGAGGCCTATAGTTCCCGAGATATTTGCTGTTAAAGTTCCCATACAAATTTCACCACACATGGAGTTTAGCGAAAATTTTGCAAAAAAAAACTTTTCTGCTTTGGCGGCCTTCGGCCGCGCTTATAAAAAATAACCCTGGGCTACGCCATCCGTCCGGACGTGTGCCCCAACCGTGGCTACCGCCACGGTGATGTCCTTCTGCATAGTATTTTCACAATTTTAAGAAGGAATATCTCGGGAACTATAAGCCTCCGGCAAGTTTGGTTTTCAGTTTTGAGATCTGTGAGAGCCCCTCTACCGCCCTGCATAAGTCATTTTTCTCAGGGCGTGCTGGAATAATGGAAAGCCGACCCCAAAACATAATGAACAAAAGTTGGCCAGCGACGAGTTGATGTGTTTGGACAAATGGAAGACAGAACAGCGGCACAAAAGAGAATCGTTGGATAATTTCGCGGCAGAGTTGCTGTGTTTGGACACGGACCATGATTAAAAGTAGAGCTGTGAAACTATCGACGATACTATCGATAGTATAGTCACTTGAAATAACTATCGATAGTTTTAGTACTATCGCCACTATCGTGTATACCCAGTGAGAACACTAATCGTCAACTAATGCGTTATCTAATACCATGTTTACATATAACGAGATTATCAGAAAATCTCGATTCGCAAATCAACCCGTTTACATATAACATGAAATCTAGATTTGCTGTGAGAGGGATTGTCAACTGTCAACTTTCCTTACCTGCATGACCCAATAATAATATGGTCGTAGCAGTCAAAATAGAATAGGCAACTACCGTTCGATGGCTGTTTTCACGAATGTAAAAAGCAGATATTTTGTTTTTATTTAAGGGCCTTTTCACATTACTCGGTATGACATCGGATCGACATTTTTTGCTCGGTATTTTCAGCTTACCGAAACGATTCCGCGTTGCTGTGTTTTTCACACTTGTGGGAATACTTTCGGTGCGTAATCGGCAGAAAATAGGAAAACAAACATCGAAATTTGCAAAACAAAATTTTTAACTTCAACAAATCACTCAATAATAACAATAATGTCTTCTAGCGAAGACGAAGACATTATAACTTGCTACATTTATAACCGAAACGAGTTTTTTACTGACTTTGTTCTTCTTCTTTTATTACGCCGCAAAAATGTATGCAGTAATTCCTCAAATTTTACTGACCGGTCTTACCGCGTTGCGGTATACCGAAATTAATCCGCTCCGATTTCATGTATGCAACACTAATGTGAAAGTGCCAATTGAAATACATGTGGTCAGTAAGGTTTCGGTATACTTTCGGTAAAAACCAAAAATGTCGATCCGATACCGCACCGAGTAATGTGAAAGCGCTCTAACTTGAAAAACGCTAGCAAACACACAAGCTTTTGCACGATTAACACGTTAAAGAAAGTATAATTAAAAAAAAGACGATCATTTCATAACCTATAAAACAGAAAGAAGAAGAGCGACTTACTACTGCGATAGGATTCTTGTTGGGCCATGCTTACTGGCGTCCATTTTGTTTACTTCTCATTTTGACGTTTCTCCCAAATTCGCCAAAAAAAATATCGATAACACGAAGAACACAGGGTTGCATTGAGAAAACTATCGTGATAATCTCGAGATTCATTTTAAATCGCGAATTTTTGGTAGCGGATTTTTGTACGGCAAACCTCGAATTTCAATCGAAGATTTTGTGTCAACCTCGAAAAAAGTAGATAATCTCGTATATGCAGTAACAGTATCAACCAACCTTATGGGAAACAATGTATTTGATTAGTGGTGATTCGCTAGTCGGTAACGCTATCGGTAACAACCAAATGAATTTTGGTTTTCAGCCGTAACGCTAACCAGCTGATCGATTGTTTGTTTCAGTTGTTCACTGTCATGACCCAATAATAATATGGTCGTAGCAATCAAAAGAGAACACGCAATTAGCATTAATACAAAATATGATAATTTCGCAACCTAAAAAACCAAAAGAAAAAGAGCGACTCTATTACTATGGTCACCTTTATTGGGCTATGATCACTGTTCAGCTGTTTACTGTACTGCACCAATAATCGACCAAATTAATACCGATACTGTTACTATTATGGAAATAAAGTTAATGCATAACTAATTTAAGCTTATAACGCACAGTCATAACGTTAAGGCACAAAGTTATAACTAGTGCATGGAATTTCATGTACTAAAAAATAAAAAATATGCGCATAAAAAATGCAACAAAAACTGAGAAATATGCATGAAAAATAAAAAAAAAAATGAATTAATTCAAATTTTTTCAACTTCAGATAATTCATGTTTATTGAAGTTACAATAGTTAAATAAATTAGGTACAAACATTTTTTAATTCAATTTTGCTCTTACGTTGTACGTTTATACATATCGTTAGCTTAGAGTGCAAACTGTGTAAGTCCACTTTTTATGAAAAACTGTATTTTTATGTAGAACGCTAGAAAAATCAAATACGCACCACGCTAAACAAGTCTGTGATACTTGTCATATTTCTAATCGTTGTTATTCAGCGATACGCAAATTGTGTAAGTCCAAAATATTTACATGAACAGATTTTTTTTTATTTCGAAATTTGTTAATTTTTTGTTTTTTTGTCTCTCCTACAATGTTTGAAAAAAGGACTTACAAAATTTGCACTCTAAGCTAGCAATATGTATGTATGTTTTTATAGATATGTACATAAATTCAGTCTTGAACATTTCATAATTTGTAAAGGTTAATCCTTATTTAACGTTTCATTAGCATACACAATGAAATATTTTTTTCATATTCTCAAAAAGAAAACTTTGCCGATTCGGTCGAAAAAAGCTCTTATACATAGAAAACGAACGTTCTACATCATAGATGGCCAAAACTATCACATTCAAACATTTCTATTTTATGAAGCGATGAGAGAATGAGGAGAATAGGCGCATTTCAGTTATTACATCTGGGTCTGAGTCAAGATAAATTTTTACTGAAACAATCCGGATCATAATGAAATTTGGCTGCACTTGAAAAGAAGTAAAAAGAAGAAGAAATATCAACAAACCATTTGTGATTTGAGAAAGTAAAAAAAAAACAAAATAAAAAATCATGGATCAAGAATTATTTGAGGCAAATTTATATATAATTTAAATATATGACCTTTATACTCATATTCATATATATAGTACTTCTATATTGATAGTATTCTATCTGTGCAATGTGTATGAATTCATCCAAAAATTTTGTGCAACTGGCAGTTCTGCGCATGCGCCTCAATTACATTTAATGTCATCTGTGAATATGTGTGACAAATACATTCAATTGAGTTCACAGGCGTTTGAAAAAAAAATTGAAAGGCATCATTGTGTTCTAGGGGACTTATACCCCTTTGATTTTAGTTTTTGAATTTGTTTATAATTAATATAAGAAATTTGCCACATTTATTTTAAGATGCAAACTTTTGTTAATTTTTTTTTATGAAAATTAGTGGAAATGTTCTAGAAAAATCTATTTTATATGCACTCATATTTTTATGAATCGCGGCGGAAAGCGTTTCATGTTAAAATCCTGTGGTCCGATCCATGGGCATTATATCAAAAAGTCGAATTCTGCCGTTTGAGGGTTATGTTTGTAAAGTATGTACGTTCGAATGCCGCCAACACGGTGAGTACTGCGAATTTCCAAACTGAATAACAGGACAATTTAGGCAACGAACTTTTGGACACAGCAACATATGAGGACCAAAGTTCAGACTACGTTACTCCAAACCGACCTCAACAGGGGACCACAGGTAATAATATAACAAGACGGATGGAAGAAAGGACTACGAACCAATCGCTATATGTTCCACATATTTACAGGCGGATAAAAGGTGGACGGGACGGGACGGGAGCTGCAGTGTTTCGTCCGGAGCTTGGGATTAAAAAATCCTTTTTAGTCCCGGACTACTGCAGTATCTTTCAGGCATTGATACGTACAGGCGATTCCCAGTGTAATCGCTTTTTTTTGGAAATGGTTGCTGCAGATTCGAATGTTTTTAACAACGTCGTCAGGCATCAGACCGCACGCATGCATCCATTGTTTGCAAATGGTTTCGTCTTTTGGAAATCTATTTACATATGTATATATATATTTATATAACCAATAATGCACTCAAAATACGTATGTAAAGCTATTTTATTTATTTTATCCCTTTTATTATCACAATTATAGCACCGCTTCGACATTTTTTAATTTTTTATTACGAGAATCAAATAATAAATATGTAAATTCCCTATAATTTTTTTTATGTGCCGTCACTGCGGTTTATTTTGAATTCATATGTCATTTTTCAAATTTGATTTCTCGGTTTTCTCTTTCTTTTTTTATATGTCTGTACTGTAATGTTGGCTGATGGAACTCGTAGGTATTACGAATATAGGAGTACTATATATATGCTCATATTTTATGTGTTACTTCCATAATTTGTTTTTTTTTTTCACGGCGTCTGAATGAAAAATATGGCCGACAGCTGCTTGTGATATACATATACAAACAAATACCCCGCAGTAAAAATCTGAAATGAATCCTTTATGAATCACTGATGAAATTCATCATGAGGAGGCATCAGTGAATACTTTCATATAAAGGCTGCTGAATTTTTTCAAATAAATGGTTTGCTTTCCTCATGCCTATATGACACTACGTTTTTTCTCTGGTATTTTTGGTTTGGCCGCTGTGGTGCGGTGGGTAGAGTGCTCGCCTGCTATGCCAGAGGTCTCGGGTTCAAATCTCCAGAGCAAAAAAATCAAAAAAATTTTTCCTAAATAGTAAAAATCAAATTATTGGGTTTTTTAAGAGCAGCGGTCATCTCTCGGCTGTGGGTGGCATACCCTCCGAGTGTATTTCTGCCATGAAAAAGCTTCTCACAAAAAATGCATTCGCCGTTCGGAGCCGGCATAAAACTGTAGGTCCACCCAGTTAGTAGGAAAAACAAAAAGGAGCACACCTCGAATTGGGAGAGAAGCTCGGCCATAAAACTCGTCAGAGTTATAATAGCGCCATTGTATTATTATTATTATTGTATTATTGTATTATTTTTGGTTTGGAAAACCCACCGAAAGTCAAAATACAAAAACAATTCTTCTGTACGTTGAAAAGAGACAAATACTCCCTCAAAAACAATTTGATTGACATTAAACTTCAAACTAAATGAAAATAATAGTTATTTCAAAAATTATTTGTTTGGAAATTTGAATTTAAATTACTGAAATAAATTATGCAACTCAAATGGCGGGATAGCTATGTATTCCATGTTATAAGGAGAAGCCAGTGCGCAGTATAATTTTTCTTCCGGACTTCTTCTTTCCCCTTACGGCCAAAGCAGCAGCTTACAAGAGGCAAATTTAAAATTTGTATTTCCATATACATATTTTTTATTTTAAATATAATTTATTTTATAGTTGTCACATTGAAAAATTTGTCAGAAAAGCTGCCGAATGTCAAAAAACCTACCGAAATACAAGCTGGCTCGTTGGTTTTTAACCGCCAAGATGGTATTTCGTTTGGTTTTTTCAATATAGCTTGCTCGCTTGCACCAACGTAAAACGATAGTGATGAATATTCAACAAAGAATCATCAATGATTATTTAGCAGTGAAACAAATTGACTGCAAGGTATATGTATATATATGTATACATACACAAATGTCACTTTTCAGTTCTGCCAAATCAAAAAGCACTGTGCTGCCAATTCAGCACGGAAAAAACAAATCGAACAGGGCGGATCATAAATTGAACCAGCAATTTATCTGGTTTAATCGAGCTGAAATCGTTGTTGTTGCATTTGCATGTAAAAATTTTTATCTGGGTTAGGATCACCGTATGTGAAACACGGCTAATAAGTCGCTCACGCGTCTCGTCAAAACAATGTTGCCAACATTTCCAATCTATGCGGAAAAGGAAATTTTAAGTAGAAGGGACTTTTTATAATGCAAATAGTGCGATAAGTAAATTTTTTCAACCGTAATGCGAAACGGCTTACCGTACATATCTATTAAAATATGATTTAAAAGTAAATAATAAGTAGTGAATAAACTATCCTTTTCTTACTATTTTATATAAATTGTATATATATATGGTTATGGTTTCCGTAATTCCGCATGAATTGTCCTATAATGGCGTCCGACAAAAAATTTGGTCGCCCGGGCGATATCACTATGACACCAAACATTTTACCCCCTTTTCCCCATTGCTAATTGCTAAGAAATCTGTTTCCGAATTTAAGTTGAAACATTTTCCGCAGCAACCTGATTACTTGAAAGTAGCGCGTCGAATGAGCACGATCACAACAAAACCGTAGATAGTGTCGGCATCACTGGTTCATACAAAATGCTTATATGTGTGCGTTAGCAGTGAAGCCCTGCAGTAAAAATCCGCAATGAATCCTTAATGAATCACTGATGCAATTCACCTATGACGAGGAGGCATCAGTGAATACTTTCATATAAAGACTGATGAATTTTTCATATAAATGGTTTGCTTTCCTCAGAAAAAAAAACAAAAACAAATAAAAATATACTGAGTTATGACGACAGTGATGAATATTCAACAAGGAATCATCACTGATCCTTCAGCAGTGAAACAAATTTACTGCAGGGAGCTTATCTTGTGTACGTGTGAAAGCAGAAGAGAAAAAATTGGCACGCGTGCCTATGGGATGGCCATCTATGTTCTACATCCACAGAGGTAATAGCAGCATGTTTGAAAACGGCTCTTTCACTGCTATTCCGAGCGTTACCGGAAAATTACTTTACTGGTAATTTATGTTGCTGAAAATTGTTACCATCTTTTCAATTGGTATTCTGGCACAAATGGTAACGCTGTCAAAGCATTTCCATACGAACGGAATGGAATCGGGCTGAAATGGTAACAAATTGTTGTCACGTATTGAGGTGGTTACTTAATTTTCTGCTGCCAGAATACGAAAAGAATGTTTAAAGTACCAGATTCTTTATTTCACCAGTAAAGTAAATTATGTTACCACACCGGAATAAGGCCGTTTGTCGACAGGTATGCACCGTATCGAAAATACTAATAATAGCCGTGTTCACACGAAACTCTATTCGTCGTCAGATGACTGTTATGCATGAATATCGTTTGTATGAAACTGTCAACTAGCAAATTACAAAAATAGGCAATATAATGCGAAATATGTAATAAAAATATGCAAACAACGCAAAATATGTAAAAATATGCATATATGACCAAAATATGCAAAATATGCAAAAACATTTGAATGCCATTTTTAAGACAATTTCACGATTCGCAAAGATTGTTTATTTATTTTGCTCTACCTAAATCTAAGAAAAACATGTATTTGCATAGATTTCCATGCCCTAGTTATAACACTATTTCATGTTCATGGCTGGTATAAAAAGCAGCAAATGATAGTATATCGCTCATTTACTTCTATACTATCATACCTTAATAAGCTGATTTTACGAAAAAGCCCTTTAAGTTTTTCGATCGCTATATGTATTTGTATGTACATCAATAGTACAAATAGCACAGATAATTTTTTGATCTCAAACTCTAAATTTTCAATATATCAGACCGAAATTTCGTCATATAATGCACATACATATATGTACATACACACACATGCATGCATACCCATCCTTACCTGAAAACTCGCGTTTTTGAGTTATGATACTTTTGAAGTAAATAGGCTAAAAGTAAGTATATATGAAAATATTCAATATTAAATTGCATTAGTTAATATTTTAGCGATTTTAAAGCATAAACATATGTCAAAACTGCTCATCAATGCTTTTCTCTCTAGCTACACATGTGTACATATGTATGTACATCCATAGTGAAGGCGCGTATATACACCTCGTCGAAAAATATGAATACTGAGAAGAGCGCGCGTGAATGATGAAACTGACTATGGGGGGTTATAAAGCACACTTGGGGTGAACATATATTAAAAAATTGAGACCTTTTTTTTTTATTTTTTTTTTATTTGATTTCACTTTTGCAATTTTTTTGAATTTTTTTCTACCCTGCAAAAAAAAACAATATATAATAGAACCTATATAGCTAATTCAAAAATGAGCTGCTGTATTTCATATTGTGAACGATTTTCTATATTACAGATGTAAATTGGATGATAGATCTTCTATACACTTTATTGTTTTTAATTTTGAATATGTCATTATAAATGTAATTTGAAAAATGCACTTTTAGCCAGTTAGGAGAATAATTAAAACACGCGAAGGCGCGCGTGAAATTAATATCTGTTAATGTGATCTCATAAAGAATATGTTAGTTCATAACACAAAAAAAAAAAAACCAAGATACCTTTTTTTTTATTTTTTTTATTTTATTCCTTAAATTTGACGAAGAAATAATTTTTTCTATATTTTTTTATCAGTATTTGAAAAATCATATAAAATCAGATTTCCAAGTTAGAAGAAACGAGATTACTTCCTAGAAAAGTAGAGGTAATTTTCTATATTTAGATGTCAAAACCAAATATATACGTCGATAAATGGCTTAGATAGAGCTTTTCGTATCAGGTCATAAAATTCATAATTCATATGACATATTTTTTGTTCAACTTTGAGCACCCTGTATGGCTAAACGAAACGGAACTCAAAAAATTTTGCATGGGCTTTTTTTTGTCCCATAATATATCTGTCGATTGCAGTTAAAAAATATTTATTTATCACTACTTTAATTTCGAATTTATTTTTGGCCAAAAAATCCCATTGTGCGACGCAGTCCTCCTCCGAGAGGAAGAGGACGAAGTTTTTGAAATTAACTTCTTACTCGCTGGTTATAATAGCCGTAACGCAACGGATGGAGCTGTATCTTTAATATTTATTGTATGTGAAAGGCATGTGATTGATTACAATGAACGGTGGAAAACGGCGAGAACCGTAAGCATCTGTTGATTTTAGATTTCTTCCGTATTCTTACGGCAATTTGACAGTTCTCTTTGCTGTGACAAACAGACGGTATGTTATAAAACAATTTATTTAAACATTTTATAAAAAAAAATGACCGAATTCGAGGAAAGACTTAATAACGGCGTGCGTCGTCATGAAATCAACAACAAATTGAAAGTTTTCTGTTTTAAATTGGTAAATAAAGCACAATATTTACAGCTGTGGCAAATGTCAAAGACGGCAGTTAACGCATTATTATAACTGCCTTAAGTTTGTCACCGTTCTATATCGGTACGGCTTCCGTCCCGTCCCAGCTATTATAACCAGCGCTTTAGGCGGCGATACAGAGTTTTTATGGAGAGTGAAATTTCAAATTTGATGCAACGGAAGTTGGCCCCGGAAATAGCAGCCATTTTAGCTGATTTTTAATTTTTAAAAAAATCAACCTTGATATCGCGTGGTTCGAGAACCTACAACCCCTCGCTTCCAGACCTGACACTCTACCGCTGCGCCATCACACCACCTGCGTTGGGTATGTCAAATGCTGCACTTAAACTGAACTAACAATTACAACTCACTCACGTATGTACATATACGTGCAAGGCCGTAGCCAGGATTTCATTTTGGGGGGGATTAACTAAAAAAAAAAAAACATTTCAAATTCAAATTACATACATGTCTGCCCCGTTTTCTATGCTATGTGCATGAATAATTAGGTTTCGCTTATCACCCATATTTAATTGTTATTGCAAAATCCAATTAATTTCACCAAATTTATCTGTCAAATAAAATTTTCGTCAGCTGATTTTCAGTGCAACCAGCTACCCTGTCAAAGCTTCAGAGGGTAAAAAGTGTGAGTTTTTTACATCACTGAAGTGTACATTTTTAGGAAACGAAAACAGGGTAGCAAGTGAAAAACTTATGTAGTTTTTTTACACTAAATTACCACTAGATCCACTAGCCTAATAAAACCACTAAAAAAAGAAGACATATTCTGTTTGACGTTTTACCTTCATTTTGCAAACGAAAACGGAAAATTGAAGAGTGTAACAAAAATGCGCATTTTTTTGATGAAACGAAATCACCATTAATTTCAATGGTAAAATTTTAAATTAAGCTCTTACCCAATTAAGTTAATTATAAGTTTATGATTTTGTTAAACAATTTCTTAGACATGCCAAAAGCAAAACCGCAGTTATCTCTATCTTCTGGAAACAGGCGCCAAATTTGGTTCAGAAGAAACGGGACAGTCGCTGAACATGCAAATCGTTTAGAGAACTCACGGTTGCGTGGAATGCTGAGGAGACATGTTGCGATTCATACGAAATCAGCATTTAACTACAGACCGGATTTAAACTATATGGAACATTCTTCCCTTTTCATGGGTCGTATGAGTGAAATTTGCGTTTTTTTTAAGTCCCAAGGGCAAACATTTAGCTATATTGGGGTAGACCTTCCCAACGAGGTGTTTTCTTACGGTCAAATGTATGTCGCTCTGTCGCGTACTGGTTCACCACAAAACCAGAGTTTTCTTATACCTGGAAATGGCAACAAAACAAACAATGTTGTGTTCACGGAAGTTTTTAATTAATGAACAAGATGTACCTTATTTTATGAACTAATTTGCCTACTAATGTACACAGAGCCAAATAATCCTCATAAAAATAAGAAGATTGTCTCTTTGAACAGCTTCGTGGCCCAAAAAGAGGACAGAAGTCAGAGACGAAGATATTTCCATAGAGATTTCTTCTTATTTTTGGGAGGTAAATCTTTTTAAATTTTATTTAAAAGTATACCTTCTTACAATAAATAGAAAACTTCTTACTCAATTTTTCGAAGATTTTTCCATAGAGATTTCTTCTTATTTTTGGGAGGTAAATCTTTTTAATTTTATTTAAAAGTATAGCTTCTTACAATAAATAAAAAGCTTTCTACTCAACTTTTCTTTACGCATTATTGTTGTCGACTGTGGACCGCTAACTCAGTTTACATATGTATGTATATAAGACTAACTTTATAATAAATTTAATTAGATAACCTAATAAAAATAAGAAGAACGCCCTCTTTATTAATTCAAGGAGATATCCACATATATATTCGAAGATTTCTTCTTGATTTTATTAAAAAGACTATCCCATTAAAAGTAAGTAGGGATTCTTCTTAAAGAAAAACTATAGAGATATCTTCTTACTTTTGTTCTATTTTATTAGGTGGTTTTCGCTCTGTGTAGGTACCAAACGTTGTTTGAATTATTATAACTTGAAGTTTTTTGTTGTTAATAAATGTATTGTTTATAATAGGGATTGATCCCTGCAACCCCCCCCTAGATACGGCCTTGTATACGTGTAAGTAGATAACAGCGCTGTGGTGAAATATACGTGGTGAGAATGTTAATAATACAAGCAGAAATTAAAGTACACCGTTTGACACAACTCGGGTAACTAGCGCAGTAGCTCAGCTGTAAGATGCTAGGCTTCCAATTTAAGTGAAGGTGGTTCAAGTCCAGGTCGAGCCAATTTTTTGTTCTTTTTTTTTCTTTTTTATTAAATAATTTTCTTTATAATTTTTTATTAAATAAAAGTGCCACCCGAATATCGGGGTTACATAGATACTAGTTAATTATTAAAATAAAAACGACCAAACAACCACTATAAAAACCAATCGGATGAGCTTGCCGATAAACAAAATCTAATAACAAGAACAAGCATTGCCTTTTCTATAAATCAGTGGTCCGCATTTCTGCAAACAATTGTTTGCGCTCAAATCACACCGACACGTTACGCTCTTTCTTTACTAGATGATTTAGTCGTCACTGAGCAAGCGGCGTAGCAACATCGAGAGTGCTTGTCGCTTGTTTGCACGTTGAAAACAATTTACTATGCTACCTAATATCGACGCACGTGGTCAATTTACTATCAATAATTTCTCATACCCACACAATTTCTATAATTTCTGTAACCGAAATTGAAGGGCGTGCGTATTAAGCAAACTCGACTCCCAATTATCGTTTTGCTGACAGTTGAAACTAAGCATTGTGGGTGATTATTTGCAAAAAAAATTGACATTAGCTTTCGATATCGTGTGTGTTAGTTACATATTCCACAAAATAATAAGATTTTCTCGGATTTTCTATATTTTTCAATTTCTTTATCTATATACGCACGTAAGTCAATTTCGGTTCAACGCATATGGAAAATTTGCGGGCGTGCGTCAATTTGAGGCTTGTGTACATATATATGTATTATTTACGCATTGCATTTGCCCGATCACAGTTCGTTCGACCGACCATAGCGCTCTCACTAATACAATCTCAATTTCAAATTTGCCTACCATTCCCTGTAAAAAAGTGTGCGACGAGTCTCTAAAAAGATTTGTCCGGGAGCGCTCTCTTTCGGGTACAATTAGTCTACAATTGTTCCCAATTGTACCCGAACGGGTACATATGTATACTAATTGTAGACGAATTGTACCCGAAAGGGTATCAAACGGGTACAATTAGTCGCACAAATGTATGTGTCGCATTTGCTACCTGTTCGGGTACAAAACGGGTACAATTGTGCGCTTTTGCTACCCGTTCGGGTACAAACTGGGTACAATTAGTCTCTTCATAGGACATGCTCAAACAAAAGAGAACACTTCAACCCATATAAAGAGATACAAATGGGTAGTAATCGCATGCTCCCTTGCGAGTTGTCCCGGATGTATCCCGGAGTGATCGCATTTTTTGCAGGGTTGCTATAAATCAATGGTAGGCAAATTTGAAATTGAGATTGTATTAGTGAGAGCGCTATGGTCGGTCGAACGAACTGTGATCGGGCAAATGCAATGCGTAAATAATACATATATATGTACACAAGCCTCAAATTGACGCACGCCCGCAAATTTTCCATATGCGTTGAACCGAAATTGACTTACGTGCGTATATAGATAAAGAAATTGAAAAATATAGAAAATCCGAGAAAATCTTATTATTTTGTGGAATATGTAACTAACACACACGATATCGAAAGCTAATGTCAATTTTTTTTTGCAAATAATCACCCACAATGCTTAGTTTCAACTGTCAGCAAAACGATAATTGGGAGTCGAGTTTGCTTAATACGCACGCCCTTCAATTTCGGTTACAGAAATTATAGAAATTGTGTGGGTATGAGAAATTATTGATAGTAAATTGACCACGTGCGTCGATATTAGGTAGCATAGTAAATTGTTTTCAACGTGCAAACAAGCGATAAGCACTCTCGATGTTGCTACGCCGCTTGCTCAGTGACGACTAAATCATCTAGTAAAGAAAGAGCGTAACGTGTCGGTGTGATTTGAGCGCAAACAATTGTTTGCAGAAATGCGGACCACTGCTATAAATAGAATTTGTACAAACAAAAACACACAACCACATGTATGTACATACGATAGTTTTCATTGCAATATCCCTGCAAAAAAATGTGCGATTAATCCCGATATACATAGATTTGTCTCGGATTGATTTCTTTCGGGAACAATCGGTCCACAATTAGTCCCCGATTGTTCCCGAACGGGTATAAATGTAGACTAATTGTGGACCAATTGTTCCCTAACGGGTATAAATCTAGATTGATTATATGTAGAAATTTTACAAAAATATTCAATGTATGTATTAAAAGAACATTAGGTAAAACTAATTGGACACGCTTTCTTTTAATAACAATGATGAATAATAATTTTGACAAAATTTTACCAAAAATATCCATTGAAAAATCAATTACGATTATACACTGAAAACTGACTATTTAAAAAATTTTAATTTATTGAATAGATTTTTTTACAAAAGTAAAACTTATTGTATAATCTTTATTTAAATAGGCATGAACATTTATAATTTTGAAAGATTGTTATAAAAAATAGCCTTGGCTAGCAACTATGAAAAATTCCTCACATATCTTTTACACTCGCATAATGCATTCTCAAAACTTTAAATATTTGGAGAAAATACTTAATTTTTTTAAAAGATTTCACTACAAGATGAAATCTAATCGAATAAACTCTTCTAATATATATAACAATTTATAATTTTTGGACATTTTCATAAAAAATAGCCTTGGTTTACAACTTTGGATGAAAGCGATTAATCTACATTTGTACCCGTTCGGGTATACAAGTTGAACAATTAGTAGTCTCTTCATAGGACATGCTCGAACAAATGCGATCAATTCGCTCCATATAAAGGGATGTTAATTGTATTAGTCGCATTCTCCCTTCCGATTGGTCCCGGACACGTCCCGGATTAATCGGATTTTTTCAGGGATGTATTTTCAAATTCGCTTCTCATATGATATGTATATGAAACTTGTTACTTGTTGCTTTCGAGCCAATATAAATTGAAAACACAATTATTTGTAATATTGAACAAGATGTAAGAAGTTAACTTCTATCACGTGTACTATGCTACACGCGGGTTTTTTTGTTTTGTTTTGTTTTGTTTTTGTTTGTGGTGTCATTCATGCTAAAAGGGCTTCAACTCGAAGCCGCTATCCTTCCCCGTTTCGTGCAGTCACTAAGGATCCCAGGTTATGTGTGAAATCAGGGACAGCCTGGGGAGGTTTGAACCCCCGCCGTCATGTGGGGGGGCCCAGAGCCATCCATGCAAAGACAGGAGTATTCTCAACTGCATCTGCACCGCCAACTTAACGGCGACGGCTGGGAACGTACTCCGAGACTTGCCAAGTTTTAACGGGGCGGAAGACGGTTGCGACATTAGCCTTACAGCCATTTTTGTGGGGTGTCACCCCCACATACTCAGGTGTCAGATTGCCACGCCCGCCAGCTCGAAGCAAACTAATCCGAATAGAAAAGCCAGAGAAAGTCCGTAGACAAAGCAAGGTCAAAATGGAGGAGTGGTCCTCACCTACTTTATCTGTTCCCCGTCCTAGATGGTTGGGGTTAACAGTTAAAGACCTGCGCAAGCTCACTCGCTTTTCTTTGAACACTGTGTGATTCGGTGTCATTGCCAATGTTATGCTTGATTCGGTTTAACATACGATCAGCACTCGCACGACAGTATATGCTAGCATGAGTTGAGTGACAATGCAGTTTGCTCATTTCCATTTAGCCATGAACACACAGGCTTGAGTATATTTTCTGTGCCTTGCGAGTAGTGTGGGAGAGGACAGTAAAAGCACTAGAAAAATAAACGAATCAACCGAATCATTCTAGTTTGTTTGAGTGAATGCAGTGAAGTAAAACGACGCAGCAATGGAAGAAGTAAGTTTCTACTTATTTGTGTATACATACATATATGTACATTAATTTGATAGCTTGTACTTATGTATATATGTACATATGAACATATATATGTACATACATACATTTGTTTTATTGTAATTATATTGATTAGTTAAACTAAATGAAATATATGTATATACGTATATGTGTATATGTATATATTTTAATAAAATAAATATTTACTATTATAGTTGTAGTAATAGTATTTGGCTGATATACTAATTATTAGGGCAACAGAAGATGTGCAAATGCATATTTTTCTGTTGCAGTCCTATTTACATATGATAAATATATGTCGGCGTTTTAGCTCAAGACGAAGAGAATAAGCCTATCTTGTTAGGGCATATTTTCGCATATTTAGGTCAAAAGGCTTATTTTTGCATATCTTGACTTATTTGCATATTTTTGGCATATTTTTCTATAAATTCATATTTTAGCATAGAATTTCGTCGTATTGTTCCATCTCGCTCGTAAAATTGTTTTTATTTAAATTTTGTACTCTGGAAACTTTGTTTTGTATATGCGCATACTATTTGCCATTCCTCTTTGTCTGACAAGTTCAAGGCGAATTTAATAATTTTTGTAATGCTTCATTCAAATGTGCTACACGAATCAATTGTGTATCTACATACATAGGCATACATCAGACGGTGAATATATATTGATGAAATCCGTGGATCGCGATTCATATTGATAGTGTAGCATCGAGTATTGATGGGTCGAGATTCTGGCTCGCAAAATGTTTAGAAATTTCGAAATCCACAATGACAATAAACGAATTGAAAGTGAAAGTGCGAAAAGGACGGAAGTAAAATATCGCAATATTCATATAGAACATGTAGCACTACACCCTACACAGTGACTGAAATTCTTGCTTTTAAATACGCCCCGATACCTTCAGTTGACGTGGAGAGATCTTTTTCTACGTTTAAAAACTTACCGCAACAATCGACATAGTTTTCTATTTCAAAATTTATCGCAAAATTTTGTAGTTTACAGCAATAGCAATTTGAATAAATAAGTATGCAATTTGATTATTTTTTAGGGAAATACATTAATTTTCCAAACCCCTTCTTTAGAATTTCTCCCAATTATTTTATGTTACAACAGGTATATCTTAAAAGTTTGAAATATCTAAGTGAAACACCGAAACACGTCAACTTAATTTTTGCCTGTATAATACAATGACGTATTCAGAATATCCGTAATAAATTTTGATTTCGAGATATTTAGGAAAGAAGTTTAAGATCTCTGATAGTGAATTCTTTGTCGTTTGTAAACTTTACCCAAATTGATTAAATTTTGTGATAATGTGTCGGCCTACGGATGGGTTGAACTCAAATAAATCTCAAAATTTTATTTAAGTATCTTCAACTACATTTTTTTAACAAATGTAAAAAAAATTTTAGGGATGACTATCTAAAATAAAAATTGCGGAGGGTCAAACTTCATTTTAGAACTATTCTCCTTTGGACTTTTTTGTTCAGAACTGACCAGAGTGCAGCTGTGGCCGAAACAAAGTAGGTTTTTTTTCCGTCAGTACAAATTGACCCGCCATAATATATATAGATTTTCGTATGTAAAAATACTTGTTTTCTTTTGGTAACGAAGATGTGTTTCACAAATGTGTTTTTTTTTTTATTTCGTCTTTTGTACCTATAAAATGTACCTTTAATAAAAATAGTTTTTTTTTACAAAAAGTATTATAATTTAATAAAATGTGAATTTTTTATTTCCCTTTTGTACTTATAAAAACAAATATGTACCTTTAATAAAAATATTTTTTATTACAAAAAGTGTTCTAATTTTATTTAAAACTAATTTTTGATATTTGTCCGGGCCAGGGTTTGAACCTGGAACCTCTTGCATGAAAGGGGAGCACACAACCTACCATGCCGTATATCCTTTTATTAAGTACATAAAAAAAATTTTAAGGGCATATTTTCAGTGCTTAAACCAAGTTTTAAGAGCATATTTTTAGCGCTTAAACCATATTTTTAAGGACATATTTTTAGCGCTAAAAACGAATTTTTTAGGGCATATTTTCTGTTGCCCTACTAATTATATATGAATTTAGGTATGAGCTAGTATCCAATGCTACAATTTTACTATGTATTTCTTATTTCGCATTTTTTAGTAAAGCGCTTTATGTATTTATGTATGTACATATGTATGTATACTATTATAATTCCTCTTTTACTCGCATTCGTTACGTATGTACATACATATGTACATACATAGCTCAGTTGCATGTTTCAAGCCTTCCGAATCTATTGCCTTTCGAATCTATTGCCTTACGAATCATTTGTCATTCAACTCAATTGCTTTTCAAGTTATGAGTGAATGAGGGCATATCTCTTTTTGTTGACGTGCAGTGCAGAAACACTTGCGCTCTATTTACAAGCTCTTTCGCTCACATGTTGAGCCAATGTTATGCAGATCGGCTCACGCCGTTTTATGCGAGTGGCTTACATCGTGAAATGAGTGAATCGTTGCAGGGGTTTATTAACAGTGCCACCAAACGTGAAGGAAAAGTAGGAGATTGAGAGTGAGAGGCTTCATTTCCGAGGATCGGCCATCGAGTTAACACAACTATTATAAATGAGTTTTATGAATAAAAGTCTTTCGTAACATTTATTGATGGACTTTAAAAATAAAACTGAACAAAAGAACGGCGGTTATTTATAGATTTTTATTATAAAGTCCTCAATAACTGTTATGTATAGTTTAAAAAAAGTCAAAAATTACTGTAATTTTTAAATTTTTTCGATAAAAAAAGTCTTCAACTAAATGTTATTTGCGGACTTTTATTATAAAAGATTCTTAGATTTATTGTTTAAAAAAAAAAATATTATTTAGTTAGTCTTTTCGTTCAGTTTTCTTTGCAAACATAGCATTAATTGTTTAACATTTATATATATTGACCGGTATTCATAAAAGAGAAAATAGGTTTTTAAAACTGTTAAAATCTAAAAATTTTATGAAAATAGCATTTTATACAATTGTTAAAACCAGGGTTTGAAAAACTGCCAGCAAAGCAACAACAGTCTCAAAAAATAAGCTTCTCCTGATGTGCGAAAGTTGTCATTATTTTTTTAGAACTTTTGAATTTTGATTTCCTTTGAAAATATCTACATTCGAAGCACAGAACATTCGAAAATATTTTTTTTGTTTTTCTGTGCTGTTGTTTTGCTGTGTAATTTCAAAAGGTTCAGTAGACAGAAAACCACAGATACAAAAATTCAGTTTTCAGTGTTACTTTGAAATTTGTATTGTTTCATTACAATTATAATTTTGTTGCCATAATAATAATAATATAATACAATGGCGCTATTATAACTCTGACGAGTTTTATGGCCGAGCTTCTCTCCCAATTCGAGGTGTGCTCCTTTTTGTTTTTCCTACTAATTGGGTGGACCTACAGTTTAAAGCCGGCTCCGAACGGCGAATGCATTTTTTGTGAGAAGCTTTTTCATGGCAGAAAAACACTCGGAGGGTATGCCGCCCACTGCCGAGAGGTGACCGCTGCTCTTAAAAAACCCAATAATTGGATTTTTACTAATTAGAAAAATTGTTTTGGTGTTTTGCTCGGACCGTGGTTTGAACCCGAGACCTCTGGCATAGCAGGCGAGCACTCTACCCACTGCACCACAGCGGCCACATAAATTGCAAAAAAAAAAATAACCGTTGACTATGCCTCCTCGAAAACATGGGACAACGGCTATTTGGGATCATTTTGAAAACAAAATAGAGATTGGCAAAGCAATTTGCAATATTTGCAAAACAGTGATGAAGAATAATAGGGCATTCAATTTAGTACCACTTATTAAAAATACATAAAATAGATGTTGATAAAAATGACACGTTAGAAAATTCGCCAATATTAGTGACCTCATTTTCCGCGCGAAAACAAAACATTAAAGTTCAGATAAGCAAAGTAACCTTATTTAGGTCGTACATTGGTCTGGTAACCGAAGACAGTGTACCGTTTAATGTACTAGATTCTCCTAATTTAAGAAATATAATCGATCCAATTTGTGTCAGTTTGGGAGAAAAGCTTGGTAAGCGATTTGCTCTTAATTCACATAACTGTAAGAGTACTTTACATAGAGTTGCCGAAAATATTAGAGCTAACATGACAGGAGAAATGTCCAAAAAGCTGCTATCTTTAAAGATTGATAGCGCAACAAGTCTCTCACGAAATATATTTAGAATCAATGCTCAATTTATAACAAATGACGAAATTCAATCTCTTATTTTGGGTTGAACTTACAGGCATAGGTTCAAGCTCCTCGAAAAATCTTGCTACAGAAATTTTGAAAATATTGGAAAAATATGATGTAAAACTCAGTGAGATAGTTTCAATAACCTCTGATAATGGAGCAAATATGCTGAAGGCAACGAAAATATTATCAAATTACAACATGGATGAGGCACATGAAGAGGAGATAAACAATATATATTTAAGCAACATTGATAATTTGGAAAACCCAATAATTCGACGAATTGGCCAGATTGAAATCTGTAGATGTGCAGCACATACTGCTCAGCTCTGCGCCCTTGATGTCACAAAGGATGCGGAAATAAAATACTTATTACTAAGCTGCAGAAATTTCACGAAACTCATTCGAAAGCTTTCTAATGGATTTAAGGAGGCCTTTGAACTACGAGGGTTTAAACTTCCTCAACTTGATTGTTCCACGAGATGGGGGTCCTCTTATGCCAGTGATAGGCGTTTCATAGATCAATTGATCGCGCTCAAATCACACAGACACGTTATGTTCTTTCTTTTGTAAACGATTTATAGCCCAGTTAGTCCAGAACGTGTGGTCCGCTCGCTGACGCAAACGCCCGTATGCAATTTTTAGGATTTTTTGAGCCCGTAGCAATCAGCTGTTTTACTCACACATATTTACATATATATATAGTTTGTTTACATTTTAACAGGGTTACCGTTTAGTCATTTTTGAACAACCAAGATTTTTACTAATCTTCAAAGTGTTATGCGGATTACTCTTCAATACAAAACTGTGCATTATTTGCCAAATACTAATTTAATCGTTTTTAAAGTTGTCGTTGACGACTTTTTTTTTATTAATTTAGTTACTTTTTTACGGCTTAGTTGGTAATTAAAACACATTTTTCTTGTAATTTTGTTGCTACCCAATATATTTCCATCACACCTTGGTGATAGTTATCAAGGGCTAAAACATAAAATAACAAAAAACACAGTCAGAACATTAAATTTACAATTGAAAATCCATAAAAAAATTATATTGGGAAGCAACAAGATTCTCACAAAAATCTGTGTTTAATGAAGAAATCTGTACTGAGTTTCTGTAACTCATATCTTTTCTAGTATAAATAGGTGGTGACAAAGTGCGGATCGTATTAGAAGAAGACCACAAAGAGTTATCAATTAAGAAAATACCGCCACCATTGTGGATAAATACAATTTTTGCTTTAATTTTCAGTAATATCTTCATTTATTAGGAGTGTTCAATATCTCAAAATTTTTACATATATATATTTACGAATAGTTACGAATTTATGTTCAATAACCCAAAAAATTTGCAAGAGAGCCAAATTGGGAGAGTAAGACCTCGAGAGAGTTGATAAACGTTGCAAGTAAAATTTTCACTTGCAACTACTAGCAGCTTTAAAAAAATAGAAGTGTCAAAAATATATGATCACAAAAATTTCAATTGGAAATATACAAACATTTTAAACGCAAATTTCTAATTGTGTACTAAATAAGTTAGCGCAAAAACGAATCTTGATGATGTTGTGGAATAGCCAAAGTAGAATTTTGTTTTCCTATTTCAGTTATTTCCATTCATTTCCAATTTCAAATATTTCAATTACAACCTAACCTAAAAATCAAATTGTCAAAACAGCGTATCAGCTGTTTTCTTGCGAATGTTTACGGTTTTGTGTTCAATTACTTTGGTTGATAATTTTCTCTTTTTCTCGTTTTTACTCTTAATTTGACATTGACGCTCTTTTTGCAAGTACTTGCAAGTAAAGTTGTTGAACAAAGCTATTATCTTGTTATTAATTTATATATATACATATATACATTAATTTATATATTTACATTTTGTTTGGGATTTAAAAAAAATTTATAAACGTTTCTTTTTAAAAATTAAAGTAATAATAAACGGTTCGTTTAAGTAGACATACTATTTTTTCCATGTGAACACATATATGTATATTCGATAACATTTTACAATCTTGTTGAGTTAGTTGTATAATGTTGTGAAAATTACTGTTTAAATATTTAATAACTAAAAATGTTCAACTGGCAACCCTTCTACCTTGCAACCATGCGAGCGATCAGCTAACACGTTTTTACGTAAAAAATCAAAATGATTTTGATTTCTGCGGTACGGGCTTCTGCGTCCTACGTCGTTAAATAATCGGTTACATACAAATCCCATTAAATAGGTTGGATCAGCTGACACGGTACACGGGTTTACGTTCTCGACTAACTGGGCTATTAGTCGTCGCTCAGCAAGTGGAGTAGCAACATCGTGGGTGAATGTCGCTTGTTTGCACATATTTATATAACTTATTCTATGATGCCTTCCTGCCTTGACAAATTAATCAGCTGCGCCGGGTTCGATATTATAACGTCTTACGTTTATTGCTTCTAGTTATCTTCTGATTCTTAAAGTTAACTTAACTTAAAACCTAAGTTGGGGAAGCCTTTGCCGCCGTTGCCACTGCCGTCGGGCTTGCAGCGTAAGTTCTACCCGCTGCCAACGATATTCGGTGATGTCGCTGCCGCTACCGATATTTGGCTACTTATTGATCGCTGACTAAGCGCATCCCACGGTGCGAGGTGTTAACTGCAGTGAATTGACTGTCTCTTCATTAGCCGGTCTTATTTCATCAACGTTCGATTTATTTGGCGCATGCTGACTAAGCGAATCACACGGTTTGAGGTGTTTATTGTTAACCGCGGTGAATTCGCTACCTGTGCAATAAGCCGTATCTTTTTACATCGATATTTGTCGTCAACATAACAGTTGTAGTATTGTCTTAAGCGGATGTTATGCAAACAATATTTATAAAGGAATTCTGCTGACGATTAAACGTTTTGGGTTAACTCCTCCCTTCCTAAGTGAGGGTCGTTCGCGATCCTCTCAGTGATTTTTCGTATGGCAGCTTCCATCGTCTTCTTTGTGCTGAGTCTTTTTCGAATACTGAGAGCCAGCCATGTTATTAACAATACGGTAATTGCCGTTACTACGACGACAAAAGCCGTTGTTTTAAGACTGATTTCTCGTCTCAAGGTATTTATGTGGTTGATGTTCTCCACGTTCATTTCCTGTAGGTAGCTTAGACTCAGAGACTCCAGGTGCCCTACTAGATTTATCTTCTGGGCAGTCGGCGTCCCTGGCGTGCGTTTTATGGCAGCATTTCTGTTCCGGAATTCAGTGCCGTTTATTATCACCTGTTGTTCGAATGTTAACAGGTAGGTGCCTTTAACGGTTCTCGAAATTCCGCTCTCGCCCTTGATTTCGGCCGTATCATTGTTTATTATGATTATCCCGTCATCGATCTCATTGATGCCCTTGTTATGGTTAGCGGTGGTTGAGCAATTTGCTATCTCTCCTGCGACCAGCCGTTTCCCGCAAGTAGTGGTATTTAATATTTGACAAAAAATATCGAATGTTGATTTTTCGCATTTCACGGCTTATGTTTTGCTTCCGCAATCGGCTATAATGTTTGTGTCCCCGAAGTGAAGTACTAGCCCTTGATGCGGCACAGCGAAAAGGCTAATCTTCCTACACACTATCTTAGGTATTGGGTACTTTATAATAAAATACAAATTTTCCTTATTTTGTAAAACCTTAATTCTAGACATTCCGATTATTTCTAATGTTGTTACATTGGTTGAGTGCTCGTTGATTATTTTGTTTACATCGGTACCATCTAATATTACTGGGCTAACTACGTTTAGTTTGGCTAAAGCTATTGCATTAATGACAGACTGTAATTCGATTGTCATTATCCTGTTCCTTGCTAGGAGCGTTTCGTATAAATGGCCTGTATCTATTTGCTCCTTTTTGACATTGGTTATAATTTTGTTTATTTTATCTGTAATTTCTAAAATTTTTTGCTGAACATGGGTATTTATCCTATATTGTTTGTTGTTTGAGTCAACGAGCATATCCTGTGTCATCTGTAGTCTCTGGTGGTCGTCGAAATCAGGGGTTCCGGCAATAACCTTCAGTGCCGTACCTAGAAAATTTTGACTTCGTGCTTGTCGGTGGTGAATATCGACAGTTCGTAGTAGTGTTTCTATGTGCCCTGTATCCGAGTCTAATAGTGTTCTCATGTGTGACTGAGGGAATAAAGCGATTAGAGATTTCGTCTCATCTTTCATTGTTGCGTACAATGTCAAGTTTGTAAAATGCGTCAGGTAGCCGTAATGTTCCCATACTATTGCTTCTCCGTCCGAAATCGGAATGTAGTTGGCGTTGGTGTAGTCCGTGAGTTTTTCCATCGCGGCGGTCGTCATCATAAATGCCATTGTCATTATCCTACAATTAAAATAAGTATTGATTAATGGGTTAGTCTATCAGGGGGGCCGAAGGTTGTCCTTATGGACTCTCCTCCCCTTTATAAGAACGGTGGTACCCAGGTCCTGTTCAACTATTTCCTCTACATATAAAGCTGAGAGTTTATTGCCTAGTCTTCGATTAGCCCTCACCAGGACCTTGTCACCAGCGTTGTACGTCCTATTTTGACGGTCCTTATTGTGATACTCGCGATCCATAGCCTGCGTTTTTTTGATACGGTTCCGAATTGATTCCGTAATGTTGGCCGTACCGGAATGAAGGATGTCGATTGGTTTCGTGTTGGTTACTGAATGAATGGATTTATTATACTCTATAGTGGCCAACAAAATCAAGTCAACGGTGTCGCTGAGATTTCGTTCGAGTTTCAGACACCTTGCTATCTCTGCCAAAGTGCTGTGGAAACGCTCTACCTGCCCGTTTGAGGTACTGTGGAGCGGGGGAGCATTCACAATTTTTACGTTATTGTAATTCAGCAGTATTGACCTTATGGTATGTGAGTTAAGTGACTTTTCGTTATCGCAGTATATTGTCCTGACGTTAGGGAAAATGTTTATAAGTTGTAAAATTGTTGGTTTCACATCGATTATTGTTCTAGATGAGATTTTCTGTACTATAGCAAATTTTGAAAACTTATCGACACAAGTCAGAAAGTATTTTTGGTCCGTAGAGAAAATATCTACGTGTAATATTTCCCCAGTGGTAGATGGTATCGGTGTTGGTGCGATAACATGCTTTTCTGGGTGTCGGACATATTTTGACTTTGAACAGATCCGGCAATTGGCCGCTACCTCTCTTGCTTTTTTATCCATCTTTGGAAAAAAATATTCGGCCAGGATCTGTTTTACATTCTCTTGTGCCGCCCTATGTGCTCTGTTGTGTTCGGCTACGATAATTTCATGTTGGTCATCTTCGTTAAAGATATCCGCGACCATTTTCTCAGTATGGCGAAATTTCACATTGGGGTAAAGTTCCACGAGTCGGTGTTGGATTTTTGCCAGAACTGGTAGGCTGCAATGAATTGCATTAACCACACCGTCATTAATAACCTCTTGTATTGTTTTTAAAAGCGATTCTACGTCACAAAATGAAATTACATGCCTCGTCTTTGAACTAAAAATAATAAAAGTCTGCTTTGAAGGGCTTTCACCCTCCTGAAGTATTATCTGATTTCTGAAGCAATTCACAGGTTTTCCCACTGTTTCAATGGTGTAGGTAAGCGATTCCTCGCTATGTATGGTTGCGCAGTCAGAACTTGTTTTCATTTCAACTTCCATCATATTCATGTGCTGTCTCGACAACGCGTCGGCGACATGATTTTCTTTCCCTGGTTTATAAAAAATCTTCGCGTTAAAGCTTTCTATGAGAGATTTCCAGCGTTTGATTTTTGCGTTCGGATTTTTATCTGAAACTGCGAATGTCAGAGGTTGGTGGTCGGTGAAAATGTTGAGCTGATTTACCCCATACAAATAATTTCTCAAAGTATTGAGAGCCCAAACAATTGCTAAAAGTTCTCTCTCATTTGTTGCCAAATGTTCTTCCCTATCTCTGAGTGTTCTTGAGATCATGGTTATTGGTTTCTTCTCCTGAGAAAGCACAGCGCCTAGACCTCTAGAAGATGCATCGGTCGTCAGGTCAAATGGCTTAGAGAAGTCAGGATAGGTTAATGTCACGTCTTCCGACGCAAGAATTTCCTTAAGTTTGTTGAATGCTTCTACACCCTCTGGTGTTAATTGGACTTTAATTTTTTTTGACTGGGCGGCACTCGCTTTGCCATTTTCTCCCTTAAGGAGATCAGTGAGTGGTTTTGCTATGCTGGCAAAATCTCTGATAAAACATCTGTAGTAGCTGGCTAATCCCAGGAAGGAGCGAAGTCCTCGAAGTGTTGTTGGCTGCTCATAACATTTTATGCCATTAACCTTTTCGGGGTTCGTTTTAATACCCCCTCTTGATACCACAAAGCCTAAGTAGTCAACTTCAGTTTTAAAAAATTTTGATTTCTCTACTGATACCCTCATGTTGGCCTGACAAAGATTACGTAAAACCCATTCGATATCCCTCAAATGCTCTTCTGCTGTTTTTGAATAGACAATTACGTCGTCGACGTAAACATGGCATGTCTTGCCAATCTGCTCCCTCAGGACATCATCGATTGCCCTCTGAAATATACTAGGGGCATTTTTAAGCCCAAAAGGCAGTCGGCAAAATTCGTACTTGCCGTTGTTAACGGAGAAGGCAGTTTTTCCCTGTCTCTCTCCGCTAGCTCAATCTGGTGAAATCCAGATTTTAAATCGAGTGTGGTAAAATATTGTGCGCCCTTTAGGTTTGACAATATAACCATTGCATTCGGCATTGGGTATTTATCCTCTATGGTGACCTCATTCAGTTTCCTAAAGTCAATCACCAGGCGTTTTTTTTTATTTCCTACTTGGTCTACACCCTTCTTCTCGACCACCCAAATCGGATTATTGTAGGGAGACCTAGATGGACGAATGATTCCATTCGCCGATAAATCAGCTATTTCTTTCCTGACAAAGTCACCCAGACTCATAGGGTATGGGTACAGCTTAGAATATACTGGTTCTTCGGTCTTTGTTCGAATTGTAGCAACTATATTCGTATTGAAGGGCAAAGACTCGTTTGGGTCAGCGAAGGCCTTCTTCATACTCTTTATCATTCTACAAAACTGATTTCGGACACTAGAAGGAATTTCTTCTCTTCTTATATCAATGAAATTAACATTCTTACATTCGTGGAACAACAGCTTTTCGTTTCCGAAGTCGTGTCGTATTACTCCACTACTCAAATCTATTTTCGCGTTTACCTGGTTTAGTAGATCCAGGCCGATTATACCGTCGAAAGTTTCTATATTAGGCAATATGAAAAAGTCTGCCCATATACCAAATATTTTGATTCTATACTTTTTATTCACATGGCTATTACCATGAAGTGACTTAACAAGAAAGGGTGTGGATGCCGGAATAATATTCTTAAATTCAGGCAAGGGTTTAATGTAGTTCTTTGACGCGCCTGTGTCTACTAATAATTTCACTTTTTTCCCATGGTGCCCTATTCCTCGCTCGATCCACGGGAGCAAGGACGTCCCCCTAAAAAATTGAGTTGCTCTTCCTCGAGGTCCTCGGTTGCCTCTTCGGCCTCCTTGTAATAGGCGATCTCTTCACTCTCCTGGCTTAATTTGTTTACTCTTTGCATTTTTGGACTAGTACTCCTACCTGATTCGGCTTGTCGTTTAGCAATTTGCTGTTTTCCGTTAAAGCTAGGGCCCTGATTTATGTTGCTTCGATATTGTTGCTGGCCCTGGTTTATTTTTTGCGATTGACGCCAGTTGGTATTCTAGCGCAGCCGCGATTCTGATGGGTCTATGTCCATTGGTGTTGGTTGATCCTGTTGATCGTTTGTGTTACTATCCCTTTTCGGTTGTCTATTAGAAAAATGTGGGTTCTTTTGTGGTGCTCGAGTTCTTTGTTCCGAGGTACTGTCACCGATTCTCTTGAATTTGTTAGGGTCTTCGTTAGACGCCGCGAAGCTTGTAGCGAACGCGTATCGTTGGCAAATCGTCTGGTCGAGACGCGAAAATAATGTCGCACAAAGGTCTTTTCAGACCCGAACTAAATACCCTCAATGCGTCTGCCCGATACTTTGCGCAAATTGATTCGGCAATGGAACCGTCGTGGGTCATAATAGTTTTATTTGTGAGGAGAGTTAATTTCTTCTCCACCTCATCGAAGTATTTTAGAACCGAAAGGTTGCCCTGACGAAGGGTAGAACGCTCCTGTTCTATAAGGTATATCGGTCGCTTGTTCGCGTATGTGAAGTCCAGTCTCGCAATAATTGCGTCGAAATTAAGAACTGTATTGAACGAGGCCAATACGGCATCAGCGGATCCTTTCAGTTTGTTTCTAATTATCCCTACAGCTTGGTAATGCCTCGAGCTACCCCGATATTCCCGAAATACCTCATACGCTGTGTGGGCGGCCTGGTGCCATGAAACGTAAGTGCTGATTTGTCCATCGAACTCCGGCAAAGATTTCACTAGATCTAAAGGCTCTTCACATTTAACCCCTGGTATGATTTTCACCGGCTCAAAAGTTTGTGGTTTTTTCTCCGTTTTTGTACTCATAACCTGTTCTGTAAGTCGGTCTATTTTCTGTTCGAAAGCTTCTTGCTGTTGTTTCAGTGCGGCAGCGACAGCAGCCTGCACTAAAATCGTTATTTGGTTCGCATCCATTGTGTTCCTTGTCCCTGAAACCTGCAAGTTACTTATTCTGTCTAACAGCTCTTCTAAACTGTTGTCAGTATTACTCATCAAACTGTTATAAAATGGGAAATAATAGCCTAGCTGAGACTCAAAACACTAGTTGATTTTTATTTAAGTTCCTCACTATCACTTTTTTTTTTTATCTCTTTCTACTAAAGCACTATTATATTTAGATTTAATCTTCCACACAGTCACTTTCTTTATTATGTTTTTTTTCGAGCACTCAACTTACAATTTTAAGGTTTTCCATTCCATATTGTTATTTAAGTATATTATGTTATGTTAAGTATATTATCTCCGTGATCCTTCTGCGGGTGGGTATCTTATCGGTTGGGCGCCACTTATTCTATGATGCCTTCCTGCCTTGACAAATTAATCAGCTGCGCCGGGTTCGATATTATAACGTCTTACGTTTATTGCTTCTAGTTATCTTCTGATTCTTAAAGTTAACTTAACTTGAAACCTAAGTTGGGGAAGCCTTCGCCGCCGTTGCCACTGCCGTCGGGCTTGCAGCGTAAGTTCTACCCGCTGCCAACGATATTCGGTGATGTCGCTGCCGCTACCGATATTTGGCTACTTATTGATCGCTGACTAAGCGCATCCCACGGTGCGAGGTGTTAACTGCAGTGAATTGACTGTCTCTTCATTAGCCGGTCTTATTTCATCAACGTTCGATTTATTTGGCGCATGCTGACTAAGCGAATCACACGGTTTGAGGTGTTTATTGTTAACCGCGGTGAATTCGCTACCTGTGCAATAAGCCGTATCTTTTTACATCGATATTTGTCGTCAACATAACAGTTGTAGTATTGTCTTAAGCGGATGTTATGCAAACAATATTTATAAAGGAATTCTGCTGACGATTAAACGTTTTGGGTTAACTTATATGTAAAAGCATAATTACTTATACATATGTACGCATGCTCGTCGTTTTTATAAACGACCGCATTCATTGAGGGCCAGCAAGCGACTAAACGAAAACGAACCAATTGATTTGCGCTATTACGGCGCTCTCACTAATACAGTTGCATTTCAATATTGCCTATCACTGTCTTATGCTATGATTAAAATTTTACTGGCGGCAAAAGATATTTTAATTGTTGCAGAGTCCATCACAAATAAAACCAGTGATGAAAACTTTGAAAACAGCGATTCTCTTTGGGACTTCATGGAGTGCTATTGCGCTGTATTTGCCCCTTTACAAGAAGTTATTATAAAATTTCAAGCGGAGCACTTACATTATGGAAATTTTTATGCTGAATGGCTAAAATGCAAAATGATGATGATGAAGATAGTTCAAAATTCCTCCAAAGATTTCGTAAAGCAAATGGGTACAAAACTTCTGTCAAGCATAGAAAAGAGAAGCTCAAAAATGCTTGAAAACGAAAGTTTTAATGCATGTTTATTTTTAGATCCAAGATTCCATCATACTTTCACTTCAGAAAAAAGGCAGCGAGCCGTGACTTACTTAATACAACTTTGGGACAAATTACGCCCAGTTTATTTTACTTCAGAATGTGGTACAGGTGGTCGTGTTTCAGTGGCGAATAATAGCAATTTTGAAAATGAAGCAGAATAAATGCTAAACTCTTTTTTGACTGAAACTCTACAAAACCCCTCTGGTGCGGATTACTTTACTGATGTATACTCAAAGAAAAGGAATTTACATCTTCCGTTTCTGCGAAGCGACAGCAATATACTGCAATTTTGGAAAGAGAGGAAACATTCTGAACCTGAGTTACATGCATTAAGTACAGGGCCGTAGCTAGACTTAAATTTAAGGTAGGGCAGCGTTGGTTTAAGGTAGGGCGGAAATAAATAATGTATCACAATTAATCTGACATCGAGGCATGGCTTCCAAAATCAATCAGCATGTAGGTATATCACTTTTTTCTAGGTCAGTGACGTACATTTAATACCTATTTGTTGACACATAATTATTGTGACAGTACATAAGCAATACTCATTGAGAATAAGCCAACAAGATGGTTCAGCTTCCAGATTTAGATGTGGAGATCCACGTCTAAGTGCGAGTGAGTACTGGGAGATACAAGTAAATAGATACGACCAAAAGTACCATTTAAGTTTATTGTTTCTGCAAACTTATTCTAATAATAAAAATAGTAAAAGCATTCAAAACCGCTGAATTCTGCGGTTATTAAAAATGCGAAGAACTTTGTTCAGAGATACCGATTTTGTTCTCTTTTTCTCAAAGGCGAGAAATACCATACCAGCCATTCTCTCGTGACCCATTGACAGCATTTGAGGCCTATTGATTGCAGTTCGTGTTGAAAAGGTTGATTCGCACACTGCAGTACTACATCTTATGGTCGCTATAAATGCAAAAAGTTCATATGTGTCTTTAAACGCCTCTCGTTGCGGTGAAGATAGGGACCAACCGCCATACGCAAATAAGCGAGAGACAAAATTAAAGCCGGAAATATTATTAAAAAATTAAATGCAACAGAAAATTTAATTTTTAAAATTTTTAATTTTAATTTAATTTCTTTCGATTATTGCATACCTAATGCTAGATACATACATCGTAGTATAGTAGAAATATTGCGATCTATACCACATATGTGTCACTCTCATATTGTAGTTTAATTGAAAATTTTCATAGTAAGGCCAAATCATAGTATTGATATTATACTGCCGTCCTACTGAAGAATGTGGGTATCTACATTCTAGCTCAAACTGAAATATTCAACAAAACGTGTTTATATCTGGGCTTTTCAACATATGTTATTTTTGCAATCAAATTTAACCATTTTAGACTATTTTGGGTGTGATCTTTCTACTGATGCAAAAAAAAATTTTGATTTCGGCTTCTCTATATGCGAAACTGTAGATACTGCACTCTATTTAACGAAAAATTTGTTAGAAAACCAACTCAATTGCAGTATATACGCAGATACTGCCTTTTAGTAGGAAAGGCACACTAAAAATAAAAAGTTTCCTACTGATGAACTAGGGTATCTACAGATTTAATACGTTTTTAATAAAACAAATTTTTGTTGTTTGTGAGCTTTCGCTTCCAGCATTACATTTATTTAACTATACCGGTATTCTGTAACTCTGTCTCATCTCAAGTCTCTAAATTTGAGATTTGAGACATGAGACGATTTTTGTGACTTGAGCCAATTTTGGTATTCTGTAAGCCACAGTCACTGAATCCATGGGTCATACTGAGTAATATTATCAATGGGACCATAGGTCTGAATGAATGGATATCATTTTGAGATTCCCGGGCCCTCTAAAGCCCGGGCCCGGGGTAATTGACCCCCTCAGCCCCCCTGCCCCCCACCCTCTCGTCAGGCCTGGCTCGCTTACAGAATAACAAAAATCCGAATAAATCATATATTTTACAATGACTCGGACGTTTGCTTCGCGTACCGCATTTTCAAAGTCCATAAAATCATACGTGTTTTAGCTTTTTTCATTGAGGCTTTCACCTGATGGTGGAAGCTGTCGGCGGACATGAATGTATGTCCTGGTTCAAAGTAATAAAAAGGTGTACTGGGGGCCTATTCTGTAACCAATTTGCGACAATTTTCAGATCGGTATCGTAAATTTGCGATTATTTTTGCGATTATGCTATTCTGTACGATTTTTCGGTCGAATTCTATAGTATATTTTGACGGATGTTTCCGATAATCATCGCAGAGGTATCGAGGGAAATTTTTGTGTCGGTAGATTTTGCGATTATCGGTCGCAAAGTAAGTTACAGAATTCCAGCACTGGTGTGTTTGGCAGCAATAGGGTTTGCAAGAATAGCAGTGTTTAGACCACGAGTCTTAATATTTCGCCACCCCCTAATGCATATGCACATATACATACGCATATGCACTGTAACCTACGTATGCACATATATACATATGTATAAAGCCGTTGACTCGACGAAAGTTAACTTTTCTGACGGTCAGCGCGCTTTCTCTTTTTCTTCTTAAATTTTCACTTGCGATTTTCTAATCCAACAGTGAATATCAGTACAAATGTTCTAATTATGCCACAGCTAACGGGAAAGCTTGCCGAGTCATTGCGCTTACTTGGCAAGTCGGAAGGTTTCCAGTTAGCTGTGGCATAATTAGAACATTTGTACTGATATTCACTGTTGGATCTATTGGAGATCGTAGTTGAATATCACAAGATTTTCATACCTGCGCTGAGGATGTGTTACTTATGCCCGAAACTTGGACATGAACACCTTTGCTTGGCAGGTTGAAGCAGGTATCGAGAATTGCAGGTATACAGAAGCTAAAAGCCTTAAAACAAGTTCCCTTAACACGTCGTTAGGGAATTATTAACATAAACTATAATAATAATAATTAGTTATTAAGCAGAGCATGCAGATACGTTACTTTTGAACACCAAAAATTGATACGAGCCTTCCAAAGAACGTGGGTATGTACATACTGCAATTTATAATAGGAGCCCCATCATCAAAAAGCTGAGAATACTTTTTAATAACGCAGTATCTACAAATTATAGAGCAGATACGTCGCCTTTGATTAGGAAACCGGCTTTTATTTCCATCTGTTTCCTATTAAAAGTGTAGATACGGCAGAAGTTTTGTAGATACCCACATTTTTTATTAGGATTTCTGAAAAATGTATGTAGATACTGCAAAAGAAAGAATTTAAATTCGCAATAACTTCATATTCACTTGCAACTTGCAAATTTTTTTTGCATGAATAAATTTGGATTTTCAATACGAGTACACCTATATAATTATAACTAATTTTCGAAAAAATATGTAGATACCCACATTCTTCAGTAGGACGGCAGTATAATATTCATACCACATGTGTGTCTGAGGCACAAGAGAGCTATGATCTTTAAATTTGGTATATTGGTCCCCTGTAGGTATGCACGCAAGTCAAGGTGAGAAAAAAATTCTTGAAAATTATAACCATAGAAAATTTAGACACCTCATTTTTTCCATCGAGTAAAATGTGTTAGATTAGCACACAGCCTTAGAAATCAATTCCGCGCTTTTGGTGTGGTTCGCTCACAGTGAGATTAGTTTTTGTCAGAAAAGTGCCGGAATGAACCATTCCTTTAACCAAACTACAAAAATTCGATGGTCTTATTTAATTATATCTGTGGTGCAGGGTGGATTCTCCAGAGGCGGGCGCTTCATACAAGCTGAGAAGCCCGGCTTGCGTACATATTTTCGTTCATTTCATTTTACAAATTTCTTTAAAATCTGGTTATTTTACGTTTTAAATGCGTTTACTATTTAAGTTCTCAATAATATAGCCCCTACTGTACATCCGGTGCCTAAAAGCATGCTAAGAAAATAGCGCAAATAGACCACCAATCCACCTCACAATGTGTATTTTGTTTGTACAGCCAATCACGACACAGTGAGCGTGCTTTAACGTTTCCACACATTGGCTTTTACCTGGCTTTCAAAACAGAATAACATAGCTTGTTTTCTCGCTTTCTCTAATGAGAAATCAATTGCTTATTTTCAGACTTAAATTGAAAAAAAAATTAGCAAAGCACTTTTTTTATTTTTCACATTAAATTTGTATGCGAATGTGAAGCTGGCTTCGGCATTCAGTATTCACAGCCATATGCATATTTGATTTGATTTTCGTTTGCATGTACATACATACTTATGCACGTAATTTCTTGCATGTGCATGTACATGTGCACGTAATTTCTTACATGTGCATGTATCAAATACCAGATTATAAAAGCGTTGATTGTGATATTTGGCGACTATTGGCAAAATATCAAGATAATTTTAAAAAGCGACGGAAATCAAAATCGAATAAAATTTCACGACTTTTGGTAATTGGACCTCAGTTTTTCAAACACTAAAGCACCCATTTCTTTTAGATATTAGATAATAAGTAAATACACTTGCTACTACTAAAATTTCCGTCGGTATAAGGAAACTAAAAATACCTCTGCGCTTTCGTGTGAGATTTCCCTATAAGTTTGGCGTCATCAATCAATTCAATTGATTTCTTCCCAATTTATTCTAATAATTTCTTCTCTGCTTTTGTAGATAATTCTGATGGTAAAAAACTTGAATTTACTTTCGACTTAGCCAGGCTTGTTGATATGCTGACCAAAAGTAGCTACAGCTAAAATACCAAAAGTCAAAAACATATGTACCTACATATCTTCATAATATTCATTGTATACCTATAAAAACTTAAAAATTCTTTATCATCCTCATTTTCTCGATTTAATGCAATACATTCAGTTTCATATGTTATGAATATAAACAACAAACCAAATATGCAAACCGAATATAATCAAAGTAGAGCTCTAGATACCCGGGTAAGATAAAAAAATACATATGAAGACAACAAAAGAAAAAATAAACGAGAAAACACAAACTTCAAATACCCGAATTGTTCGAATGCCCGTACAAACATACGGGAAACAAGCAAACAAAGGAGTGTTCGAGAATTTGAAAAGCATTTATTCGGGCTACTCGAAAATGTTAAAAAAAGCGAGAGCTCTAAATCAAATTCAATAACGGAACGCAATCAGACTTCTAGATAATACAGCAAAGAAAATTACATAAATGACTAATGGTTATGCTTCACACATAGGCTTGCCCAGACAATTTATGCTAGGTCCGCCACTGGGATTCTCCATATCATACATTGCAACCGCAATAATTTTTTATCTCAAACTATGACATAAAATTTAATTATAATAACACTGTGGAACAAATTCAGGTTAGCAAAAGTTAGGTCGATTCTGAAAGTCAGGGGTGAAAATAGAGGCTAAATTAGAAGACCCGTATCGCGGCGTTTGTTTATGTTAGTTCGAATTCGTTTTTAATCGACCTTTGAACTTTGCAGTGAAATGCCGATTTTCCGCATATTGTTTGTACGGTTTTTTGGCTATAACTCGTCGACTAATTGATATTTTAAATTTGTATGTACCCGTGCATAGGCATTGCACGACTTGGCTGTATTTACATGATCGCCTATAACTTTTCCATTTTACCATGGATTTTCTTCGCTGATAGCTTATATCTTTGGCAATAGAATTGGGCTTCACGTAAAGGAGTAAAACCAAAGGTAAAAACGTTTCTTTTAAAGATCTTGCCTGACAAAGTCAATTTTTTCTTCAAATTTTCGTAAAAAATTTAGAATTTTCAAATTGACTCATCTTTATTACAGAAACTATAAGACCTAGAGGAAAATGTTATAGGAGCCATGTATAGAAAATTTAATTTTCTTTCGTTTGGTGTCACTCCAACGAATAAATATTAATTAGTCGAGTTATAGCCAAAAAAAACCGTACAGACAATATGCTGAAAATCGGCTTTTGACTGCAAAGTTCAAAGGTCGATTAAAAACAAATTCGAACTAACATAAACGCCGTGATACGGGTCTTCTAATTTAGCCTCTATTTTCACCCCTGGCTTTCAGAATCGACCTAACTTTTGCTAACCTGAATTTGTTCCACAGTGTAATTCATCTCACATCTCTGAGACATGAGACGATTTTTGTGACTTGAGCCAATTTTGGTATTCTGTAAGCCACAGTCACTGAATCCATGGGTCATACTGAGTAATATTATCAATGGGACCATAGGTCTGAATGAATGGATATCATTTTGAGATTCCCGGGCCCTCTAAAGCCCGGGCCCGGGGTAATTGACCCCCTCAGCCCCCCTGCCCCCCACCCTCTCGTCAGGCCTGGCTCGCTTACAGAATAACAAAAATCCGAATAAATCATATATTTTACAATGACTCGGACGTTTGCTTCGCGTACCGCATTTTCAAAGTCCATAAAATCATACGTGTTTTAGCTTTTTTCATTGAGGCTTTCACCTGATGGTGGAAGCTGTCGGCGGACATGAATGTATGTCCTGGTTCAAAGTAATAAAAAGGTGTACTGGGGGCCTATTCTGTAACCAATTTGCGACAATTTTCAGATCGGTATCGTAAATTTGCGATTATTTTTGCGATTATGCTATTCTGTACGATTTTTCGGTCGAATTCTATAGTATATTTTGACGGATGTTTCCGATAATCATCGCAGAGGTATCGAGGGAAATTTTTGTGTCGGTAGATTTTGCGATTATCGGTCGCAAAGTAAGTTACAGAATTCCAGCACTGGTGTGTTTGGCAGCAATAGGGTTTGCAAGAATAGCAGTGTTTAGACCACGAGTCTTAATATTTCGCCACCCCCTAATGCATATGCACATATACATACGCATATGCACTGTAACCTACGTATGCACATATATACATATGTATAAAGCCGTTGACTCGACGAAAGTTAACTTTTCTGACGGTCAGCGCGCTTTCTCTTTTTCTTCTTAAATTTTCACTTGCGATTTTCTAATCCAACAGTGAATATCAGTACAAATGTTCTAATTATGCCACAGCTAACGGGAAAGCTTGCCGAGTCATTGCGCTTACTTGGCAAGTCGGAAGGTTTCCAGTTAGCTGTGGCATAATTAGAACATTTGTACTGATATTCACTGTTGGATCTATTGGAGATCGTAGTTGAATATCACAAGATTTTCATACCTGCGCTGAGGATGTGTTACTTATGCCCGAAACTTGGACATGAACACCTTTGCTTGGCAGGTTGAAGCAGGTATCGAGAATTGCAGGTATACAGAAGCTAAAAGCCTTAAAACAAGTTCCCTTAACACGTCGTTAGGGAATTATTAACATAAACTATAATAATAATAATAGTTATTAAGCAGAGCATGCAGATACGTTACTTTTGAACACCAAAAATTGATACGAGCCTTCCAAAGAACGTGGGTATGTACATACTGCAATTTATAATAGGAGCCCCATCATCAAAAAGCTGAGAATACTTTTTAATAACGCAGTATCTACAAATTATAGAGCAGATACGTCGCCTTTGATTAGGAAACCGGCTTTTATTTCCATCTGTTTCCTATTAAAAGTGTAGATACGGCAGAAGTTTTGTAGATACCCACATTTTTTATTAGGATTTCTGAAAAATGTATGTAGATACTGCAAAAGAAGGAATTTAAATTCGCAATAACTTCATATTCACTTGCAACTTGCAAATTTTTTTTGCATGAATAAATTTGGATTTTCAATACGAGTACACCTATATAATTATAACTAATTTTCGAAAAAATATGTAGATACCCACATTCTTCAGTAGGACGGCAGTATAATATTCATACCACATGTGTGTCTGAGGCACAAGAGAGCTATGATCTTTAAATTTGGTATATTGGTCCCCTGTAGGTATGCACGCAAGTCAAGGTGAGAAAAAAATTCTTGAAAATTATAACCATAGAAAATTTAGACACCTCATTTTTTCCATCGAGTAAAATGTGTTAGATTAGCACACAGCCTTAGAAATCAATTCCGCGCTTTTGGTGTGGTTCGCTCACAGTGAGATTAGTTTTTGTCAGAAAAGTGCCGGAATGAACCATTCCTTTAACCAAACTACAAAAATTCGATGGTCTTATTTAATTATATCTGTGGTGCAGGGTGGATTCTCCATATCATACATTGCAACCGCAATAATTTTTTATCTCAAACTATGACATAAAATTTAATTATAATAACACTGTGGAACAAAAGCAAAAGCAAAAGTTAGGTCGATTCTGAAAGTCAGGGGTGAAAATAGAGGCTAAATTAGAAGACCCGTATCGCGGCGTTTGTTTATGTTAGTTCGAATTCGTTTTTAATCGACCTTTGAACTTTGCAGTCAAATGCCGATTTTCAGCATATTGTTTGTACGGTTTTTTGGCTATAACTCGTCGACTAATTGATATTTTAAATTTGTATGTACCCGTGCATAGGCATTGCACGACTTGGCTGTATTTACATGATCGCCTATAACTTTTCCATTTTACCATGGATTTTCTTCGCTGATAGCTTATATCTTTGGCAATAGAATTGGGCTTCACGTAAAGGAGTAAAACCAAAGGTAAAAACGTTTCTTTTAAAGATCTTGCCTGACAAAGTCAATTTTTTCTTCAAATTTTCGTAAAAAATTTAGAATTTTCAAATTGACTCATCTATATTACAGAAACTATAAGACCTAGAGGAAAATGTTATAGGAGCCATGTATAGAAAATTTAATTTTCTTTCGTTTGGTGTCACTCCAACGAATAAATATTAATTAGTCGAGTTATAGCCAAAAAAACCGTACAGACAATATGCTGAAAATCGGCTTTTGACTGCAAAGTTCAAAGGTCGATTAAAAACAAATTCGAACTAACATAAACGCCGTGATACGGGTCTTCTAATTTAGCCTCTATTTTCACCCCTGGCTTTCAGAATCGACCTAACTTTTGCTAACCTGAATTTGTTCCACAGTGTAATTCATCTCACTTGTTGGCCTTTTTAAGGTAGGGCATTCTAATTTTAAGGTAGGGCATTGCCCCACAATGCCCCCCCCCCCCTAGCTACGGGCCTGATTAAGTAACGTTTGTTTTGGAATTCCTCCAACTAAATTTATTTTTTATGAGTACCGGTCCTCGTGTTTTTATATATATTTACAGTATTTTTGTTTGGTTTTAACTTTCTTCGCAAACATAACTTTATATAATATTTATTATTTATATATTTTTCAGCCTCTTCATATCATTAATTGTTGACATACATAACTATTTAATATTTATATATTTTTTAGCCTTTATTGTTTAAAAAAAAAAAAAATATTTAGTTAGACTTTTCGTTCAGTTTTCTTTGCAAACATATCATTAATTGTTTAAAATTTATGTATGTTGACATACATAACATAAACATAACTATTTAATATTTATTATATATATATTTTTTAGCGTCTTTATTTAAAAAAAAAAATTTTATTTAGTTAGTCTAGTAGGGAATGTGACAATCCTTTACCGGATAAATCCGGTAAGCTGGGGTACTAGTCCCTCCTGGCACTAGCCCGACTGTCGTGCGAAGATTTTGTTTGGCTTTTAGTCGCCTCTTAAGACAGGCATTCCGTACCACGGGTATATTCTAAGCCCCCCTAACCCGCTGGGCTGTAGTGTTTACAGTATTTTCGTTTGCTTTTAATTAGTCTTCGATAAATACTTCTTTTGTTTACACCTATTATGGCTTAACTCTACGCTTTTTTATGGCCTTTTCGAAGTCGATGCGACCCTTAAGTTTGAAAATATCTAAAGAAAAAAAAACATGATTAGTTACATATTTTCTGACTGAACATAGATTAAAATAAGTGAATATTTTAAAAATATAAATACACGCGCGCCATCTGTTGGAACATAGCGGTGGTTATAACCTAATCCCATTAGTAAATATGTTGCATATTTTTAGACAGCAGCTAGAAATTACATACATACATACATACAGGTGAAACTAATAAAAGCGTGTTAAAAATAATCAGTAATACCAAAAAGCACTACGTCAACGAGCTTTAGCTTCGACAGGGCTTTTTTGCCACAAATTCCGTTCCAATTAAATAAATGGAGGACCTCATCGCTGACTATCTTTCGCAATACTGCGTCGATTTCTCCGTTTGCTGCTTTTAGCAGGAAAAGGTATGAAATCTGCAATTTTTTTTTAGGAATTAATAAAAATATTTGGTAATTAACTAATCGAAACTTACGGCGGCGTCTTCGAAATTCTTATTTTGGAGCTTTTCCTTAAAATCCAATACGGCATCGATAGACAAGAGGGGCAACATTTCCGACATCTCCGTATGCAGGTCATCACCCGTTTTACCGCTTATTTTACACATCATGTTGTGCACCTTTTTTGTCAGCACTTTTGTTTCCTGCAAAATCTTATGATGAGCCAACGTATCATTTTTCCCCTGCAGTAAAAATCCGCAATGAATCATTAATGAATCACTGATGCAATTCACCTATGACGAGGAGGCATCAGTGAATACTTTCATATAAAGACTGCTGAATTTTTCATATAAATGGTTTGCTTTCCTCAGAAAAAAAACAAAAACAAATAAAAATATACTGAGTTATGACGACAGTGATGAATATTCAACAAAGAATCATCGCTGATCCTTCAGCAGTGAAACAAATTTACTGCAGGGTCGGAACCCTCTAAAATTACCTATACAAAGAAAAAAAAAATCTCAATACTTTTTGGAGCACATAACAGATTACATCATAAATATTACATTTTCTTCCAGCTTTTCTAACCGCGTTTCCAAGCTGGATACCTTGTCCAATAGTAGCCCCAACATGCCTATTATATCTGTAGAAAAGATAATAAAATGTTTTAAAAACAAATATTTAAAATTTGTTTTTATTTAAGTGTACCTTTATTGGAGCTGGGTGCCGCTGCTTTGTCAATTATAGAGGGGGTAGCCAATAGGCGAGTTCCCGTGGCAGTGATCCAGATCCGGATACAAATTTTGCAAGCAAATGCAACAACAATTTGGTGATCCTGGTATCTGGATCACTGCCACGGGAACTCGGCAAATGGCTGCGATCTTAGTACTGAAAATAGTTCAATTAATTAAAAAAAAATACATATGTACATTAAGCCGTATCACGTTATATGGGCAAAAAAAGGTTTAGTGTGTGTCAGTTTTATTTGAACACTTATGTCGAAAAAACATTTTTGGTGTAAAAAATTTTTTTTTAGGCCCGCGTTAAAAACAGCTAAATCGCGTTTTTTGTAATTACTGTCTTATTTGATGTCGGATCTCTAAGATCTTTATATCGGTGAAAAGGTCTCGGTCAGCAGTATATTTGGCCCATATAAAGTTTCGACTTTAAAGGTTGTTCTGAGTTTTACCTTTCAAAATTTTGAAGTTGCTATCCCTAGATTTTTTCTTTTTAACCACTAATACAAAGCTCTCAAAAAACCATGAGGAATCCCCCAAAAAAAACTAGCTTTTATTCACAAACAAAAAAGTTATAAAATGAAACACTTGTTTTTTTTTTTATCACGCTTTTATTAGTTTCACCTGTATGTATGGATGTATGTATGTAGGTATGTATGTAGGTATGTATGTAATTTCTGGCTGCTGCCTAAATATATGCAATATATTTACTAGTGAGATTAGGTTATAACCACCGCTATGTTCCAGCAGATTGCGCGGGTGTATTTATATTTTTAAAATATTCACTTATTTTATAAAAAATTACACAGTAGGGAGGCACAAATACCACAGAGAAACGGCGAAACACGTCAGTTTAATATTTGGCTCCAGATTACGATGGCGTTAAAAAAATCCGGATTAGCTCCCATTTTCGAGATATTTAAGGAAGAATTTTCAGTTTTCACATACAAAGCGATCCGATGGAGGGGAGAGAGGGGGGGCTATGAGTAACTATTGTTGAGGTAATAAAAATAAAGAAAAGGGGAAAAAACTGCTTTTAATATCGTTCATATTTTCATTGTTTTGATGTACAATTTTCTTTAAATCAAAGAATAAAAACCACGTTTTGAAAGAAAATTGTATTCAAAACAATGAAATCATTCCCATTTTTCCATAATCTGAGTAATTTTTTTTGAGTGTGAGCAAATTAATATAAGAGCTCTGAAATTTCTTTCATAAATATCTCATTTTCGGTCTTGGTTATCATAGATAAGAAGATGTTTTCGGGATTAAAGTAAAATGCATTGTTGTCAATTGTAGGCTGAATAATTAACTGCATTTCTAGGGACAGACGACGCATCCAGCGCAAGTATTTATAATATATTTAGACTTCCGTTGTCTCTTTAGGCGCGTAAAATACAACGAACTCTAGCAGTATTTCTAAATAACTTGGATGATTTTACGATACGCACGGATGCAGAAATCGTGAAGCCGTTGTACCCGCGCACTGTGCTTAGTGGTCCCACTTGAATACTTGCCAAATATTCACTACAGCCATTATCATTCAATATAAATAACCTTGATCAGCACGAATAGTGCAATCATCAATAATTTTTTGCACATCATGTGTCCAGTATTGGTAGCTGTTCCATCGCGGTACAGCATACTCAAGTCAAGCGAGGACTTAGAATACTTTTTAATCAAAAGCTCATACTATATGGCGTTACTGCCTCATATAAATAAGATGATTTTTCAAAAAACACAGGTTCCCTGATTTTAAAACGGTATAACTCTTTTGTTTGTGAATAAGGGCTACAACTTTTTTAGCGGTGTCCTCATGGTTTTTTGAGAGTTTTGTATTAGTGATAAATATAAAAAAAATCTAGGGATAGTAACTCCAAAATTTTGAAAGGTAAAACTCAGAACAACCTTTGAGGTCGAAACTTTATATGGGCCAAATATAGTGCTGGGCGAGACCTTTTCAGCGACATTAATATGATAGAGATCCGACATCAAATAAGGAAGTTATTACAAAAAACGCGATTTAGCTGTTTTTAATGCAGGCCTAAAAAAAATTTTTACGCCAAAAATATTTTTTCGACATAAGTGTTCAAATAAAACTGACACACGCAAACTTTATTTTCGTGATACGGCTTAATGTACATACACAATTGCGGCCAAACAAATTGTAGCTCAAATCAGATCGGTATTAGCTTTGTTCGTTTACGGATATTTTTTGATGTTTTTCGAAAACTTTTAAAAACTAACACTTTTTCTCCGTTTTTTTACGCCAAATCTCCAACAGAAGAGAGCTAACTGAGAGGAAAACTGACATTTCATTTTGTGAGAAGCTGTTGAATTCTGTTGGACAAATTTTTGCCAACAGCAATTTTCCAACAGGAAATCAACTGATCAAACAACAGCTGACTGGAATTTTTGCAAGTCAAAAGATTTGCAAAATAAACAAATCAATTATAAAATTGGAAAAATACACTAAATTGGCAACAAATATGGATAAATTAAATATGCAAAATAAGTTGCATACTTTTTGCTAAGTATTTATATGCATATTATGTACATTAGTAAATTGTAATCTCCTTTGCCGGAATATATATTAACGTGGCCACTGTGGTGCAGTGGGGAGTGTTGTGGCCACTGCGGTGTGGCGGGCAGTGGTTAGTCTGCCATACCAGAGGCCGTGGGTTGGATCCCCAGCCTGGATAGATGGAAAATTTGTATATAATGAACCACGATCCGATAACAATAAATTTTCCAGAGGGGTGGTCTCACAGATCACAAAAAAACAAAGTACCACCCGCCGGACGCTTATAGTTCAGGAGATATTCCTTGTTAAATTAATGTATGTATGTGTAGAACATCTTTCTGCGTTGGCGGCTTTTGGTCGCGCTTCAATAAAATTACCCTCAGCCGGCAGAATTCTCTTTCTGGATTAATATCCATGGAGCAATCCACCGCGCTTTACAAAAATAACCCTCAGCCGGGAGAATTCTATTTCTGGAGAACTTTAATATTATAATTTAATAATAGTTGAAAGTGTTAAGATAAGATGAATTATCATCTACGGAATATTTCCTGAAAGTTTCACTGAGCCTGGATAGACAACAAATTCTAACTAAAACCCAATTATCCGGATTTTAAAAATAGGCAGTGGGTGGCACACCCTCCGAGAATAGTTCTGCAGTGGGTCGGCTTCAGTATAATGCGCCCGCCGTATTTATTTTCAAACCACTGGAACTTTCGGGAAATCTTCTATGGATGTTAATTTTACTAATTATAACACTCCCGATCGCTCCGCAGATATAATTCGAGAAAGGAAATTTTGCTGGCTGGGGCTATTTTTTTTAAAGCGCGGCCAAATGCCGCCAACGCAAAATTTTTTCTACTCAAAAGTACTGTGGATCGGTCCATAGAGGGTTATTTTTTTAAAGCATGGCCAGGGCCGGGTGCATTAAATTGAAATCTCTTCTGCGGGGCAGCAGACGCGAAGACATACTGCGGTGGAAAACAGTATGGACATGGGTACAAAGAAAAGCAATTGTTAGTGTGATAATTATTACAATGAAATCCTATTTATTAGATAGTAACAGCGAACCCCAGCGGCTTAGGGGGTCTAGAATATACCCGTTGTAAGGAATGCCTGTCGTAAGACGCGACTAAAATCCACCGGCCTAGAAGGTTGATTATGGCCAGAAAAAATCGTTCGCACGACAGTCGGGGTAGTGTCAGAAGGGACTAGTACCCGAGCGTACCGGATTTATCCGGCAAAGGACTGCCACATCCCCTACACTCACCAAAACCTTCGGGGAGTGTCTTGGTGGCTACAACAACAACAACACCATGAAGTTAATTGTATTGCAGATACATACATATGTGCATATATCTCCACTGCTTTCAGGAAGAATTGTAACTCCATTAGCATTTGTACAGACCAAACAGTGCCGATTTATTGTAAAAGAGAGTTCCGGATGCATTTCCGAACTTCAAAAAACCTTTCTGCGAGCCTATGCGAACGATTTTTAGATTGAGGAGGTTATCGGGAGGTGACAAAAGACTGACCAAAACGAAACCCAAAACGAATCAAAAGAAATTAAATAAGAAAAAAACTATGTTTTATTTTATTATTTTTATGTTATATGTACATATATACATAATTAACAGCAATAATTTCCACCAATTTTATTATCATTTTAATTTTAATCCTTTTTATCCTTTGAATTTGGGGCTTGTGAATGTAAATAAAAATCAGCTGTTTGCCAAAGCTGTTGAACTCTGCAAATTTTGTGTTCGTTTACCTCTTACGATATTTTTCTCTTGTGAGAGGATAGGTGACATTTTTCTCCAACACCTGGCTGTTGGAGGCTGCTGAGTAAATGCTGTTGGAGAAAGTACGCGAACAAAGCTATTATGTTCATATTTAATATGGTTCGATATTATATGTACTTGCTATTTGTTTATATTATGTAATATAGTTCGACATTGTTATTTGTATGTACATAGATTTTGTTTATATGCATTTACCTACATAAATATAATATGTTGCAACGAACTAATATTTAATGTAAAATCTTATATTATTTTGCACATTTTTAAATTAAACAAACATTTTTCTGAATATACAAGTAAATTTTAGTAGATGTTCCTAAAAATACGAGACCTTTGAGCACTCGTGCTTTAATAGAATACTTTGTTGTATTTTCTTTTTTTTTGTTGTTGGCTTTATCAACTATTTCTTTATTTAATTTTCTAATCTTAAAGAACATTCTTGACCTAAAAAATAGCCTTTTTATTTTAATATTGCAATTCACATGTTCGGCTAGCTTAATGTGTTTTTACAAAGGGCCTTATTTTGCAAAACGCAACGCGACGCAACGAGTCACCCAGAGTCACTTATTGTCGTGTTCGTATCTGTATCTCTTTAGGTGACTGAAAGTGACTGTAAGTGACTCGAAGTGAATGTGTTACGTTTTTTGGTGAGTATGTTACGTTTTTGGTATTTTATAAAACGCAAAGTGACGAAAACGGTCACTTTAATTGTCAAAAGAGTCACTTCCTTTTGTTCGAGTGAGCATTCGATATTGGTTAATTTGCAACGGCTAAAATTAGCCAATTTAAAAAAAAAACGGGGTATCAATCGACGCGTTTCAATCTCGCGAACCCGAATATGATGCTGAACAAATTTTTTCTTTGATTTAAATTAAACAGTTATTAATAAAAACGTTTTAACTTTACACAAATGCATCTTATTTTTTAACATTGAATAACACGTACATATGTATATTTATATTAACACACACATTTTTTTAATATGTTGCATATAAATATTTTATTCAAAGTTGGTATTTTATAAGCTTTTACGTTTTTTCGTTCGCTCCGTTGCGTAGTCACGACGATTGTCAAACGCTTTACGTAGCCTATTTACCACTTTTCTGGTTTTCTTCATTTCCTTAGTAATTTTTGGTGTGTTTTTTTTTTAATCGAACTGTTTTATTGATTGGTTAACCCTGGTGGCAGCTTGCAACCCAATAAACATTTTTTTTTTTTCATTTTCAATTTGAGGTTCATTTGAGGCACATATTTAGTATGGGATTTCGGGCTGATTCTCAATTTGATAGATTTCGTTTTCTCCAATTTCAAAGTTGGTACGAAAGGGAATGCAATCAATAGATGTATGTATGTATTACATATTTGTACTCTAGAGTACAGAAAAATGAGAGAGTTTGTGTTATGAGCGCAGAAATGGAATGGAATAAATAGATGTATGTATTAGAGCCCTAGATACCCGGGTATCGAGAAATTCGATCTGATCGTTTTTGTTCAAATGCCCGTATAAACATTCGAGCATTCGAGCTTACATACAAAAAAATGTGTATGGGAAGAGCAAAAATAAAAAAACTACATATAAAAAAAAAATAATAAACAAAAGAAAAAAAAAATTCAAAATACCCGAATTGTTCAAATGCCCGTACAAACATACGGGTAATAAACAAACAAACAAACAACTGTTCGAGCATTTGAACAACAATTGTTCGGGCTACACGAAAATGTTAAAAAAAAATTCGAGAGCTCTAATATGTACATATCGTCGTACCATACGAAAACTAGCATATTTAAAATTTCTGGCGAAAGCTATCAATAAAAAAATTCTGTACGAAAAGTAACAAGTTCGACTTTTGGCTGACGAAAAATAACAAGTTCGACTTGTGGCCGACGAAAAATAATAAAATCGACTTTTGGCTGACGAAAAGTATCAGTAATTATATACTGTTTTTACATTGAAATTGTTGTTGTTTAAACAAAATTGATAGTTTTCGTCAGCCAAAAGTCGATTTTGTTATTTTTCGTCGGCCAAAAGTCGAACTTGTTACTTTTCGTCAGTCACAAAAAAACCTATGTTAGTTTTCGTATAGTACGACGATATGTATTACATATTTGTACTCTGCTGTGATGTTTTTCATTTACCCGTGCGGGTGAATTTCGCCTGTGCCTTTTGTACAGTCATAATATGCATACATATGTACATACATATGAGAAACAAACTATGTTTTTAATAAAGTTTGTGTAACTTCACAAAAAGCAACAAACAAATAAAATAAGAGTAAGAAATACGGAATCATTATTACACACAATCATTTTCAACTATCATAATTTCAACCGTTAAGAGACTGCTCACGTAAAACAACGAACGCTGATTGAAATTTGCAAACATAGGTACAAAATTTCTTCGTTCCTTGAAACCTTGACATGATGAAATTCGTGAAATGGTACAAAATGCGAAATAATTTTTTTTTCAAATGTGTTGTAAGTTATTCTAAAACTGATAAACAATGCTTCATGAACACTTGAAAATATGTTTATTTTCAAATTATATACATATGTGCTGATTCTCAAATTTAGAAACAATATTTTCTCAACGTTTTAGAATTTCTTTTCAGTGTTTAATGGGAAGTCAACAAAAATAAAAAAAAAGTATTTGTTGACATTGTGTGCAGTGTTGCCACTGAAAAAAAATTTTACCGACCAAATTACCGCCCAAATCCGCCAAAAAAGGCCCAAAAATCAGAAGTCAACTTAAAATGGAATTACATATTTATTTTTAAATACATATGTACATACTAAGTAATCTTGACTCCCACTCATTTAATTCAGAACTAACACTAGACTGTCGCCGATCTCTAAAGGAGATGGCCAAACAGACCTGTCTGCACCTCGTGTAGGTCCCGGGATATAGGGATATCAATGGCAATTGTAGGGCGGATGAACTTGCGAGGCAGGGCACTACCGAGCAGGTTCTTCCATAAGGCATAGGTATGCCGTAGCCACAAACAGGTTAATTCTTAAACAGCATGTCTATAAACTAGCAAGCGATAGATGGCAACAGAAGCCAGTATGTCGAACATCAAGGCAAATCTGACAGAAATGGGTTCACAAGCGATCCCATCAAATAAGTACTCTGAGGAGAGATGACATCTCGAACCTTGTGGTGGTACTCACAGGACACTGCCTCATCGGGAAACACGCAGAGAGGCTAGGTGCACCCTACGGCAGATGCTGCATAAGCTGGAAAGATGATGAGGCGAGGAGACAATCGAACACCTCATCTGCCACTGCTTTGCTCGGCTCTTAACAGCGGCAGACAACGCTTTCTTGGGACTTCCTTCCTGGATAGCCTATGCAAAGTCACTAAAGTGAACTAGTTCACTGAAGAGAGCGCTCAACAAAGTGAACTAAATTTCCCAACTCTAATAGATATGCGAATAGTGTGTTTCGCTAACAATAAAAGAACTTTACACGGGAAAGATAAAATGTTTAGCGTTCGAGAAATTGTCTCCACTAAAAATATTCATATTACAAATCGGACCAAAATTGATTTTAGCCGCCCAACAGCCCAAAGTAAATTTATCGGACCAGATTTGGTCCGAAAGGCCCAATTTCGGCATCACTGATTGTGTGTAAATACATACATACGTGTTTTGTTTAGTTTGTTTTTTGAATAAAATATAAATAATTGAATTGAAATTGAAATAAATAAATAAATAAATATATGTACGTGTTATCCCATGTTAAAAAATGCATTTGTGTGTTCGCGTGTGTTCAAGAAGCAAGACAAAAGTTAAAACGTTTTTATTGATAACTTATTATTTAAATCAAATAAAAAATTAGTTCAGCATCGTATTCGGGTTCGCGAGATTGAAACGTGTCGATTGATACCCCGTTTTTTTTTAATTGGCTAATTTTAGCCGTTGCAAATTAAACCATATCGAATGCTCACTCGAACAAAAGGAAGTTACTCTTTTGACAGTTAAAGTGAGCGTTTTCGTCACTTTGCGTTTTATAAAATACCAAAAACGTAACATACTCACCAGAAAACGTAACACATTCACTTCGAGTCACTTACAGTCACTTTCAGTCACCTAAAGAGATACAAAATTCGAACACGACAAAAAATGACTCTGGGTGACTCGTTGCGTCGCGTTGCGTTTTGCAAAATAAGGCCCATAATGTCAACAAATAATCGTTTTATTTTTGTTGACTTCCCATTAAACACTGAAAAAGAAATTCTCAAACGTTGAGAAAATATTTTTTCTAAATTTGAGAATCAGCATATATATAAGTTGAAAATAAACATATTTTCATGTGTTCATCAAACATTGTTTATCAATTTTAGAATAACTTACAACACATTTGAAAAAAAACTTGTTTCACATTTTGTATCATTTCACGAATTTCATCATGTCAAGGTTTCAGGGAACGAAGAAATTTTGTATGTTTGCAAATTTCAATCAGCGTTCGTTGTTTTACTTCAGCAGTTGCGGTTGAAAATGATTGTGTGTAATAATGATTCTGTATTTCTTACTCTTATTTTATTTGTTTGTTGCTTTTTGTGAAGTTACACAAACTTTATTAAAAACATAGTTTGTTTCTCATATGTATGTATGTATGCATATTAAAAAAGATATGTATTAATATACTCATGTGACTGTACAAAAGGCACAGGCGAAATTCACCCGCACTGGCAAATGAAAAACATCACATCAGAGTACAAATATGTAATACATATGTACATACTAGAGCTCTCGATTTTTTTAACATTTTCGAGTAGCCCGAACAATTGCTGTTCAAATGCTCGAACAGTTGTTTGTTTGTTTATTACCCGTATGTTTGTACGGGCATTTGAACAATTCGGGTATTTTGAAGTTTGTTTTTTTCTTTTGTTTATTTTTTTTTTTTCTTATATGTAGTTCTTTATTTTTGTTTTTTCCGATACACATTTTTTTTGTTTGTAAGCTCGAATGCTCGAATGTTTGTACGGGCATTTGAACAACAAACGGGCTTCAAACAAAAACGATTAGATCGAATTGCTCGATACCCGGGTATCTAGGGCTCTAGTACATACATCTATTTATTCCATTCCATTTCTGCGCTCATAACACAAACTCTCTCACTATCCCTCAATTTTTCTGTACTCTAGAGTACAAATATGTAATACATACATACATCTATTGATTGCATTCCCTTTCGTACCAACTTTGAAATTGGAGAAAATGAAATCTATGAAATTGAGAATCAGCCCGAAATCCCAAACTAAAAATGTGCCTCAAATGAACCTCAAATTGAAAACGAAGAAAAATGTTTACTGGGTTGCAAGCTGCCAATTTTCCAGGGTTAACCACTCTATTTTGGACTTACACAATTTTTTTCGCTTTTTGGACTTACACAATTTGCGTATCACTGAATAACAACGAGTAGAAATATGACAAGTATCTCAGACTTGTTTAGCGCGGTGCGTATTTGATTTTTCTAGCGTTCTACATAAAAATACACTTTTTCATAAAAGTGGACTTACACAGTTTGCACTCTAAGCTAGCGAAATGTAATTTTTTCAGACTATAATTTAACATTTTAGTACACAAATATCGCTGATAATACATATATCAAACTCTTAAGGCCCTTGGCCACTTAAAATCTGGAATGTTAAGAAGAGTATACATATGTGTGAGTTTCGGGTGATTGACGCAAATATCTAAAAGATTTGATTCTCATCAACGCGAGCCCGAACAAGAACGTATAGCACGACGACTGCCGATTGCACTAACACACACAAAAAAACTCACACATACACACTGCTTGACATGCCAGATTGTCAGTTGCCAAGGGCCTTCAACTATACTTCAAAAGTATGTCTCATATTCTCTTCTGGAAATCTACGCGCATAGGTAGATTTTCAAGTTTTATGCGCCCAAAATTAAATTTTGTAAAATTGTTACAATTACAGAAAAAGAAAACATATCCACATATTGGAAATAGAATGGAGAACAATAATTCATCGCTTTTTTCCCGACCCCATACTCTGCACTTGCCCCATATGGTCTTAACTTAGCATATCTGAAGTTAATTTTTTTGTTTTTTTCTTACATATTTTTAAGTGCTAGTTTCAACTTGAATATTTATTATTTAAAGCATTTCATTTAAGTAATCGTGATGAATCCTAAAGGTTCAAGCAATTATTAACACTTTTCAATAATATCCTTGGTGTCCAATAATTCTAAGTTTATAGTTTTAAGCTTTTAAAGTTGGGATATTTAAAAAAAATTATCACTCTTTTTCATGTTAAAAATTGGTTTTGTTATGTTGCTCTGTCAGACTCAGTCAAATTAACCCTCGGACATGATATCTAGTACAATTAGTAGTTAGCCGACAAAAAATTACGTCGCACAAAGCCGCACTTCACTACTAGATACAGGGTTTTTCATATGTACCTACAATAATTTTCTTTTTGTGCTTTATATTTAATTTTAATGTTTATATTTCTAACGCATATCTTGGTTAATGTAGGTGATGATCGAAAGTAATCCAGATATTTAGCAGCGATTATTGTTAACTTTTTAGGCAGTATTTTTAGTATTTCCAATTTTTCAAAGTTAAGGAAGTACTTATCATAAAAACGGACTAAGAATTATAAAGCTACATTTTTTAGAAGATTTTTGAGTATGCAATTTTGCAGATCATTCAATTGTAATATAATAATATGCAACATTCAACTTTTTGAAAAATTTCATTAGCTTTTCGGAAATTTTAATTGGAACGGTCTCACGTACATATAACGCAAACACCCTACAGAAAAAAATTACTAAAATCGACGGAAATTTTTACAGCATTGAGAATAGCACTTTTTACACTAAAATTGGTTGGCTACATAACAGTACACTTAGAAATCTCCTCAAAATCTTCTATAAATTCTGGCCGCGCTTTGAAATTTTTAATCCACTTTTAGAAATTTCTACGATTTTTCGGATTTGTCCATAAGCTTAGAAATCCTGCTTAAGGCGATTTTTATTGAAAAATTGTTTACATTTTTAAACGAAAATAAGAGAGTCAAATTTCCGAAAGAACTGTTTGAAATAAATTTAAAAACTCTGGCGTATGATTTTTTTTTTTGAGTCACAGTATATATTTTTCAATAAAATCGACTTTTAACTAGAGCCCTAGATACCCGGGTATCGAGCAATTCGATCTGATCGTTTTTGTTTGAAGCCCGTTTGTTGTTCAAATGCCCGTACAAACATTCGAGCATTCGAGCTTACAAACAAAAAAAATGTGCATCGGAAAAACAAAAATAAAAAAACTACATATAAAGAAAAAAAAAATAATAATAATAAACAAAAGAAAAAAACAAACTTCAAAATACCCGAATTGTTCAAATCAAGGCTGCTGAACAAAATAAACAAAAAAATTTGTTTCAATAAACATATAAAAAAAATATCAAAAATTTATATTGCTTTGCTGCTTATCAAAACCAAAATATTTCCGATTCTAAAATTATCAATAAAATTGTATCACAATTAATTTTGCTAATTTGATATCAAAACAAAATAACAAAAAGGATTTCGTTTTGTTTATGTTTGTTTGTTTGTTGCTAAGATATACATACATATGTATGTATGAATACATATTTATATGATAGGTTTTCAGTTTTTTTTTATAGGCATAGGAAACAAAATTATTTTGGTAATCAATTTTTTGTTTGCAGCTGAAACAATAAGGGTCTTCATCTAAAGTCATAAACTACTGGTAAATGAGGTAAAGTGATAAAATAATAATTGTGATAAATTATCTGTCAAAATTTGTATGAAAATATATTTAAGCAAAGTTTATCACTTTACCGAACGATTTTGTTGCGTAAATTTATAAATTTCGGTAAAATTCAAGTCTGACACATTGCCAGTTTTACCTTTTCAATTTAAAAGAGGAAATTACGCCACTGTAAATAGGCTACGTAAAGCGTTTGACAATCGTCGTGACTACGCAGCAGAGCGAACGAGAAAACGTAAAAGCTTATAAAATACCAACTTTTAGGTGAAGGTGAAAGTGAGTGAATGTGAGTGATTGCGACGCAACGAGTCACGGCGTTTTGTAAATAAGGGCGAAAATCATTTGTAATAAGCAAGCCGCATTCATTCAATGCTTGAAAAACTGACTCGAGCTGTTGCATTTGCTCCATCATAGCTGAACTGGGTAAAGTCAGACCACCTTCGTTTAAATGATCTTCCCATGAACATGTTGGCTCGTCGCTGCTTCTAGAGAACGAACTGGGGATTTCGTCACTCAGCTTGTGGCATATATATACAGGTGTTCAAGGCCATCATCCTCCAAATCATCGAGGTGTACATTTTCAACTGGCCACTGTTTTGGTCACAAATCTGACAATCGAAAACGTAGAACACAGGTTGCTTCCACTTTGCTGTTAGACCTTTTTAAATATATGTACATATGTACAAAAGTAAATTTAGTTTATGCGTTGTATGGAAGAAAATACCCAACACCCTTGACAAAAAAATTCTGAAAATTCAGTGAAAAGTTTTAGCGATTTTTAACTTGCACATTGTTAGAGTAAAATTGAATATGCCACAAAACTGCATACTGAAAAATTGTCTGGAAATTTTGACAAAAAAGTTTTAAATTTTGATACATTTTATTTAAAGTTAAATTAGCTATCCTGAACTTTGTGTAAACTTTTAAATTTCCTTTTCTGCGGTTTCCGTTATAGAATTCGCTATATTAAAAATGAAAATTATTAAAAATACAGCTTCTTATTTCATCGAACGATATCAAATATAATTTCACTGCTATTATTTTGACCGTAGCTGTATTAATTTTTTGTTAAGAAGTAGACATAGGTATCGCAATTAAAATTATTAAATAGGAATAGAGAGAGGAATAGAGATAAAGATACATGCAGGTAGATATATTTTTGGCAGGACAACGTCTGTCAGGCCAGCTAGTAATAAAATATTCATAATTTTGTATGGTATTTCATTTCATTTTAATTTTTTATTTAATTTTTTTTTTTTTATATCGTCGTACCATACGAAAACTAACAAATTAAAAATTTCTGGCGAAAGCTATCATAAGGCGGCCAACTTTATGATGCATCAATGCGGGACACTTACCTCTATTCACAACAAGACTGAGGATTTCTTGGTGGTATAATTGATTTAGAAACAAACAACACTACTATTGAATTAACATTTATTTTTAAAGTCATATTTCTCACATGAGTGATATTTTTTTACTAGTTCTGGGTTTTGGTATTAAAAAAAAATTTCCCAATTTTTTGTTTTCAAAAGGATTTTTGTTTAGGTGCACGGCATTGACCGGCACTGACTCTTTTTTTCTAGATATTCTGTTCCCTGTTATTTTGAGTTCAAGAAAGATCGGTCCCGGGTTTTTCCGGTTTTAAGAAAAACAGGCGATTTTTCACGTTGGGAAAAATGACCCCACCACACACAAAAAAATTAGTTGTTTGTGGATTCGAGAACACCCATCTAGCAACATATACATCGACATGCTCCGAATCCAAAGTCCGCTTGTCCAATATACCCCCAAAACTTCGAGAAAATTGCGAAAAGCTAAAAAAAGCCCCAAATGGCACATTTCATCGACCTAACCTACTAACATGTATTTCGACGTTCTGAATCCAAATATGGGGTCGGTTTGGTCTCACTACATCACTTTTTAAAAATGTAAAGCCACATTTTTTTTATGTTAAATTGAATTGAAATCACCATGGGTAACATAATTAACAATTTAAAGCCAAAAAAGAGTTTTGGCCGCCCAGATTGATTAAATACCCCAATGTGCGATGGATCGGATTTTTGACAGTTAATCAGAGCTATTTTGTCCAACAGCTTTTGTGTGTCGGAGGCAACAGAAATTGTGATTATTTTTGGAAATATTACCAATTTAATATAATTAAACTATGATTTTTAAATTTAAGCAACCTTATTTTACAAAACGGAGTTTGTTTAGCTATGCTACTCGCCTTTTCTTTGCAAATCTGCTTTAGTACAATAGACTGAGTATAGGGAAATAAGTACAAGGAGTTTCAATGTATTGAACTTTTATTATACTCAGCTGTACTAGTACACAGAGTATTATAGTTTTAATCACATAACGGTCCGTCTGTAAACACTCTAACTCGCGAAAAAATTGAGATATTTTGATGAAATTTGGAATGCAAGTTGGTATCGAGACTGTGACGGTTGGTACTGAAAATAGGCGAAATCGAACCATGACCACGCCCACTTTTCCTATATATAAAAAATCGGAAATTTGGTATCTCAGCCACTAATATAGCTAGAGCGATATAAAGATCTATCACTGAAGTTTTGTGGCATGAGTCCAACTACGGACATAAAACAAAAAAACACAAAAATTTTGGAAAATGGGCGGTGCCACGCCCACTTATTAAGAGGCAAACGTTGAAAGTTTTATGAGTCATAACTCAGAGACCATTGAAGATATATCAATGAAATTTGGTACGCGTGATATACTTACTTAGGTAAATGTTTGGACGAAAAATTTCCAAAATCGGTTAATGACCACGCCCACTTTTATATATGGGTCTTATAAAGTGACTTAATAAAAACATTTTAAGCGATATCTGTGTCAAATATAAAGATATATCATTAAAATTTTATGGCAGGAGTCTAACTACGAACATAAAACAAAAACCGTAAAAATTTTGCAAAATGGGCGTGGCACCGCCTCTTTTTAGAAGCAGGAATATACGAGATTCCTTAGCCTATAACTCGACAAATAATTTTTATATAATGAAGAAACTTGGTGTGTACACTTTTATTACTTGTGGTAATACATGTTCAAAATTTTAGAGAAATCGGTTTGACGGCCACGCCCACTTTTATATATGGGTATTATAAAGTGGCCCAATAAAAACATTTTAAGCGATATCTTTGTCATATGTAAAGATAATTCATTGAAATTTTGTGGCATGATTTCTACAATAGACCGGAAACAAAAAATAGAAACATTTTGGAAAATGGGCGTGGCACCGCCTCCTTTTAGACAAAGGAATCTACGAGATTTCGGAGCCTATAACTCGACAAATAATTGAGATATTATGATGAAACTTGGTTTATACACTTTTATAACTTGTATTAATAGACACGCAAAAATTTATTGAAATCTGTTTATGACCACGCCTACTTTTTAGCAAAGATATTTCTGGAACACGCTTTGGAAATTTGTAACGTGACATCTTTGTAACTGGAAGTCATAAAGGAATGAAATTTTGCACAAAGAATAATATTCATATGCTTAGTTGGATGACTGATAAATATTTTGAAAATGGGCGTGGCTACGCTCACTTTATTCAGCAAACAAACAATGAAAGCATACAGCTGAGTATCTAATGATCGATTCCACTCGAACTTAGGCTCCCTTACTTGTTTAATAATAAAATTTATTTTCCTTTTTAGCAATATCGTATTTATATATATTATTGTTTAATAAAAGCTTCTGAAAATAATTTTAAATCAGGGGCGCATTTACCTCTAGAAGCGCCCTGGGCAAACAAATCAAGCCGCGCCCCAATATTTCCAAAAAACCGTACTTGCCTTCGTGTGGTGATATTTAATTACTGATATATTTTACGGATTTAAAAAACTTGATTCGAGTTTTCTTAGAAAGAATATTTATTTCATTTTTATTTACATACCCGGCCAAGCTTTGCTTTGGCCCACTTCTTATTATAGGATTAGAAGAAAAAAACTGCGTACTTTAAATTAAGTTGGAAGTTCGGTTTGAACTTAGGTCTGTTTGGTGAGATTTTGGGTAGAATGCTATTTTATGTCAAACTGAAGATGAAGGCAAAAGTTCAACAAACGCATTTGTGCGAAATGCTATTTAGTGTCAAAAATGACGCTTAGGAACAGTGTTGCCACGGCCTCAAAAATTATTGTATCACAAATTGATGCCTTCATGGTTTTTTTTCGTGGTCACGCTTTCCTTTACCGATCGTAAAAACCGTTTATAAAAGGGGCGTTGCACCGTCCTCCGATCCCATATCTGAAGACCGAACAGTCCGGAGGCCGATAGTTTTCGAAATATAAATATTTGTTTTTTTCAAAATACCTTTATTTTGGTGATAACGGGTTGAAAGGACCACATAATCTTTCTGGGGCAAAGTCTACGTACCCATCCACAGTAATCCTGCGTGGAATACCTTCATCGCCTTCATGAGGGAGTACTTAAATTTATATAAAAAAAAACACCTAAGCACAATTACATATGAATGATACGTAGATATTTTTTATTTTGGCTTAGAACAAATTTTATTTTTATCAAACTTTTGGTTGGACCACTCCGCATAGCAGGCATTTTGACTTAAAGGAGGACAGAGCGACAAATATTTAAGAACTGATTCAATGACTCCAAATCAATTCCAGAATCATCTCTGGCAACTAGATCACCCAGCTCGTTTGACCCATTGCATTTTATAGACCTTTTATATTACTCGGTACAGTACCAAAGTATTCATATTTATTTGCATTTGAAATTTAAGTATTATCTTTATATTTTTATATTATAAAAAAAAACGATATCGTTAAAACCACGAAAGTAGCTTACTTTATTAATTTTAATTTTTTTCTCAAAAATTTTTCTGTGTTAGAACACCAAAAGCAGCATATTTTATTAATTTTAATTTTTTTTTTCAAACATTTTTCGGTGATACCAAAAAAACCATAAATGTATCAATTTTTGATACCAAATTTTTTGAGGCTGTGGCAACACTGTTTACAATTTCTTCCTCTTCTTCAGAGATTTTGACACATTTTAGGAAAGTACCCACATAAATTCTGTGTGCGGATTCCTACAAATAGCTAGTCTTCTTTCTCGCTCACATCCTCTGATCCTCTCGCTCTTTTGTGGTAAAATACCTGCAAATCATACGCTTTCCTACACTCAACAAACGCTATTCTTATCTCGGGCTGCAGAACTGAACAAAAGCCAAATAAGTTAAAAAAATGAAGGAAAAATTTGTTTACCCTCTTTATGTCGTTATCCCTTTTTCTTCCTATTAGTATCCAACTCCCTTTCCCTCTAATATTCCCTTTCTCTTTCTTTTCCATTTCATTTCCTCTTCGTTTTCCCCGCCAACCAAAATTAAGAATTTTGGTATTTGGTGGCGTTATCATTCGCGTTCCGGCATGTACCGAGCATATCGGGATTTGACCGTTGGTGGTGCTGTGACTCAGTGTTATCGTGATATGTGTGCCCGTCATCGTGCGCGTGCTCACTCCCTCCAAATCATCAAGGTGGAAGCGATTCCGGCCATTAAGACACGTCGAGCACATGTTAAACAATTCCACAACTCGACGATTAGTGTGTGTATCACCAACGCCGTCGGCGATTCCGAAATGCCGAAAGCCACGGCGCCGAACTCGTCGAAAATGGCATCAGCAACCCCGACGTTTCGAAGTTCAGTGTAGCCAAATATGTGAACTGTGTTCGAATCAGTGTTGCCAAGTACTGATGCGAAATTCTAGACAGGTAGGCGCAGCGGCGAATTCAAAAACTACTTTTTTTATTTAGAAAGGTACAGTGTAATGTCAAAATCAAAGCAAATTCACACTATGGCCAACAGGAATGGGCGAGTCCCAAGCGAATACAGATTTTAACCAAGGCGAAACATTATTTTGACATTAAACTATACCAATTACAATATTAAAGTTCTGAATTCACGTATGCGCCTACCTTTCTAAATCTGGCTGGCGGAATTGAGCGGGATTTTCTGACGTTTCTTATCTTTTTGATAAAAGCAAATACATCGTTAGTTTATTTTACTAAAAACTATTTATTTAAATAATAAAATAATGGATTCTATTGTGATAGCAGCTATATTAGTGGAGGAAGAAGAGCAAAGGAATCTGATAAACGAGAGAAAGTTTTTAAGGGATCATAGCAATCCTTTTACTTTAAGTAAACAAGCGTAAATTTAATTAGAGGCTGAAAATAAAAATAATAGTCTTAATTTTAATACATACATAAAAGCAAATTGTATACAAAAACAGGGGAAATTTTCAATAACAATGTACCCGGCACCGGAGTTTTTCGTTTATTTTTTTGGCGATAGATCACTAAAATGCAAACGAAATCTTGCGGAAACTTATAATTCATTAATAACACAATATTTTTGAAAAGTAACCCTCAGCCGACAGAACTACCCTAAGCAGGGTATCCACATCACAAGAAATGCTAAAACTCCATATAAAAAAAGCGTAAGAAATGGTCAAGAAATTTTCTTGTGTCAAATTTTCTTTAGGCTGTATCTATTTCACAAGAAAATCTATTACATTTTTTGACGAAAAATGGGGTTGCCAACGCTGGTTTTGCCAAGAAATATTGTATATATTTCTTGAAGAAAAAATCAAACGTCAAAATTACTTAAGAAATAAATGCAAATTTTTTCTTGAGCAATTTCTTATGAAGTGGATACCCAGCTTTACTGGAGTTAGATCTGGAGATCATTCGCAGAAATTTTTCTGAAGGATTCATTGAAACATTCTTAGTGGTTTGAAAATAAATATGGCGGGCGCATTATACTGAAGCCGACCTTCCACCACCAGCAATATTTATTTGAATGCGTCTTTATTGAGACGAAAGTTTTTACTGAAATGGTAAATTGTTGGTAATACACATTCATAATTCGTTAGTTGCTTTTTTATAGTAGTCAAACAATAATTATCAACTTCAGAAAATGCATTATTATTCTTTGGTGAAAATATATTTTAATTTCCAAAACCTACATACACACGTATTTAAATCACTGTTATTATCATTATTTCACAATTTTTTCTCTGAAGTTTTTCTTTGCATATAACAGCAATTCAATCTCGGTGGAAAATGCAATTGACCCACGCCATGTTTGTGGCTTCTCGCGACCGGTTGATTAATATATTTACATATATTCACACTTATTAACACTTATTCCAACTTCATACATGCATTTACACAATTTACTTTAACTTTTATTGTAATTTTTTGGTATTTTGTTAATATCGCCGCAACCAAATACTTGCGGCAAATTTCGGCATGAAAAACTGTCAAAATGTTCGTTCATTCGGTGTTCATAATGCCGATTTGCCGAAAACGTCATTTCGGTATCGTCGACGGTGTTGGTGATAGTGGAATAGGTTCCCATTGGTGCAAAGAGTACACCACAAGGGCAATGGGAAATTAATCTCGCACCGAAAACTAAGGCACTCTGCACACGGAGCGTACTCTTTTAGACGCGTATTAGATACTACAGACGAAAGCTGTACGCTTTGATGTCGCGCACGTATATTTCAATTGAAGGCTGCACACGAGTCGTCAGCTTCATGCATTCGTCAAAGTATGCTGGCTACATGTCGCTTGGCGTAAAGCAGTGCTGGTAGCTAGGCGTACTACGCTTAGAAAACAGGAAGAAGAAGACGTTTGTTTACATTTTTCCACATGGTGAAATTTATAAAAGCAGTAAAATTTGTGGAAAAAATCGGAAAAAATTTGTGTATAATTAAAGAAAATGGAAGATTCCATAAAATTTTTCATCTTTTCTATTTAAAGCTTCGAAATTTAAAGCAAATACCGTATTATTAATTTGTTTGTTTGTTTTGTGCAGCGAAGTTTTATGTCGCTTCGTGTGCAGATCTTGAGGCGTAGGGAAATCGACGCTACATGAAATGTCTGGTACGCGTCTATGACGATACGCCTCGTGTGCAGAGTGCCTAAGAACGTACTTCTTGTAGCTTTTTTTTTAGTTTATGAGTTTTAATAACATGAGAGTCGTTGAAATGAATACTGACTGGAAAATACAGAGTTATTATTTTTTCCAAAATAGTAGGTACATTTTCTGTTTTGTGTAATACTGTAACACGTGAAGTGTTTGTGACAGCTAACCAACCACCTAAATAATGGATACTTACCAAAAAATTTCGATAAACTATTATTAACTCGCAACTTTTACAAAAATTTCATTAAAATTGTATTTAATTCTCATATAACAAAATGACTAAATAGGTAGGTACGTAAACATGTAGCCACATATATATGGATCTTTCAGAATACATTACATTAATCCATATATTTCAATACTATCAGCAATTTCACCCCTCACCACATGGGGATAGGCGGCATATGATTGCCACAACGTTGGCCAATCTGTGGGTGAGCGAACGTGGAATACCAATAACGATGTGAAAATGAAAATGGCAATGGAACAACCAAGCACCCGGATTATCGGCACTGTATCCTTCAACGCCGGCTTGAGTGATTACGCTCCAATAAGCCACGCCGATCCAAATCCAATGCTCGTTTCAAATTCATATGTTGCAGATGCACGTCAGGCGAACGACCCATACCCAACACCACCAAAAGATATGTATCCATTGAAAAATCCATCGCGCCGCCATTCAAACATTCATCATTATAAAAATGCTCAATATTTATCTCGGAAGCCATTAAAAAGCTTTAAATGTTAAAACTAATTATAACAATAATTTTAACCACGTAAACTAAAACCTCGATAACTTAAAAATTTTTCAGATGTTAAGGAAAACAGCTGTTTTGGTTTAACCACATTTTGAATAGACAAATGTTAAAGTTGTGGTGGTAAAGTGGTAAAGTTGTTAAAAAAGTTGTTAAGCTAACTTAACGATAACAAATGTTGTTAAAAAAGTTAGTGAATCGAGCTACAGAATACCAATTTTCGTTTTGTCGTTGCAGGCGACGTCGCCGCGATCGAAGTTCCGAGGGATTGCAGAATAGCTGTGTCAACCTCTGATTAATAGTCCAGTTAGTCAAGAACGTGTGGTCCGCCCGCGGACGCAAACGCCCGTATGCAATTTTTAGGATTTTTTGAGCCCGTGGGGCAACGGAGCAATCAGCCGTTTTACTCACACATATTTACATATATATATAGTTTGTTTACATTTTGGCAGGATTGCCATTTAATCATTTTTGAACAAACAAGATTTTTACTAATCTTCAAAGTGTTATCAGGATTACTCTTCAATACACAACTGTGCATTATTTGCCAAATGACAAGAAAATATGAATTTAATCGTTTTTAAAGAAGTCGTTGACGACTTTTTTTTTTAATAATTTAGTTACTTTAAAACAAATTTTTCTTGTAATTTTGTAGCTGCCCAATATATTGGTGATAGTTATCAAGGGCTAAGACATAAAATAACAAAAAACGCAGTCAGAACATTAAATTTACAAAATTGAAAATCCATAAAAAAATTATATTGGGAAGCAACAAGATTCTCACAAAAATGTGTGCTTAATTAAGAAATCTGTACTGAGTTTCTGTAACTCATATCTTTTCTAGTATAAATAGGTGGTGACAAAGTGTGGATCGTATTAATGTGACGTCACTTTAATTGACACTTTTCCGGTTTTGTTACAGAAACTCAGTTCTATTGTTTCGATTTATAACTTTTTAATATAGAAATTTTCACAAGAAGACCACCAGGAGTTATCAATTAAGAAAATATAGCCACCATATGTGGTTAAATACAATGTTTGCTATAATTTTCAGTAATATCTTCATTTATTAGGAGTGTTCAATATCTTAAAATTTTTACATATTTTTATGAATAGTTACGAATTTATGTTCAATAACCCAAAAAATTCGCAAAAGAGAGCCAAATTGAGAGAGTAAGACCTCGAGAGGGTTGATAAAAGCTGCAAGTAAAATTTTCACTTGCAACTACTTGCAGCTTTAAAAAAAAATAGAAAAGTCAAAAATATATGATCACAAATATTTCAATTGGAAAGGAAATATACAAACATTTTAAACGCAAATTTCTAATTGTGTACTAAATAAATTAGCGCAAAAAGGAATCCTGACGATGTTGTGGAATAGCCAAAGTAGATTTTTTTCCTAATTCAGTTATTTCCATTCATTTCCAATGTCAAAAATTTCAATTACAACCTAACCTAAAAATCAAATTGTCAAAACAGCGTATCAGCTGCTTTCTTGCGAATGTTTACGATTTTGTGTTCAATTACTTTGGTTGATAATTTTCTCTTTTTCTCGTTTTTACTCTTAATTTGACATTGACGTTCTTTTTGCAAGTACTTGCAAGTAAAGTTGTTGAACAAAGCTATTATCTTGTTATTAATTTATATACATCTATATTTACATTTTGTTTGGGATTTAAAAAAAATTGATAAAAGTTTTCTTTCCCTTCTTTTTAAAAATTAAAGTAATAATAAATGGTTCGTTTAAGTAGACATACTATTTTTGCCATGTGAACACATATATGTATATTCGATAATATTTCACAATCTTGTTGAGTTAGGGCACAGCCAAACGACGCAAGAAATTGCTTTCGGAAAGTGAAAAATTCAAATTTTTGTATTTGTTGCTTTTAAAAAAACAAATACAAAAATTTGAATTTTTCGCTTTCTGAAAGTAATTTCTTGCGTCGTCTGGCTGTGCCCTTAGTTGTATAATGCTGTGAAAATTACTGTTTAAATATTTAATAACTAAACATGTTCAACCGGCAACCCTTCTACCTTGCAACCATGCGAGCGATCAGCTGACACGGTTTTACGTAAAAAATCAAAATGATTTTGATTTCTGCGGTACGGCCATCATACATACAAATCCCATTGAATAGGTTGGATCAGCTGACACGGCACACGGGTTTACGTTCTTTACACCCGGGTCAGCATGCGTACCGAGCAGGTAGATCCACAGATACTGCTCTGTACCAGCTGACGATGGAGATACAGAGTGCTTTCGAGCAGGGAGAAATAGTACTATGTGCTTTTTAGACATAGAAGGAGCCTTTGACAACACAGACCACAACAGTGTATGTCGGGCCTTAGAAAGACGGGAAGTTCAAAGACCAATCCGCATGTGGATAGAATCTTTACTTCGCACGAGGATCGCTGAGACCTCCATAGGTGAAGGCAGCGTACAAAACAAATCAGGACCAGGGCCGCGGAGAGGGGGGGGGGCAGCCAGGGCAATCGCCCTGGGGCCCGGAAGGTTTTTAGGGGCCCGGAAAGGCAAAGCAGTATTGACAGTACTCGAACTAGGATTTCATAGATACATACATAGTAGAGCGTATCACGGTATAGGGAGGGAAAAAAAGTTGAAAATGTTCCCCCCCCTAGTTTGAACCTTACCTTATGAGGTTTTCAAAAAAAAATGTTTAATTTTTTTGTCACCCTGTAAAAACAGCGAAATTTGTTTTTTTCTATAATTTCTATATTTTACGTTCGATTTTCAAAAGTGATACATTTTTAGAAAGGTATTCACCAAGGCAATATTTCATCCATAGAAACTTTTAGCTCATCATGCCAAGTTCAGCTTTTATTCTATATTTACTAAAACCAACACCCTGTATTTGAAAAAAATCGTTTCCTGAAAACTAAAAAAAAAAGAATATTTACCTACATATAATGAGGAAATAAATGTAATGCATTATTGCTAAATCTTTCATTGACTCTAATTTGCTGTAATGTTCTCGGCTACTTAATTTAGCGAATATATAACCTAGGCGTTCCTCGTCGGCAACTTCTGTACAAGAATCACTTACTACGTACACAAATCGCTCAGTATTGAGAATGGCATAGAAAATCTAAGTAAATTAATAGGTTATAATTAGTATAATTGGTATCAATCACTGCTGTTTGGAAATATTAACCAGGTATTTTTTAACATCATTAGAATTTTGTAGTTCCTGCAAGTGCGTATCAGAATAAAATTGCAAGCATATGGCTCTGTAATTCTAAATGACCTCCAATCGATCATTTAAGTGTACGATGTAATATATAGCTGCCCTACTCTGCTCTGCTTTAACCTGCTCTGAACTTTTTTATGTTCATTAAACAGACCTAATATTAATAAGTAATATTCTTTTTACTCATATAATGATGTCAAAATTATATTCAAGGCTATATTTACTTTATTCAATTTTTTTTTTTAATACAGGGTGTTGGTTTTAAATAAATTTGAATAAAAGCTAAAGTTGGTGTCGCACGTTAATGGCTTATATGGAGGAAATATGAAACGGGTTAAACCCTTTACAAAAATGTATTGCTTGTTGAAATCAAAAACCAAATAGAAAAGTTATAAGCAAAAAACGAATTTCGCTGTTTTTACAGGGTACCGAAAATTTTTTTTTTCCATTTTTGAAATCTCCAACAAGTAAACATTCGAACCAGGGGGAACATTGTTATGGATACGCGTTTGACCTCGATTACGATCTACAATCGAGTGGAGCAGCAATGCATGGCGGTCGGCATGATCTAGGGTTGCACTGTGGCTAGTCATTGTCGGCTGGGCGGGGTTCTTGCCTACATTGCTGTCCTGCGCCATAAACAGAAAAAAATTCATATCATGCTTTTTCAAACCAAAACGAGTAAAATCAAACGAAAACAACATCCGGTTTTAGCCGGATGCCACGGACGGACCGTTGAAAAATTCAAAAATTCAAAAGATAACCCGAAAAAAAAATCAAATTCAAGAGGCCAGGCATCAGTTAAATTTAAATAAATGCAAACCGAGGGAAAATGTCGTTAAAATTTGAATATGAATTTTGAACGTACATATGTACGTTAAAGTCAGACGGACGTTAGCAAAACATTTAAACCGAAATTTAAATCGGACGGAAATACTGACAATCGACGGAAAAATTTGAAAATAGATAATCGGACGTTATATTTAAATAATCGCGGACGGAAGAGAAAAGATTTAGAAATTTAAATTTGAATACACGTTGAAATCAAAAAAAACTGTCAAAGTGAATTTGAATTTGAATATACATATATATCGCGAAAAAAAATCGTTAAATTTGAATTTAATTTGAATCAACCGGAAGGACCGGTTATTAACAGGCATCTGAAAATACATAAAAGAAGCTGAAATTTAAAATATATGAACAATCAAAAAAAAAGTTAAAGGCCGAACTCACAAGGGGGTGGCGTTGCTGATGTTGTTGCAGCGCTGGTGCGTTTTTGTCCCACCCTAATCCATGGTTACTGTCGCACCCGAATACCAGTAACCCCTTACCTGTGGTGCGCCGCTGGTGTTGTTGCAGCGCTGGTGCTTTTCGACCCACCCTCATCCATGGTCATCAGTGCACCTAATTGTGATGACCCCGTATCTGAAAATCCCTATGCCTTTTAAATTAGGGTGGTCAACATTCCCATTTTAGTTACAAAATTTTATTTGGAATTCATTTTCCTTATTCTCAAAATCTAAGTCCTCAATTTTCTTTCATTATATAGTTAGTATACCATACGTTCAAGTGTTAATGCTACAAATTATATAGATTAGGGCGCCCCTTTTGATAAAACAATATTACATTCGAGCATTAGGGTGATTTTCAGCCAACCCCAAATATTAAGTGCTATACACCTTTGTCTTTGTTGTATGGTAATATGTACGTATTTATGCGTATGTGCTTGTGTCAAAAAAATTTTTTTTTTTTTTTGAACATAAAATTTGTTTTGTGGTAACTCAGTAGACTTAACGCCTCTGTATATATATATATGTACAGGCAAAGCAAATCCACATAAATATGCACATATGTATGTACATCAACTTTACTAAAATAAAGTGAAATTAAATAACAAGTAAAAATATAATTCTTACGGACTATGCGCCGGTGATTGTTGCTGCTGTTGTTGTCGTTGTTGGTGGTTTTTGGTGTCGGTCTTGTTGTTGCTGTATTTGCAATTATAAACGCGGAAACACCGGCAACCGATAACGCTGTTACTGCTGCTGCTGATAATAATAATAATCGTAATGTTGGCGAAAATGTTGCAAATAACAAATTTAGCTGGGGTACTGTTGTTCAATTAAATGTTGTTGTTGTTGCTGTTGTTTGCTTTGCTGTTGATTTGGCTTTATGCTTGTTGTTGTTGTTAGTGCTGGGACACTGTATGTTTTTTTATACCACGGGTATTACCTTTGGTTCGTTACTTTCCCGGCACTAAATGAACAAATGTCATTATTTTTTTACTTTTTTAACAATCATTTTGATTTTATTTGATTACTGCATAGATAAGTATTTATCAGATTTTTTTTTTTTTTTTTTTTTTTTTTTTTATGTGTTTTAACCCTTGTCAATAATCTACTATAATATGGTTGCTAAAATAAATTATTTAAGTTTCATGTATGTATGTTTGTTTACACGCTTTTTGTTTCTTATTTATTTCTTTGTTGTAATGTGAAGCGGCGCTTTTTATTTAATTCTTGTTTCACATCTTAAATATATACATAGCAATGTATACATATGTAGGTAGTTTTCTATTTTATTATTGATTTTTTTATTAGTTTTATTTAGTTACTGCTTTGTTTAATTTGTTTTCTGGGTTTTTTTCTTATTGATAATAGTTAACATTGTCTCCGCTATTTTATATATGTATGTATGTTCGCACACGTATCTAGATATATGTATTATTTTATTTATGCATTTAACACACTTTTTAGCTGCTCGTAAAATGACAGTTATTCGGGCTGCAAATACTCTTCTCTTCATGTTTATTTTTTTTCTGTTTGTTAAAATTTAATATTACAACTATTACTTGCCTTTAGTGGTCTTCTCTTACATATTCTTTCGTTTTCTACAAGCTTTTCAGTGAAAACTCTCTATAATCATATGCATAAGTTAATGCTCATAGACCGTATATTAATATTCATTCTTGTGCATAGTGAAATAAATGAAGTCTACATATCAAATGTACACTCAAATAGTTTAAAAGTGTTGGCAATTTAATTTTAAATTTTAGAAAAAAAACACGATCATTAGAACTGCCTTGATATAATTCGTATATATGTATCTACACACACGCGTCCGCACGCAATCACTGACTTCTATCAACTCCCTACTATCTTAAAACTTCTAATCAAGCGTGCCTAGCTAGACGCTCACTTCCCCTTTTTCTGTATTTGTTTGGAAGGGTCCCGTTTCCTATCGTATAACAATGTAGTGCCGTATAACAATGTAGTGACGTGTGCATAATAGTGGCGTGACTTTACGGTTACCCGAATGTCTACATCATGGTATGACGCTAGCAATGACACAAGCGAGATAGAATACGGTTGCCATGACACACAAAAAAAAATTACCAAAACTTTCGGAATAAAATGCCTCAAGCATTTTTCTCATGAAACTATTTCAAAATAATCGATTGTATTCGTGCCCTAGAAAATTTGCTACTGTAAAATCCTATTAGTGTGCATTGGGAATATAATGGACATTGGGTCATATTAACAAAAGCCAAGCATCTGCATTTGTCTAAGATCTCAGATATTTTACTCAAATTTTGAAATTTGGTTCATACAAATTTATGTCAAATTTCTGCAATTTCCAGCAAAAGCATTTGCCTTAATCTTATCAATATGGCCCATTGTTGTCCTACGCTCAAATTATGAAATCGGTAGGACAGGAAAATCTGGTTGATGAAACAATAGTAATTAATTTTCAGAGAACTATGTAAAATTTTAAAATTGTATGGAGCGCATGAGAATATTTTATAAAATATGCATTTGAAAGTACCAAGTCACCGAATAACCACGTGTTACGTATTTTCACATTACGAAGTGTTCATGGCAACCCTGGAAGAACCAGTTTGTCCATCACCAATACTTGTGCATCTCCCGCCATTGGAATGATTGTGAAGATTCGGAGGGGAAATTTCTCATGATGCCTACTCATAGAGGTCGGCTCGATAGCTTGCCAGATTTGAAGAAAAATTTATGTGCGATCTATAAAGCTCGGGTTCTAAAAAAAATGAAGCAATACCATATAATCATCTCGAAGAATAAAAAAAAATCAATGTAAATTTCGGATAAACCCACTCACTTAAAATTTGTTTAAACACTTAGTGGAGGAAAAAGGGAATTAATTACAGGATTAGAGCAAAGAAAAATTTCGCATTTGAAATATCTAGTAACTGAATGAGAAAATACGAATCGTTATTATTGCTAGAACACCATAATTGGTAAATGAAATTACTCGAACAGGAAAGTTAATGACGGCAAAAAAAAATTGTAAGCTATTCTATCGAAACCACCCCTATAATACAACCTCATTCTCCTTCACTTGCGGCCAAGGCTAATTTATAGAAGGTTAACCTACTAAACAGCTGATTGCAGACTTTTCCCTATATTTTTTTCCATATTGTGGTGCTTGTGTCAAAACTTATGACAATTTGATCTTGACGCAATGTGATTTCTACAATGGCGGCTATGATTTTGACAGAAGCATCACAGAATACACAACCAATTTTACATGGAGTATGTATGTATGTATGTCCGTATATAGTACTGCAAAAACCTTCTATAATTGAACCATGCATGCGACGACCTTTCATGTTTGGCCACGCGTCAACCATTCTTCTTCACCATGTCAGCACGTCGGCCATTATTAATTGGAAGTTATTGGAAACTACTAAGAAAGAACCCAGCAAACCCGTGTGATGGAAACTAACACATGCAAAAGTTTCACACTAATACATTGACACACTTTTTTTTATCATATGTGAGAGGACAGGGTTGATTCGTTTAAAAAAAAAATCAAATTCGTGGAAGCTAGTTGATCGCGTTCTTTCGTGTGCTAAAAATATAGTTTAATAGTGAATAAAGATAAGAAAAAATAATAATTAATAATCGTTTTTTAAAGTATAAAGATAAGTACATACATATTTAAGTCAAACCAGCTTTATTATGTAGTACATTTACATATATATTTTTTTTTCACTTCAATTTCAGATGTCTTCCAAGAAGTCGACTCCATAGAATTCGAGAGAGGCGTATGCAAGACTGTCGAGCTTAGCCATCACCGCGAGCAGTAAAAAGTATATTTTTGGTGTTAAAAATCTAATTTTATTTCATATACATATGTTAATAATATCTGTGTAATGAATATAATAAATATAGACTATGATAGATTTGTTTGTGGCTCATTTGTGAAAGGTTCAGGCATCAAATTTGATGGCTCAGCTGTGATAGATTCGTATATCAAGTGTGATGGATCATATGTGACTGGTATTTACATCAACATTGATGGGTATAAAGTGAGAGAGGAAAGAGTTCAGCTATATATAGAAAATCATATGATTACGCATAAGTGGGAGCGAGATGCAAACTCACACGTATACACTTCACTCCATCACATTTTTCATATTGCCCTTAATAATGTGATAGGAATTCTTGATGGAGAGTGATGGATCACATGTGATCATCAATTGATTGGTCAAATGATTATCACGGCGCTTGCAGGGAAGCTACTGAAATAGTGGTGCTGCCACACAGACCGAATTGAGCAACCGAAATTAACCCGTTTATGATCGATATCAGCATTGATATCGATAGCAAACCATAACAACATTTTAAACTTTTTTTGGCGATACGCTCTAATACATAGGTATTTTGTTGCTACAAAAAATTGTTTTAAAATTGAAGTGTTTAACACAACCAAATCACCAAACTAAAATTATAAGCATCCAATCAAATATTTACCTTGTTTATACATGGGCAAATCCTAGAAAAGTGAGTTGAAATTGAGGAAAATCGACTTTGATTTAGAGTTTCCAAAGTACCGCAATTGGTAAGGTGGTGAACCAAGCTTCTCAGAAATATTTACTTTTTAAATGAAAAATGTTGGTAACCCTGTTTAAATTGATTTCAAAGAGTTAAAGTATACAAAATTTAAAAAATTATTAAAAACAATACCATTATCTATCTACTATTATTTCCATGATTTTATAGTTAGATACTACAGTTATTACCAGGAACAAGTGCAAGAAGGATTAAATAAATAAACTGACATTGCGATTAAATTTAGTTTTTTGTGGAAGTATCAGGATCTGTCGAAAAAAGAGCTCAGAGAAAAGGCAACGGCATTCTGCACGATTTATGGCATAGATATTTCTACGGATCTAATAGATGAAATCATTTATCTCAAAGCCATCCACTTAACAAATTTGGGATGTGATTCGCTGCCACCATTACAACTTCTGAACAAACTCCATAACTTGAAGATGGAAGTATTATTTCCTAACATCTGCATAGCATTAAGAATATTTTGCACACTTCAAGTCAGTGTGGCTGAATATGAGCGTTCTTTCAGTCTATTGTCTCGCGTGAAAAATTTTTTGCGTTCTACTATGAGCCAAAATAGCTTGACAAGCCTTGGAACATTGGCATTGGCGTCCAGCCTTGCTCGCAGCATTAGTTTTGACTCAGTAATTTCCATATTGGCAGACCAAAAAGCACGGAAGATTTTCCTTGGATGATTCAAGCTCTTAAAATGTATTTAAAAAAGTTAATGTAAGCAAATCAAACAATAGGGGCATTTCAGTTATTACATCTGGGTCTGGGTTAAGATAAATTTTTACTGAAACAATCCGGCTCATAATGAAAATTGGCTGCACTTGAAAAGAACTAAAAAGAAGAAGAAACATATACAACATATACCCAGCAGTAAAAATCTGAAATGAATCCTTTATGAATCACTGATGAAATTCATCATGAGGAGGCATCAGTGAATGCTTTCATATAAAGGCTGCTGAATTTTTTCAAATAAATGGTTTGCTTTCCTAATGCCTATATGTTCGGAGCCGGCATAAAACTGTCCAATGGTAGGAAAAACAAAAGGAGCACACCTCGAATTGGGAGAGAAGCTCGGCCATAAAACTCGTCAGAGTTATAATAGCGCAAAAAACAATTATTCTGTACGTTGAAAAGAGACAAATACTCCCTCAAAAACAATTTGATTGACTTTAAACTTCAAACTAAATGAAAATAACTATTACAAAAATTATTTTTTTGGAAATTTGAATTTAAATTACTGAAATAAATTATGAAACTCAAATGGCGGGATAGTTATGTATTCCATGTTATAAGGAGAAGCCAGTGCGCAGTATAATTTTCTTTCCGGACTTCTTCTTTCCCCTTACGGCCAAAGCAGAAGCTTACAAGAGGCAAATTTGAAATTTGTATTTCCATATATTTTTTATTTTAAATATAATTTGTTTTATAGTTGTCAAATTGAAAACTTTGTCAGAAAAGCTGCCGAATGTCAAAAAACCTACCGAAATACAAGCTGGCTCGTTGGTTTTTAACCGCCTAGATGGTATTTCGTTTGGTTTTTTCAATATAGCTTGCTCGCTTGCACCAACGCAAACGATAGTGATGAATATTCAACAAAGAATCATCAATGGTCATTTTGCAGTGAAACAAATTTACTGTAGGGTATATGTATATATATGTATACATACGCAAATGTCACTTTTCAGTTATGCCAAATCAAAACAGCACTGTGCTGCCAAATCAGCACGGAAAAAACAAATCGAACAGGGCGGATCAAAAATTGAACCAGCAATTTATCTGGTTTAATCGAGCTGAAATCTTTGTTGTTGCATTTACATGCAAAAATTTTTATCTGGGTTAGGATCACCGTATGTGAAACACGGCTAATGAGATCTAACATTTCATTTATGTATGTATGTATTGGGGTCTATACACAGTACGTCTGACTCGCGAGTCATTTGTGTACGTGTTGACTCGCTGTCATTCTGGGCTCACTTGCGTCATTCATTTGTGAATAGTTTTCATTGCAGAAGGTTCGAAATAAATATCTCAGACGACCTGTATACTTCGATGAATTCAAGTAAAAAAAATTTTATCTTCCTCAATATCGAACTTATTGGCAAACATTTTTGAAAATAAAATATATTTTTTCTTTTCGTTATTTATTTTTTAAACGGTTTGGAAATTAACTGACAAAATTTAACAGGCGAGTCACAGCAAAATATCAAACTAATTTTGATTTTCTTGAGTCATGCCAGAGTCATGTCGGTGTAACTACTACATGCGCATTTTCACTAATACACCTAAACTGACTCTTGAATCAGACGCATCGTGCATAGACCCTATATGTAAGTGCTCTAGTAAATCTTATTTTATATGAAATAAAACTGACAATGTGAATTGAAAAATTTTTGTATGTTATTTTTTTACTAGATTGAATTTATTTTTTAGGTGGGCCCGTAAACGCGAACTGTCCCAGGGGCCCAGCTCGGCTCTCTGCGGGCCTGATCAGGACAACAAAAGGATGTCCGCAGGGTGGAGTTTTATCCCCTCTCCTGTGGAGCCTAGTGGTGGATGAGCTCCTGCAACTCTTAACTGATAACGGAATACGTTGTCAGGGATACACAGATGACATTGTCATAATTGCAAGGGGCAAATTCGAAAGTACCCTCTGCGACATCATCCAGAGGGCTTTATTTCTAACGAAGAGATGGTGTGCTGGGGTGGGTCTGTCCATAAACCCGCGTAAAATGGCGGCATGAGAGAAATACTGGTGGACGACGAGGTGGTGGACATGGTTTCAGAAGTAAAATACTTGGGTGTCACCTTTGACTCAAAGCTTTTATGGGAAAAACATGTGGACAACACAGTGTCGAAAGCAACAAAGGCCATAATGGTGTGCAGACGTCTGGCAGGCAAGTCTTGGGGATGTAACCCATACATGCTAAGATGGATGTACTCCATGATGGTCAAGCCAATCATAACCTATGGGGCAGTAGCCTGGTCCTCAAGGGCAAATCTGTTGACCGTGAGGAAATCACTCACGAAAGTACAACGCCAGGCGTGTGTATGTATAGCGGGAGCTATGCGCACATGTCCAACAGCTGCAATGCAGGCACTACTTGAATTGACCCCACTACATATAGTAATTGAACAAGTGACCAAGCGCACCCTGTTGAATTTGACAAGGGAAGGTTTTGGGAAAGGCAAGGTTGTATCATCGAAAAACTGGGCGAAGATCACTGAGAAGCTCCCGATCTCTCAACTCCCCAGGGATGATATCAACAGGGTAATCAAGTTTGATAAAAGGTTTAAAATAGAACTAGGAGACAAGAAACCATGGAATGTCTCTAGAATTGAGTAGGTCCACACACTATCAAGAATATGCTCAGGGAAGAAGAAAAGGAACTGAGGGAAGAGTACTGGCGCCAGACAATTGGACTACGCCAGGCAAAGGCGTTAATGGGAGGGTATAACATTAAAAGCTTTAAAGCGATTATAAACCTCTCAAAGAACAAACTCAGGATGTTGACAGGGATTCTAACAGGGCACTCCAGGCTCAAAAAGCATATTTAACAGACTAGGAATTTTATCTAGCAGCCTGTGTCGCTTCTGTGACATGTCTGATGAGTCTGCAGAACACATACTGGCTGAGTGTGATGCTATCGCTAGGAAACGAGAAAGGTTTCTTGGCATGCCTTGGCCAGGACAGGGGCGCATTCGATCTCTGAATCCGAGCGCTATCCTCCTCTTCTTGGAGGAGCCCGGCTTAGATAATGTACTGTGATTAGGAGAGCATACAATAGATCAATATGTCGACGTACATTCCTCAACCCGAAATTCTACATGTTCGTCGTTAGTGGCGTGGTTCACGAACATTGCATTGAAAGCAACAACAACAACCTCATTTCGTGTTGACGCTTGAGCAGTAAACATCGCGGATGAAGTGAGTATCACACTGGAAATTACTCATAGCAAGAGCATCATCCGCGCATTCATTGCCATCTTCCCACTTGAAGTACGCATTTACAAATGAGATGTTCGCACGTTAGTGGGCAAAGGCGACGAACATGTGCGCGCGCATGTTGGCGAGCATGTTCGTCGTCTGTGGTCAGCTTAACCGGAGGATAATGCGCTGGGCCCTCACTCTGTAGTTCGATTCGAAAGCGAAATTCGATTCGAAAGTACATTCGTACTGTATAGAATATATGGAATAGAATTCGAAAACGAACGAGTTTTCTTTCGAATCGAACTACAGAGTGAGGGCCCAGGTTATAATAGACGGGACGGGACGGAAGCCGTACCGATACAGAACGGTGACAAACTTAAGGTAGTTATAATAGTGCGATAACTGCCGTCTTTGACATTTGCCACAGCTGTAAATATTGTGCTTTATTTACCAATTTAAAACAAAAATTTCAATTTGTTGGTGATTTCATGACGACGCACGCCGTTATTAAGTCTTTCGTCGAATTCGCTCATTTTTATGTTATAAAATGTAAAAAAATTTTTTAGCTAACGGTATTCACCACTTTTGTTTTGTCACTGCAAAGAGAACTGTCAAATTGCTGTAAGAATACGGAAGAATTCTAAAATCAACAGATGCTTACGGTTGTCGCCGTTTTCTACCGATCATTATAATCATTCGCATGCATTTCACAATAGATATTAAAGTGGCAGCTCCATCCGTTACGTTACGGCTATTATAACCAAAGAGTAAGGCACTCTGCACACGGAGCGTACTGCTTTAGACGCGTATTAGATACTACAGACGAAAGCTGTACGCTTTGATGTCGCGCACGTATATTTCAATTGAGGGCTGCACACGAGTCGTCAGCTTCATGCATTCGTCAAAGTATGCTAGCTACATGTCGCTTGGCGTAAAGCAGTGCTGGTAGCTAGGCGTACTACGCTTAGAAAACAGGAAGAAGAAGATGTTTGTTTACATTTTTCCACTTGGTGGAATTTATGAAAGCAGTAAAATTTGTGTAAAAAATCGGAAAAAATGAGTGTATAATGAAAGAAAATTGAAGATTCCGTAAAATTTTTCATCTTTTCTATTTAAAGCTTCGAAATTTAAAGCAAATGCCGTATTATTAATTTGTTTGTTTGTTTTGTGCAGCGAAGTTTCATGTCGCTTCGTGTGCAGATATTGAGGCGTAGGGAAATCGACGCTACATAAAATGTCTCGTACGCGTCTATGACGATACGCCTCGTGTGCAGAGTGCCTAAAGGTCCGGTTAAGCTATGGACTGCATTATTGACCACATGATAAATGAATGATTGTACTTGTAGTTGAAAATTCTGAAAGTACTTAGTACGGACTAATTACTTCAAGATCAAAATATAAAGTATTTAAGTACGTAATAGTCCAATTACTATTCACTATTACCGAGGTATTATGCCCGTCACATAGCATACGTCAATCCGTCTACATCGACGTATGACTGATAGACGGATTGACGTATGCTATGTGATGGGGCTATATGGTTTTATCCAGTTTTAACCATCGATAGTAGAAAAAAACTATTGATGGTGTCATGAAAAAACTATCGATAGTATCGATGTGGCAACGATAGTTTTGTAGCAGCAACAGTGGTATGAGAAATAGCAACAATTTTTTTTTGTTATTTGCCGAATAGTTACGCATGGTTGATAAAAATTGTGAATTTTCCTTTTTGGTTATACTCTGCAATCTGGCAGAGGTGATTAACAAATACAGATATTGTAGAAAAATATAGACACAAGTTTTATACATATTTTATTTTGAAAAAGGTGAGTAGGAGAATAATTGCTGTATGTACATAGTTAAAGGAGCGCAAAGTTACGATTATGAAACCGATTAGTTCCATAGTAAAACTATACACGTGTATATGTATGGGATCAGCTTCGATACAATGAGCACAGCGTATTTATTTTCAAATCACCAACAATTTTTCAATGAATTTTCGGGTAATGTTCTGTGGATGATAAATTGCCGGCTAAGGGTTATTTTTTTAAAGCACGGCCGAAAGCCGCTAATGAAAATGTTTTTGTACTCAAAAATACTGGATCGGTGTATAGATTTTACTCCAGAAAGAGAATTCTGCTTAAAGCTAGAACCGCTCCATACTACAATACGCGACACTGCACGCCGCGACTAAGAGCCTATTCACACCTGCGCCAATCGATTTAGTCGGGCTTTGATAGAGATGTGCGGGCAAAAATGCTTAAAATTATCCAAATTTTCATAATCGCGATGAGCCTCTGTTAATTTTTTGGACCCCTACAAATCAACTAACCCTTATGTACTTGCATATCAAAATTTTATTTAAGTATCTTCAACTAAATTTTTTTTAACAAATCTCTACCTTAGAGTGCAAATTGTGTAAGTCCTTTTTTCAAACTTTGTAGGAGCCAAAAAAAAAAAAAAAAATTTCGAAATAAAAAAAAAAAATTCTGTTCATGTAAATATTTTGGACTTACACAATTTTCTTCGATTTTTGGACTTACACAATTTGCGTATCACGGAATAACGAGTGTAAAAATTACAAGTACAAAAGACTTGTTTAGCATGTTGCGTTTTTGATTTTTCTAGCGTTCTTCATAAAAATACACTTTTTCATAAAAGTGGACTTACACAGTTTGCACTCTAAGCTAGCGAAATAGGTATAAAAAAAAAATTTAGGGATGACTATCTAAAATCAAAAATGCTGGGGGTCTAACTTCATTTTAGAATTACGCTTCTTTGGACTTTTTTCTTCAGAATTGACCAGGGAATGCAGCTGTGGCCGAAATAAAGTTGGAAAGAAATTGGCCCGCCCTAATGTACATACATACATACTAGGGATTCCAATTTTTCCGATTTTTACGATCCCGGGATTTGGACATTAATTACACTGCTCTACAGCCAAAAAATACTCTAAACGCGACCATCCTATATATATGTAAAATCGGTCGCTGATTCCGAAAATCAGGTTCATTTTTAATTCTATGAAAAGGTTTTTGAGATATCGGCAATTTACCGTTATTTGGCCAATGGCTCCACTTAATCCTGTATATCTCTTTAACTCAGTGAGCTATCTTCCCTGGGGTGGCAGAAAACAAAAGAAAATTAAATTTAATTTTAAAGGCTCCTATAACATTTTTCTCTAACTCTTATAGTTTCTGAAATATTGACGATTCAATTTGAATTTTTTCGATTTTTTACGATTTTTTTAAGAAAAAATTGACTTTGTCAGGCAATATCTTTAAAACCAATGTTTTCACCTTCGGTTTTACTCCTTTACGTGAAGCTCCATTCCATTAACAAAAAAATAAGCTATCAACGAAGAAAATCCATGGTAAAATGGAAAAGTTATAGGCGATCAATAAAATAAATTAAAGAGATATACAGGATTAAGTGGAGCCATTGGCCAAATAACGGTAAATTGCCGATATCTCAAAAACCTTCCCATAGAATAAAAATGATCCCGATTTTCGGAATCAGCGACCGATTTTACATATAGATAGGATAGTCACGTCCAAAGTACAGACAAAAAATTTCATTTTGTGATCCAGTGTAATTTTCCCACATTTTGGGATTGATACAAGTAAATATATATTTCGAGGAACGCTACAACTTTAAAGTGCAAAGAAAAAATTGATTTTTATTGTCATTTTTATTATTTCATTAGTAACAAAATAAAATATGAATGTAAAATCATGCGTAGTATTTAATAATAAGAGTTACTTTAAACAAGTAAGGAAGCCTAAGTTCGAGTGCAATCGAACATTAGATACTCAGCTGTATGCTTTCATTGTTTGTTTGCGTTTGTTCGATATAGGGTGTATTTTATATGAAACGAGTGCTGCATAAACAGGGCGCAGCCACGCCCATTTTCAAAATTTATATCAATCATCCAAATAAGCATACAAATATTATTGTTAGTGCAAAATTTCATCCCTCTATGACTTTTAGTTACAAAGACTTCACGTTACAAATTCCAAAAGGGTGTTCCAGAAATATCTTTGTTAAAAAGTAGGCGTGGTCATAAACCGATTTCAATACATTTTTGCGTGTCTATTAACACATGTTATAAAAGTGTATAAACCAAGTTTCGTCATAATATCTCAATTATTTGTCGAGTTAAAGGCTAAGAAATCTCATATATCCCTTTGTCTAAAAAGAGGCGGTGCCACGCCCATTTTCCAAACTTTTTTATTTTTTGTTTCCGGTCTATTGTAAAACTCATGTCACAAAATTTCAATGAATTATCTTTATATTTCACATAGATATCGCTTAAAATGGTTTTATTAGGTCACTTTATAATACACATATATAAAAGTGGGCGCGGTCGTCAACCGATTTTGGTAATTTTTCGTCCACACATTTGGCTAAGTAAATATATCACGCGTACCAGATTTCATCGATATATCTTTAACGGTTTCTGAGTTATGGCTTATTAAACTTTCAATATTCGCTCCTTAATAAGTGGGCGTGGCACCGCCCATTTTCCAAAATTTTTGTAGTTTTTGTTTTATGTCCATAGTTGGACTCCTGCCACAAAATCTCAGTGATTGATCTTTATATTTGACAGAGATATCGCTTAAAATGTTTTTATTAGGCCCCCTTATATTTCCTATATATAAAAGTGGGCGTGGCCGTCAACCGATTTTGATAATTTTTCGCCAAAACATTTGACTAAGTAATTATATTACGCGTACCGAATTTCATCGATATATCTTCAACGGTTTCTGAGTTATGACTCATAAAACTTTCAATGTCTGCCCCTTAATAAGTGGGCGTGGCACCGCCCATATTCCAAAATTTTTGTGTTTTTTGTTTTATGTCCATAGTTGGACTCATGCGACAAAATTTCAATGATAGATCTTTATATTTGACAGAGATATCGCTTAAAATGGTTTTATTAGGTCACTTTATAATACACATATATAAAAGTGGGCGTGGCCGTAAACCGATTTTGATAATTTTTCGTCAAAACATTTGTCTATGTAAGCAAATTACGCGTACCAAATTTCATCGATATATCTTCAACGGTTTCTGAGTTATGACATATAAAACTTTCAATGTTTGACCCTTAATAAGTGGGCGTGGCACCGCCCATTTTCCAAAACTTCATCAAATTTCTTCATAAGGGCCCGAGCTCAATACGTGGGTAAAATTTTAAAACTCTAGCTATATTAGTGGCTGAGATACCAAATTTCCGATTTTTTCTATATAGGAAAAGTGGGCGTGGTCATGGTCCGATTTCGCCCATTTTCAATACCAACCGTCCCAGTCTCGATACCAACTTGCGTTCCAAATTTCATCAAAATATCTCAATTTTTGCGCGAGTTAGAGTGTTTACAGACGGACGGACGGACGGACGGACGGACAGACGGACGGACGGACGGACGGACATGGCTCAATCGATTTCTCTTTTCACCCTGATCATTTTGATATATATAAGTCTATATCTATCTCGATTATTTCATTCTGTTACAATCCACCGTTATGTGATTAAAACTATAATACTCTGTGTACTAGTACAGCTGAGTATAAAAACGCAACCAACAAAGAAAATTACATACATGTGCTGAACAAAACATTTGCCTTTACAGTTAGTACTTTTAAGATGTTCCCAATAAACACAAAAGCGAGGATGATATCGTGGCGAATTCGAGAAGAATTCGCGGAGGTGAATGTAATTGTTCGGACTTGTATCGAGTTCGAGATGGACTCGAGAAAAATCAATTATCGCAATAGCATTTAATAATTTTATTAAATCTTGCTTTACACGAAGAAATTCCCTGTTGGGCTTTAATTTACCATTTAAAACTCTACTCAAGAGATTGAAAAGCTCAGATGATATCGTGGCGAATTCGAGGTGGATTCGCAGAAGAAGATTTTCTAGAATGTATTCGCCAATGGGCATAAATCTCGAATCGCCAACGATCCGAGAATATAAAAATGCGCGAATCGCTAATGAGGGGTGACTCGCCTGGGAATTCGGATTCGCCGATCTATCGTCGCGAACTATCGCCGCGATAATATAATCAGAGAAGCGAATTCGTCTCGAATTCGAGGCGAATCCGTTGTGTTTATTGGGTTAATAATAAATCTTGTGATAATTTCCAATAAAAATTTTTAGAATTTAACGACGTACTTCTTTTAACCCTTTCGGAACTTCTTTTTTGTTTTTGACCTTAAAAATCTATATTTGCATTTTTTTACTGTTTAAGGGTTTGTTATGAATAATCAAAAGGAATTTAAAAACATTTTTTTTTAAAGTGGTTTTTTGGCACTATGCCATATGGCATAGATTTCACTCAACGGAAATAAAAATATGTATAGAATGAAATCAAGCCGCAGTGAATTCGTGTTTTTTGATAACAGAAGTAAGCAAAATTGTGGCTCTTAAACTAGAATATACATTCCCGAAAGTCCAAATATTTCAATTTAGTTTTCGAGATATCCTTATCCAAAACTGTAAAAATTACATTTTTTGTCAGTTTTCGAGATCATTTAGCATCAAAGTTTTTCTTTCAGTCAAGAAACTGTTAAGGTTATCTAAAAGTATGAGTTTTTTCCTTCTAAATTCCGTCGAGCGTTGTAAGATATAATTTTTCTTCACTGAGATATTCCATTTTTAAATGTGCATGTTTGCAAAGGATTCAAAGGATATTCGAGATACAATTTTGATTTAAAGATATAATGTATTTATTTTAAAAGGTAGAAGTCATGCATAATAAGATACATTGACATAAACCATTCATAAAACAAAAAACATGAAAGATAAAAGCTTAAATTCGCTTTAAAACTGTAGAATTATAGTGTAAACGATTTCAGCTCTTGTTCTAGTAAATTACTAGATCCACCTCTGTTTCTGTCCTGAAACAAAGATGAAAAAAGATAAAAATGAGATAAAATATATATAATATATATACATGTCTCTTAGAAGCAAATATAACTTACTTTATCTTTTATGGTATCCTCTGAAACGGTTCCTCGAGCCATTTTGAATGCGCAACACGAATATCCTTCGCATCCTTTGCAAACATGCACATTTAAAAATGCAATATCTCAGTGATGAAAAACGATATTTTAGCAAGCTCAACGGAATCTGGAAGGTGATAACACGTACCTTTAGATAAATTTAACATTCTTGACTGAAAGAGACATTTTATGCTACATTACCTCAAATACAGGGAAAGACCCCAATCTTTACACTTTTAGGTCAGCATATCTCGAAAACTGGAGTGAATTGAGATAGTTGGACCTTCGGAAAAGTATAAACTGGTTTCCGGGTGTTGGCCTCTGTTCTCAAAAAAAAAAACACGCAATCGTTGCGACTAATTTCATCCCATAAATTTTTTTATTTCCATTGAGTGAAATATATGCCGTATGGCATGGTAGGAAATTAAAAAAAATCCTACAGCCTTATTAAAAAGTCCAGGGTCCTAATTTTTTTCTAGATGTTAAAATCAACAATTTTCTACTAATATATGTACAAAAATTTGCCAAATAAATTTTTTTTTTTCGTGAAATAACTGAATCTATGAAGTTACTTTTTCTTGCAAAAAACAAGACTCAAAAGAGATGATTGCTTTCGTAACTATCGCGAGTTACTGGTTGCAGTAATCAAAAAATTTTCAATGCTTATTCAGAATTCTACAAAGAAAAATAAAAAGAATTGGATGTTGAAGTTTTATATCATAAATCTGCCACTGAAGTGCGACTATGCCGTACGGCATAGAATATCCGAAAGGGTTAAGCGAATATTTCCAAGCTTGCCGAAAAATACTGAAAATTAATGCAACATTCGAAAAAAATTAAAAATCAGATTCAAAAATTTTGAGATGAATTCCGAGCATACAGCTACGTATTTTATTTTAGTACGGAATTAGGGACACGATATTGAATCAAAAGCATCGATCTGGTACTCATTTAAAATATCGGTTAAAAAGAATCGCGAACCCGATAATATCGAAACTAAACTACTCGATACTCAAAGTATCGGAATCGAAAGCGGTAATTTTCTAGAAGGTGCAACCTTAAAATTTCCTCTAACATAGTTAAAAGAGGTACCAATCGACGCGCTCTGACCTCTAGGTTATGAATTCGAAAGCGGAAATAAAAGATTTTTTCACATTTAAAAGATATTTATTAAAACGATTTAAAGTTGCACCGTCTTCTAGAAAGTTAACAAAAACGCAATAAAACTGCATCCTGAGCCATACGCATATCGCTGTATTAGTGCTAATTCCATGGCATAGTATGCCATCGCTGGTTCCAAAGTTTTTATTTTGACGAAAATCCTTTTCCAACTCATAAGAATAGTTCAAGCTGATTAAAAAAATTATACAAGTTTATTAAGTTCTTGAAAACGTTTTTTACAAACCATATATATAGTACTCCTATATTCGTAATACCTACGAGTTCCATCAGCCAACATTACAGTACAGACATATAAAAAAAGAAAGAGAAAACCGAGCAATCAAATTTGAAAAATGACATAGGAATTCAAAATAAACCGCAGTGACTTCACATAAAAAAAATTATAGGGAATTTACATATTTATTATTTCATTCTCGTATTAAAAAATTAAAAAAATGTCGAAGCTGTGACAATAAAAGGGATAAAATAAATAAAATATCTTTACATACGTAATAGATACATAGATAGATTTCTTACATAAATATGTATGTATACATATATACTTTTAAAAATCATATAATAGTTGTAATCTTTTGCAAGCGACATGCAAAAGAACACCACAAAAATTGAGGAAAAAAATAAGCTACCAGTTAAAAAATAAGCAGCAAGCGTATAACTCGGTAAGTCATAACCAACTTGAAAACAGTAGCTTTGTTTCTTTATACACTAATTAACGTTAATAAACACTAATTTTTAGATTTGACATATAATTTGTGTTTCTTTGGTTTCTCTCCAGTAAAAGAGAGCGAACTGAACGAAAATTCAGAGAGCACTGAACGAAACTGGTGAGAGCGGCAATGATAGTTCTACTAACTTTTTTACTGGACAAATTTCCACTAGCAAGACACTAGCAAGAAAAAGAAGAAATGTCAAATGTGGAAAAAGGAATTCAAATTTGTATTTGAAAATACAAAAGTAAATATATACGTAGTAAATCAAGTTATATAGCTATTTTTATTAAAAAAAAAAGGTTTAATATGGAAACGGGAAGTTATTTATAATGTATGGATGCTGTCAAACTAATCCTATATTGAAATATATGTACATATATACATTAGACAGCGGCTCAAAACAAGAACCATGATGAGAGTGCATCTTCCGCCGGATCGGCTGTAATGGAAGAAGTAAGGAAAATTATTCTTACAATTCACTCTTACCTTTCACTCTTTGCTATTAGACAAATCCATCTTCATACATATGTACATACAGAGATTTTTAAGAATTGTAACAATGCTTATGGAGCCTATTTAAAGCGATGACGAGATTGAACAGGTAGCTGTAGAAAGTTTAAGGTCAGTCGACATCGGCTTGTTTCTAATAATAATAATAATACAATGGCGCTATTATAACTCTGACGAGTTTTATGGCCGAGTTTCTCTCCCAATTCGGGGTGTGCTCCTTTTGTTTTTTCCTACTAATTGGGTGGACCTACAGTTTAATGCCGGCTCCGAACGGCGAATGCATTTTTTGTTTCTAACCAATCGAAATACCAGGAATTGTTTACTTCAGTACATTGAAATTGTAGTTCCGAGCTATCGTCATAATTTTCGAATCTCCAGAAGCTTGCTTGAAAGCGTTTTCGAGCGAATATGTCAGTCGAAATTGGTTTTTCTAAGGCAATAGAACACTTAAAGGGATATATTAAAATCCTTATTTTTCTTTTCTGATGATGATTTCAATTTTTTATTTTTTCTTAAATTTTCGGGCGTGTCTTTTATCTTTTTTCATGCGCCAAACAATCATATCGTCGTTTAAACTGCATAACCGCTTAAGTGAAACTTTCATAACCGCCTATGGCAATATTGAGGTTTTCCAAACTTTAACTTCTAGTGTTCAGCTCTATGGATTTATACCACAGATTTCGCCTTTGGGAAGCTCTATATTTCCTTCTAATGTTCTTTTCACCTCTGAAGTCGGAGAGTTGGGCGGTTATGAAAGTCTCACTTGGGCGGTTACGAAGTGTAAACGGTGATATGTCACTAACATTTGCTAATTCAGGTTTCCTAATCTATTTTGCTAATATCTCTCACTGAGAGCAAATGTCACTTTACTCTCACAAATTTCGTTAAAAGAGATTAGCAAGAAATGTTAGTTAATGTTTTGCTGGAAAGTAAAGAAAAGAACCTAGTGTTGAAAAGTTTAAAAACGTGCGTCACTGTGAATGGTCAACGGAAAGTAATTGGAAATTTTCAAAATAAACGTCAAAAAATCAGAAATGAAAAAATTTCCCAGCCAGCATTTTTTGAAAATTTTGATCAAAAAATATTCAAATATCATACGCCCAGATGATTAAAAACGATCAAATTTAAAAACATTTTCTATTGGAATATGAGTGAATCTTCGGGAGAAAAATGTACCCTAAATATGATTATTCTTAAGTAATCATTTATGATACATATTTTTAAACATTTTTCAATCATTTTTTTATGAAATTTGATATCATTGAAATCTCCTACATCATTTTTTTTTTTGGAATAACATTTGATTGTTTTTCACAATCATTTTTCAATTATTTTTTGAATCATATGTGATAAATTTTATGATCACATTAGTGGTCTTCATCCAAAGTGATAAAATAATAAATTGTTAAAGTTTACCAGTTGATCCGCATTTTTACATGAACGTACCTTGGTAGATAATTGTTTAAAATCTTGTCAGCTGTCAGTGTCAACTTGATTAATAAATAAAAAACCCAATAAAATAAACAACAAGTGCAAAAATGCCGAAGGAAAACACATTTTCCTCTTTTAAATTGAAAAGGTAAAACTGACAATGTGTCAGACTTGAATTTTACTGAAATTTATAAATTTACGCAACAAAATCGGTCGGTAAAGTGGTAAACTTTGCTTAAATATAATTTCATACAAATTTTGACAGATAATTTATCACAATTATTATTTTATCACTTTACCCCATTTACCAGTAGTTTATGACTTTAGATGAAGACCCTTATTATATTCCTTTCTTATTACTTTTTGTAATATTTTTTATCACATGTTCGATGCATGCCGTGTACGCCTGACTTTGCACCAGTCCCATCTTGAGATGGGATGACAGTGCTCTGTTAGTATGTGACCGCCAGTCTGCTCCAGGAAAAAAAACCCTGCAGCTCCCCACCCCACCCGTCCACCTTTTATCCGCTGTAAATATGTGGAACATATAGCGATTGGTTCGTAGTCCTTTCTTTCATCCCTCTTGTTATATTATTACCTGTAGTCCCCTGTTGAGGTCGGTTTGGAGAGTAACGTAGTCTGAACTTTGGTCCTCATATGTTGCTGTGTCCAAAAGTTCGTTGTCTAAATTGTCCTGTTATTCAGTTTAGAAATTCGCAGTACTTTTGCTTAGATCACCGTGCTGGCGGCCTTCGAACGTACATACTTTACAAACATAACCCTCAAACCGCAAAATTGTACTTTTTGATATAATGCCCATGGATCGGACTACAGTATTTTAACATGGAACGCTTTCCGTCGCGATTCATAAAAATATGAGTGCATAGAAAATAGATTTTTCTAGAACATTTCCACTAATTTTCATAAAAAAATTCACAAAAGTTTGCATCTCAAAATAAATGTGGCAAATTTCTTATATTAATTACTAGCTGACCCGGCAAACTTCGTTCTGCCCAAAATAGATTTTTTTATTAAATTTCATTTCAAAATTATTATTACACCGGTATTATTTTTAATAGAAAATTAAAGATTTTTCACTACTTCATTGTGTATACAACTTCATAAATATATAATTTTAGTATTTAGTTTAAGGCTGCACGATACAGAACATTTTTGGTTTTCTGTTCCGGATATTTATTTTCACTGAATATTGGCTATTTTCACTACTTAAGTAAGTAAGGGGATTGATATAGTATACCCCCATAATGGTTTTCAGGCCCCTCCTCAAACCCTTTTAGATATATTCAGCCTCAAAAGTTTAGTGCGTATGGGAGGTGCAATGCCCCATTTTTCGATAAATTTTTTTTTTTTTGTGAACATGATATTGATATCGTATATCTGCATAGTGATTTCTATGTACATGCCATGAACGCTTTTAAGGATATTTAGCCTTAAAAATTAAGAACGCATGGGAGGTGCCACGCCCCCTTTTCCCAAAACTACTGTTTTTTTCATAAGCGCGCTATTGATATCGTTAATCTCCTTATCAATTTTCAGGTCCCAACTTTAAACGCTTTTATATATATTCAGCTTGAAAAATTAAGGTTGTATGAGAGGTGCCACGCCCCCTTTTCTGATAACGCCCCCTTTTCTGAGTGAGAAGGGTTTTGATATCACCTACCTCTATACCAATTTTCAGCTCCCTACCTTGAACTGTTTTAGAGATAATCAGCTTTAAAAATTAAGGTTGTATGGGAGGTGCCACGCCCCCTTTCCTCATAACCCCCACTTTTCTGAGTGAGAAAGATTTTGATATCACCTACCTCTATACCAGTATTCAGCTCCCTACCTTTAACTGTTTTAGAGATAATCAGCTTTAAAAATTAAGGTTGTATGGGAGGTGCCACGCCCCCTTTTCTGATAACCCCCACTTTTCTGAGTGAGAAGGGTTTTGATATCACCTAAATCTATACGAATTTTCAGCTCCCTACCTTGAACTGTTTTAGAGATAATCAGCTTTAAAAATTAAGGCTGTATGGGAGGTGCCACGCCCCCTAACATTTTTTAGTTTTTTCTTCGTCTAAACCTTCGCGGGGTAACAACAAACAAACCCCCCTAAGGAAGTATTTGATTTGGTTCAGCCGTTTTCAAGTTTTAGCGTTACAATTAAATACCAAATCATTTATATATATATATAGACTAGCTGACCCGGCAAACTTCGCTCTGCCAAAAATAGATTTTTTATTAATTTCATTTCAAAAATTGTTATTACACCGGTATTTCTATATATATAAAAATGGTGTAAAAAATGTTACTAACCTCATCAGATGTGAACGGCTGGGCCGATTGCTGTAAAATTTTTTGTCAGTTGTTCGTATTCTCGAGGAGATGGTTCGTACGGAAGAAAATTTTGGAAAATCCCTCCGGAAAAGTCCGAAAATTGGAAAAATCCGTGTGAATGTCTGTATGTGTACATCTGTGGATGTGTGTCCTTTATAAACTCCCAAACTAACCAACCGTTCTTTATGAAATTTTCACAGTAGATTCATGTGGTGTTAGTGCACATAGTAGGGTATATAGAATTTCGAAAGAGTGGAAGCTTCCCGGAATACAGGCCTGAATGAGGACCCAGATCGAGCAAGTCTTCGAGCAATATTGGTATCAAATGAAAGGTGTTGAACAGGCCTTCAACATAAACTTATTTTCATTGCGATACCTGGGCCGGGTTCCCAGATATGGGTTAAAACCTGGGACCGAGTGACCCTGGAAAGTTTCTGAGCGATATTGGTAGCAAATGAAAGCTGTTGAGGATGACTTCAACAAAGAGCTTTTAAAATAGTGATGCCTAGGCCGGGTTTCAAGATTTGGGTCAAAGCGTGGACCCGGATAACCCCTGAATGTTTTCGAGCGATATTGGTAGCAAATGAAAAGCGTTGAGCAGGCTTCCACATACAGCTATTTTCATTGTGATTTCTAAGGCTGTTTCCCAGAGATTTCTAAAGTAGTGGGCCCGGATGGTGACGGACGGTCCCGGTAAGATAAAGGTAGGTAGCTATAGGGATAGGGGTAGGGATAGGGATAGGAATAGAGATAGAGATAGAGATAGAGATAGAGATAGAGATAGAGATAGAAATAGAGATAGGGATAAGGATAAGGATAACTATAAGGATAAGGATAGGGATAGGGAGATTGAGACTGAAATAGAGATAGGGATTGAGATAGAGATAGGGATCGGGGAAGTATGTTTGTCGCGGCGAATCTATCTATTCTATATCTATCTATATATATATAAAAATTATTTGGCGTTTAATTGTAACGCTAAAACTTGAAAACGGCCGAACCAAATCAAATATTTCCTTAGGGGGGTTTGTTTGTTGTTACCCCGCGAAGGTTTAGTCGAAGGAAAAACTAAAAAATATTAGGGGGGCGTGGCACCTCCCATACAATCTTAATTTTTAAAGCTGATTATATCTAAAAGAGTTCAAGGTAGGGAGCTGAAAATTGGTATAGAGGTAGGTGATATCAAACCCCTTCTCACGTATAAAAGTGGGGGTTATCAGAAAAGAGGGCGTGGCGCCTCCCATACAAATTTAATTTTTCATGCTGAATATCTCTAAAATTGTTTAAGGTAGGGACTTGGAAATTGGTGTGGAGATAAACGATAACAATTCAATATTAACGCAAATTAATAGGAGTTATACGAAAAGGGGGCCTGGCACCTCCCATACATACTTAGCGTTGGAAGCTGAATATATCAGAAAGAACAAATGGCAGGATACTGAAAATTGCTATAGAGCTAAATGATATCAAAATCATTCCCACGCAGAAAAGTGGGGGTTATCGGAAAAGGAGCGTGGCACCTCCCATACAAACTTAATTTTTCAAGCTGAATATCTAGAAAAGCGTTTAAGGTTGGGACCTGAAAATTGATGAGGATATTAACGACGGCTTTCCAACACGGGAACACGCCACATAGAGCTGACCATGTGAAAAGCATGGCATTTCTAGGTTTATGCCGCATACTTCCAACGACTACCCTTGTGACTTGTTAATTGTCATCGCAAATGCAAATTTAACTGGGAACTGCATACGTTTGAATTGGAAGGGCAAATCTGTTGCCATGAGGATAAGGGAATCCGGGGAAGTATGCATTCCTCTCCCTTAACGGGCCTTTCAAAATGCTTGCCACTATTAAATTGCCTATTAGCTTCGTAACAATCAGTCGTGTACCACAGTTTGGGCGCATAAAGATTGTGTAGAATAATAATAACAGGCCAAACTTTGAGTCGCAAATGATGAGGAGGCATTGCAGGCAAATCCAGAAAGTTTAATAACTCCACTGGGTAATTTACTACTTCGTCTACATTTTCAACGCGATCAACCTCAAAAGTTTAGTACTTATGGGAGGTGCAAAGCCACAATTTTCGATAAACCTTTTTTTTAGTGAACATGGTATTGATATCGTATATCTGCATAGTGATTTCTATGTACATGCCATGAACGCTTTTAGGGATGTTTAGCCTTCAAAATTAAGAATTCGTGGGAGGTGCCACACCCCCTTTTCCCAAAACTACTGTTTTTTTTTCATAAGCATTCTGTTGATATTGTTAATATCCTCATCAATTATAGATATTCAGCTTGAAAAATTAAGTTTGTATGGGAGGTGCCACGCCCCCTTTTCCAATAAGCCCACTTTTCTGTGTGGGAATGATTTTGATATCATTTAGCTCTATAGCAATTTTCAGTATCCTGCCATTTATTCTTTCTGATATATTCAGCTTCCAACGCTAAGTATGTATGTATGGGAGGTGCCACGCCCCCTTTTCGTATAACTCCCATTATTTTGCGTTAATATGGAATTGTTATCGTTTATCTCCACACCAATTTCCAAGTCCCTACCTTAAACAATTTTAGAGATATTCAGCATGAAAAATTAAGTTTGTATGGGAGGTGCCACGCCCTCTTTTCTGATAACCCCCACTTTTACGCGTGAGAAGGGTTTTGATATCACCTACTTCTATACCAATTTTCAGCTCCCTACCTTGAACTCCTTTAGATATAATCAGCTTTAAAAATTAAGATTGTATGGGAGGTGCCACGCCCCCCTAATATTTTTTAGTTTTTCCTTCGACTAAACCTTTGCGGGGTAACAACAAACAAACCCCCCTAAGGAAGTATTTGATTTGGTTCGGCCGTTTTCAAGTTTTAGCGTTACAATTAAAAACCAAATCATTTTTATATATTTAGATTATATTATATTATATTATATTATATTATATTATATTATATTATGTTATATTATATTATATTATATTATATTATATTATATTATATTATATTATATTATATTATATTATATTATATTATATTATATTATATTATATTATATTATATTATATTATATTATATTATATTATATTTAGTTATATTAAATATTTCACCTATATGTATGTAAACAAGTTACATATACGTAGTGTAGTTCATTGTATATTTGCTTGTACGCTTGTATGTACATATGTGTGTATGTTCATAAACTGAATAAGAGTTTTTCAGTGTGAGATGTGTTTTTCAACAGTACCTACTGTAACCGTAATCATTGAATATACCATAACGATTACAGTAATCGCAATCCTAAAAATTTATAGATTACAATTACAGTAATCGTAATCGTAAAAATTTAAATTACGATTACAGTAATCTTAATCCTAAAAATTTAACGATTACGATTACAGTATTGGTAATCGTACGTTCTATAATTACGATTACAATAATCGTAATCGTAAAAATTTTAATTACGATTACAGTAACCGTAACCCTAAAGTAGCAGTAGTTATAATCGTAAGTAATCAAAATGTAATCGTAATCCTTAGCGCAAAGCTCTGCACATATCTATATATGTACATACAGTAGGGTTATGATTCTTTTACACTTTTTTTTGGATTTTAATTTTCCTGTGGTGGCAAACGATGAGCTTTCGGATACTTATTACATTTCTGATGTTATTTTTTCTCGTTAAAAAAAACCCCTGCAAAATCGAATTCTTTTTACAGTCTTTATTGCAGGGCAAAACTCAAAAAGTGCCAAAGCTAACCGAAATCGCTACTTTCCGACCAATTTCCACCGGAAAATGTTCTGTATATGAGTAGTCCCCCCTCAAAAGCCCCTATGTGACTTTTTCATGTTCAGCCACAAAATAGAAAAAACTACTAGGGCCTCAAGCTCTATTTTATTTAAATATTTTTTGTTATTACCTGAAAGCTTAGCCCATAGGGAATTTAGGGATATAAAACAATTAAACCGCAATATGACAGATTTTTGCAGTCAATGATTAATATTTTACATAGCCAGTTTTGAGACAGTTTTTTTTCACATAGAGAGTTTTGAGACAGTATTTATTTACAAGTTTTGAAATTGAAACGCATAATAATTACAGTGAAAAGAGAAACTAAAATAGTAAATACTAAACATATTCATAAATATGTAAACTCTTTCACTTTCGTCGTTATTCATTACATTGGTTTTATATTTCGAAGTGATTTGCCTCGCTTGCAGAGGTTGCCGTAATTGGTTTCGGTTGAGGTGTAAGAAGTTTCACGTTTAAATGAAACTTCTAGTTTTGCTTTTTGCTAAAAATAGCCTCTTAAAAACGCTGAGTTTGAAATGCCAAGAACCAGGCGCTTTGAGTACATCTTTAACCGCAGCTTTCCAATCATAAATATGGAAATCGCTTCCAAGTCCTAAAACCGTCCCACGTTTCCTAAATATATTAAAATATTCCGTGGGCCTCTATTGCATGGATATCTCTATGTTTCCAAAAACGCGATCGGGCGACAAAAATGAATGCCCAACAACGGGAAATATTACAGTTACTTGCACAACATGGTCCTGATCTTTTGTTTTTAGCCAATTTCCTCACATGCCCAACAATATTTTATTCTTGTTTTGTCCTGCGCAGCCGTCGCAAAACAAATAAACATTTCTTATATTTTTTCAAGATTTGAAGTTATTGTTCAGGCTATGGAATAAAGCTGAAGCGATTTGATTCGATCCTTTTGGAGCTGTTTCTAACCACTACGTTTGGAGGATCAGGTAGAGAGCGACTTTGTTGTGTGTGAAGTGAATTGCGCGTTTTATTGGACTCGGTCGAAATCGTCTAGGCGGTTACGCGCCAATTGAGAAGAAAAAAATATTATAATACCTCTTCAAAACAAAGAATCATCAGTGGGTTAAAACACGGACATTAATTGGTTAAGACGCTTAAAATTTACTTCTATAACATAAATCAAGCCATTCTGGTGAAAATAAAATGGTTTTAAAATTTTGAGCGCTCTTAAATATATGAGGCGACACAAATGTGTGCGAAGGCGTATGAGTTACCTATTTCAGATAGAGACTTTTGAAAGTGTATAAATGAAACATACAGACTTTTGGAAATGTATAAATGAAACATAGAGACTTTTGAGACAGTATTTTTTTATTTAATGCTTTTTTTCATAATACGGAAGAAAATTATTCATCATATTCGAGTCTTTTTCGACCCCACTGTACGATTAAAATAATCTTAAATGCGCTTGTTTTCTGATCATAAAAGGGTAATTTTTCGGTAGATAATGGTGTACTGCGCGCAGCTCTTCTTGGGAGTCGTTTTCAAGTGTTATCTTAATCGTATTTTAATCATTTTCGAATATATTTTTTGAATAATTTGGCAATCGTTTTCAAATATTTTTTTCTTAATTTTTCAACCGTATTTTAACCGCCTCTCCTATCCCAGCAAGCATTCCCGGATCCCTCATAATTTTGGAGTCCTATATACAGCTCCGGTCAACTAATTAGCAACGATTCGGCACTGATATTTCTCCTTCAATAGTACCGAAATTTCATCGAAATTTTTTGCTCTTTTTCAGTACAGATATCATTTTAAATGTAATTGAATAGATTCCACTTGCTTTTCTAGCATACCTCAAATATATCGCATTTTATTAAGACTTAAGCCAAAAATGCACTTTTTTAGTCGGTCACATAATTAGCAACGCTTTTATTTTATGGTCAAAAATCTAATTTTTTTTTATTAATATTTAATATTTTGTTGTCAAACCATTATTCCTAATCACAGCTTCCCACCTACGAGGCATTGACTCAAAAAAATTTGCGCAGACATCCTTCGGAATACTTTCCCCCTCCCACTGCGCTTTTATCAACAAATCAGCGAAATTTCTTATTTTATGCTAGCGGACTTTCTTTTTCAAGTGGTCCCCCACATTCTTGATACGCTTTAGGTCCGGACTGCATGAAGTCCAGACGAGAAATCTAACAATTTTTCCCTCCATCCACCGTTTTGTTGATCTTGCGGTATGTGTCGGATCGTTATCTTGCCGAAAGATCCATGTCACCGGCATGTTGTCATCTTAAATAGGTATTGATATTGTTTATCTCTGTATCAATTCCCAGTGTCCAACCATGAACACTTCCAGAGATATTGGGGTATATGGGAGGTGCCACGCCCCTTTTTGTAATAACGCTCATCTCTATTTGTGAGCTTGGAATCACGTTAGTATATCATCCCAAGTTCTAAGCCTTACAAAGAATATTTTCAGAAATACGTACACAGTATGAAACGTTTTGTTTGTATGGGAGGTGCCACGCCCTTTTAACTTTTTTGAAATTATTTTCGAATATAACCTTCTCCAGACAATACTAAACACAACAAAAAAAGAATTATCGAAATCGTTCCACCCGTTCAGGCGTGGTGCGATGACCAAGGAAATAGTGATCCATTTTTATATATGTATATATAGATTGAATTTTTGCACTTACGGTAACGCACGCGACAAATTTAAAACACACATAAAGTTGTAATATTCAGCTTTCGGACAACACTGACTTTTATTTTTGGAAAAAGGTACACAAGCTTACTTTGTCACTGAAATTTTTTTTATTTCACGTGGTTTCCTAGGTTTAATAACTATTTACATAGTTTTTTGGTAACGCACGCGACAAAAGGATAAGCGAAATTTTAAAGTAAAAAAACTCCTTTATTCTTACTAGCTTCACAAATTTTATACTCTTATATTAAATTACGTTCTAAGTAGAATGATTGGAGCGTGTAACAATAATATAACTCTCTTTTCAATAAACTAAACCCGCGAAGATAAAAAGTGATACTTTGCTAATAAAAAAGCCTTAGTGAATTTTTTTGGCGATTTTTCTCAGCCTGAGTTTAAGAACGAATAGAAAATGCTTATGTTTTTCTAATATATAGATGTATTATGTATTATCTTTACTAATAAATACCAAAAAAAAAGTTCGGACCATTTTCAATTTCATGCTCTTGGTTGACTTTTTCAGGATTAGCCCATATGTGTAAGAAAGGTTTTGTATGAGATCTTTATTATAAAATATGTACTGCAAATTTATTTTTTAAAGGTGATGGTACCTATATACGACTTTCAAATTGATCGCACAATGACCTTCAAAAATGCACAATTGGAGAAATTTGGCACAATTTCAAATTTCAATTTTCCATCCCTGGTGAGGGCATATGAGATAACTATGTATTAAACGGGTAAAAATGCTAGGACTTGGTAAAGGAGGGATGGGCACCTCCCATACAAACTTAAAATTTCACAGTATCTGTTGAAATATTTGTAGTAGAGTACTGAAAATTAGTGTGAGGGCATATGAGGTAATTATTTACTCAACGGGTAAAAATTCTAGGTATTAAAAAATCAGTAAATATCATGTAAACTTTTTAAAATCTTTGTGTAACTATAGGATCCTACCTGTTAAGTTGTAAATTAACTAACCAGGAACTAATTTATTTGGTAAGAACATACAAATACACTGAGGGAAAAGGTAATTGTAAAAATAGCTACCAACGGTGACAATGTTACATTTTTCAATGTCGCCTAATTTCTCGTTGAATCACTCACTATTTTTAACTCTCCAATTTCCATAGCTAAATTTAAGAAAAAATTAACAATTTCTCTTATTGGATCGAATAATTATACATAGCTTACACCACAAAAATGTGTAAAAATTAAATAACTAACCCCCCCTGTTTTTTAAGGGGGGGTCACCTACAGGTGACACTGGGCATTGTGTAAACTATTCGAGCATTTTTTTCTTCTATATCTTTTCAAGTGAAATATTCGTTTTGTACAAAAATATTTGTTTATAAACACTAAACAATTAAAATTATGTAGAAAATTATGCAGAAAATTAAATTTTTACTTATTTTGAGAAATATACCATTTTACGTGTAAATCGTCACATATTTTTCGTTTATGTTGGTGACATATCTACACGGTCTTTGAATCTATTTGTGGTTTTCACTCAACCGGTGGACCTCGCCTCACTCGGCACTCTAGTTTGCACCAAAAAGCAACTAAATAAAACCATCACTTCATGTCACGAAGGGCTACTCTCGTGGAGTCAGTATTTTCATCAACACGGTCAACTACTCCAATATACTTGTTGTATATCCCCATGACAGCTGGGGAGTTTTCTTGAATTTTCGACCGTTTTTCTTATACATGAATTGTGACAGGAGTCAATACGAGGCAATGGTGGCGACATTATTGGCCACTTAGCGATGATAATTTCCTTGGACAATTGATGACATATCTCACCTCTAGGCTTTTTCTTCACGCCTATAGAATTTGGCAATTTTCTAACGTTTTTCGGGAATGGCACTCGTTCAAGCAACATTCTGATCCCATAAATACACAAGTAACGGTAAGCCAGTAAAAATATTATCAAAATAGAGCTTGTATGGTCCACAAACTGGCTGCAATCTCGAATGATGTTCCACCGTCTCATCAATTACCACATTATCATCCGGAGAAAATATACATAAAAATGTGGCCCGAGGCTTTATCAGCATTCAACTCTTCAATAATTTCATCAAAAAGATGGAAATAAGCTCTAAAATCTCACTACCACAAAGCAATACGACGAACAAAAAGCATTACGTCTTTGTATCACAATACCCAGTGTCACCCACAGGTGACACCTCATATTTTTTTCTTTATGAAAACCACAATATTAATTATTTTTGTTACAAAATGCACTTAAATTATACTTTGTTTTATTATTTATCACATTCGATAAGAAAAAGTACAATACTTGCGGTCTGGGCATTTCAATTTGAGCTTATATAGGACGAAGTCACAAAAAGCAAGAAAACTGGGAATATGCGTGGAAAAAGTGAACGAGATTGACGAATGACGATTAACTGCTCCTGACAAAAATTAATTTTAGATTCTCCTGTTTATTATTTTCGTAGCAATAAAATTTGGTTTAAAAAAATAGCTGCCGACTGGTCAAAAAAACATTAAAATCAACTGTCACCTACAGGTGACACTGGGAATTGAAGAGTTAAAATAGTCGAGTTGGTGTTGTTGCTTTGAAGGTAATTTGATGAATAAGCGAGTATTCTTTTCATACTTGGTAGACAGAAATGCGCCTAGTTAAAATAAATATTTTTCAGTTGGTTTAAATGTAAAATGGTCAATTTTGTAATAGTTCGTAGTTAAAAATAACAATATAAGCAATTTTATTACAACATCAACATTTCTAATTTGGCATGGCTACATTGGCAACTTAAATTTGGCATTGTTGATCTGACGTTCAGAAATTTTAACTCGGTATGAATACTTACACTTTCTATTTAAAGTGGGCATTGTTGATTTGAAAAATTTCAAATGTAAACAAACGTGTAAGTGGGCAAGTACGCAAAATTAGAAATTCAATTAAATTTGGATCGGGACAAAAAGAAAGAATTGCGGTGTTTTAAAAACTCGAATGTTGTTAATTGTGCGTGCTATGGGCATTTATCGCTCTTCAAATCACATACATATTTAATTCGCTTTTTAATATTTCGCTTTGCTGCTGCAATCGAGCGTTTTATTGCGACGCGATATCTACTTGAATATTGTCAGTTCGGTGTTGAGTTCTGTGGACATATCCATTGGCTTGTTTATTGCGGGTGCGCATGGAAGGAACCACGGCCCGAGAAAAATTACTTTTTCGTATTCGTATTCTACACGCAAATTACTTTAGGAAGGAATATCTCCTGAACTATAAGCGTCCGGCAGGTGCGACTTTTATTTTTGTTTTTATAGGAAATGTTAATGTAAAGCAGATCATTTTGGTAGGCAGATAGAAATCTCAGCCAAAATATTATAAATTACTAGCGTTTGTTCGTGTTAAGTGAAATTTTTGTAAATTTGTTGGAGTGTGTAATCTATTAAAATAACCCAATGTACATGTTTACATATTTGTTATTAATTTATATAATATATATTTACATATGTTACATATGTGTTTATTTCAATAAATAAAAATAAAATCGACAACAAATATTCTACGTTTTTAAATTGAAAGTGTCATTGTTAGCCCATCAATAAAGGTGCTTCTACCTAACATCACAACAATTTCAAACTGACATTTCAATTTTGTTTCAAATAATCTTCACTTCAAAATAACTACGATTCCTACGTTGCATCAACCAATAAAATATTGAATTAAAATTTTATTTGTTCTTTCATAATGGAACGTGTTTAAATTGTCAATGTCCTGATGCATTATCCACTCACATGATATGTTAAATTGACAATCGTCACAGTCATATAAAATATAAATGCGGTTGTTTTCATTGTAATATTGGTAAAATCGGAAAATAACAATTATAATAGTCGATGCAACAATTTTCAAGGTAGGCTGACTATCATGACTGTTTTTTGTTGAGTTGACGTCGTTTTTGTTGGATATACGTTGTTTTTTCCCTCAGTGTACTTTTAGGTAATGTGAAACATATGTATATATAAACACGTGGTGTGAAACCCACGGGTAACCTCTAGTATTGACTAAAAAACGCGCTTAGTTAAAAAAATTATTACTTCGAATCATTGAATTCACAATATTTAGATTTACTTTGAAGCTTTTTAAAATTTATTTATTTAACTGTACTAACCTTAAAATGGCCTGAACTCATCTTTAACTTTGAAAAATTATCTTAAGACTTTAGTTATTTTCATAATCCAAGACTTTGAATATATTATTACCCAAGTTGTTATATAACATGTTAATGCTTCTTTTCCTTTAATCCGAGTTATAACATCCAATGCATTTCTGTTAAGATTTCTACCGGTGCTAAGTAGACCAAGATAGAAATTTAAAAGAAGTATGTATGAAGGAAGTTGCCTGGAATATGAAATCGGAACTAATAACAGACTGATACTTTCATAGACTCGCAATTTAAAGAAACAGTCTATAAAATTGTCCGAGGCTGTTTTGCATTCTATTTTACTGGTTTCGGAATTGAAATTTCCCCGTTTTAATAAACACAGCCGGAAATAAATAAATAATTTTATCGATAGCAGTGCTATGTATTTCGTCCACTTTTCACATTCCCTAATCAGCAAGTATCATTTCCTCACTAATTTATTACATATACGATAGATTCCTTGTTTTGTTTTGTTTCCAAACTAAAGCTTTTACGAGTAAAGCAATTCAAATGCAATCCTGTGCTGCTACTGTCCGCTATATTCACCTAAATGGCGAAATTAATTTTTTCTTTTTTCACGTAACCTTGCATACAGTTCTACAGTGTTTTGAACTTTTCTAGATCGCGAAAGTATTTATCATCCCATTTCGCCCATTTTCAATATCAACCTACCCTGTCACATTCATCGTCTCCCTGCCCATCAACCTAAGACGCAGTAACAGTAAGTGGGTATAGTGAGGAAACGAGAAAAGGGAAGATGACAGCTGCATGCTTACACAACCACCAGAAATTGAGAAAATTATAAAATGGAAATTTCCTTACTCTTTCTTGTCACCAGGCAATTCACTCAACGTCCTTTTGAAGAGAGTTTCAAGCGTCAGAGAACGTCAGTCAGACGCATTACAACACCGCTTTGGTTTCAGCAGATTTAAATGCATATGTACAATACTTATGTAGTATATACCCTATGAAGAAAATATCCAGTTCCGAAATAGTTCGCTTCTAGTGCCTTTTTCGACACTTGTAGTGCGGTTAACGCGTCTGACTTGGAATCGGGCGACCCCAGTTCGATTCCTGTCGCTCTCGAGGCAGTGCAAAAAAATAAAAAATAAAAAAAAAATGAGAAAAATACTCTGGAGATCGCAAAACATTATTAGCCCGTGCACAATTGACTTTGTCTGCTTCAATTTTGATAGAAAAAACATTAAAGCAAAGCGAAATTCCAGATGCTTGCTACACTTTGCTTAACACTTTGACAACTTTCACTTCACTTTTTTGCTTTAATTTATAAAATGGATTTTTTGTAAAATATTTGAGAAATTTCCTTTTTTCTGCTTGTTCGTATGTTATTATTTACTTTTTACTGTTCACTTTTCACGTAGATGCGCCAAATCGCTTAAATAAGTGGCGATATACAAACTATACACACACACACTCCAGCAGATGTTTGTCAAAGTGTAAAAAAGTTCAGACATGGCGAACTTTATACTTTGCTTTACTCGCTTCACCTTCACCTATTGTGAATATATGAAAAGCACATCCTGTACGGAACTGTCAAAGCAAAACTCTGAAGCAAAGCGAAGTATAAGTCAATTGTGCACGGGCTATATTAGCCAAATACACTTTTTCCAGTTTATATTCAGAAAATTACAATTGACATTCAGAATTTCCATTTCATAATCAGAAACCTACAGTTCATATTCAGAAAGTTACATTTCATATTCAGAAAGCTGCAATTGAAGTTCAGAATTTCCATTTCATATTCAGAAATGTACAGTTCTTATTCAGAAAGTTGCAATTCATAGTCAGAAAATTATAATTCAAATTCAGAAAAATGGAACATAAGTTTCTACATATGTAAATTTTTCAGGTAAAAAATTACATTGTTTTTTCAAAACCTTTCTGAAGGGTAGAGTTCGTCATTCATTCAAGAGGTCGTGGGTTAGAAACCCAGTCCGAACAACATCGAAAATTTGTTTTATTTGAAATTAAGGAATTAATGTAGCGTAACCACTCGCATTCGGTAACCCTCCGAGTGTATTTCTGTTATAAAAAAGCTTCTCATGCAAAATTTATTTATACAATTAATATTTTTGTCGTTCGGAGTGGGCATAAAACTGTAGGTCCACCGGCCTAAAACTCGCCACAGTTATTATATAGATTTGATAAAGAAGAGGAATAAGAAGAATAAACTCAATTCTCCTCAAAGTTTCGGCGACGAACTTTAAAATTTTTTTTAAATTTTTTTTCCTTTCGAGACCATTCTACCTTAAAAAAATGCATATCAATTTCAAATTATATAGCCCGAAGCGTAAAGTGAAATTTTCTGAATATGATTTGTAGCTTTCTGAATATGAATTGTTATTTTCTGAAAATGAAAGGCAGCTTTCTAAATATGAATTGTAATTTTCTGAATATGAAATGGAACTTTCTGAATTTGAAATGAAATTTCTGAATATGAATTTTAGGCAGGGTTTGAAATTACTTTCAACTTTTTTTTCATTTACTTTGAATTTCATTTTCGTTTCAAAATTAAAAAATGAACAGCGCGACAAAAGAAAAAAAATAAAAAATTCTACTGTATTGTAACTATGCAGCTTTCAATTTCTAAAAATTACTGTCGACTGTTGCTGTAGTGTGGACATTTTTACAGCACAGTAAAACAACAACAAAATGCAAACATTATTTTTTTACAGGAGTTTTGTTTTTTTTTTTTTATTTATGTGAACACAATCGAAATTGATATAATATAATACAATGGCGCTATTATAACTCTGACGAGTTTTATGGCCGAGTTTCTCTCCCAATTCGAGGTGTGCTGCTTAACTTTGGGTTTTCCTATCAATTGGGTGGACCTACACCCAGTGTTGTACACCTACACAGCACAGAGAAACAAAAAAAATTATTCGAATGCTCTCTGCTTCGAATGTAGATATTTTCAAAGGAAATCAAAATTCAAAAGTTCTAAAAAAATAATGACAACTTTCGCAGAACAGGAGCAGCTTATTTTTTGAGACTGTAGCTCATAGATGCTCATGCCTATACCCTTGAATCACATTTGTTTTTGTTTTTCCCCCAGACATAGGCACAGATACAAATTCGCCCAATGAATATAAAAATAAAATTTTCTTCCCCTGCCATATGCCCACAGGTATAAAAAATTTCAAATGAATGTGATTGAGTTTCTTATGGGAAGGGCGAAGCTACGTTAGCTTCGCGCTTCCCATATGAAGCTACGTTGGCGTCGCCCTTCCCATATGAAATTGAAAATTGCACTAACAAATTGAAAATAAAATTTTTTTGAAAAAATTGAATTCTTGAATTGAAAAGCGACGTAACTCAAACCCCAAATAAATATAAAAGAAATAGAAGAAATGCAAGAAAACCTTTTTCTTTACAAACGAAGGTTTGAAGTAAAACCTTGGGTAATGAAGAAGACTCTTGCTGGGAGGAGACTAACATTTAGCAGTCCCTAAAGACGTTATTCATGGATTCAAAAAATTTTGAGTTGTGCAATTTTTTGATTTAGGGTGCGATTTGTAGGCAAACGAAAAAACTGAAAAAAATTTCTAGTTAATATTGAAAAATGTGTGGCAAAAGTGTATTTCAAATTATTTGAAGAAAAATAAAAGTAGATTTTAGTAAGAAGAATAGGAATTAGAGCTTTTTTGCTGAAATATTATTGCGAGTCGCAGTCTATGCTAATTAATTATAGGTACGTATATAAATTAATAATTAAGGTAAGTTATGTATATGACAGAAATAAAATATGACAAGTATCCACTCATAAGAAATGAAATTTTAAAATACTTATCCATGTTCGGAAGCACTTATATTTGCGAAAAAGCTTTAAGTTCATCAAAACAAACCAAAGAAACCTTTTATCACAAAAGCATTTGGAAGCAATTCTGCAATTATCCACCTCTGATTCGACAATAAATATTGGCAATTTAATAAACAGCCTTGAATAAACTTATCACTTATTCTTATTATATAATATGTAGATATATTTTTTTTTATATGCACGAGTTCATATATTAATTTAATATATATGTAGATACATTTGTATAAATAAAATATGTTGTAAATATTGTATGCAAAATTTTCCAATGGTACAATAAAAATTTACTTGTAGTTTGTAACTTTTTTTAAATCTAACACAAATTTTTTCTGAGTGCACTAATAAATTTTTGTAGATGTATTGGAGTTTCCCCATTCAATACGAGAGCGTTGAGCACCCTTGCTGTAGCTGATTTGCTGGCAGTTTTTCAAACCCTGATTTTAGGTTTCTGAATGTGAAATGTAACTTTCTGAATATGAAATATAATTTTCTGAATATGAATTTTAAGTTTCTGAATCACCCTTATTACGGTTGTCGTCGTCTCGACGTCGTTGTCACATCGACTATTTATTGGCAAATCGAATGACGAAAGTACCATCCCAGTAATTTCTGCCCTAGCTGTTTGATTTTATTTACAATCTGTGTGCAATTTTTTTCGTATTCTTTATTTGTGCTTTTTTGATATTTTAATTCTTTATTATAAATGTATTTTGCATATGATTCATTAAGGTTTAGCGATGAACATATCAATGAAGTGCTCAAGTAATATAAGAAATTAAAAAATAATAATTTTAGTTGAAATATACATGTATGTTCATAAATATTTAATAAATTAGTTTTCTCCTCAATCTCTCTTAAAAGAGGTACCAAGGCATTCAATTTAATGTTGATTGCTTCTCAATGTTGTAATAAATTAGTTTCGTACCTCATTGAAAACCTTTGGGTCGGCTTCGGTATGTGCGCCCACATAATTTATTTTTAAACTAGCGGAATTTTTCAATGAAACTAGCGGGAAATATTCTGTGGATGTTAATTCTACTAATTTTAACACTCCCGTAATAAAATTTTAAAAACAAAAATGCATACATACCAAATTTTCTTGTCACTATTGAACACAGCGTCGACGAAAATGGCAACGAGTGACCGTCAGCGTGGACTTAGCGGATACCAAATATGTGTCGATAGTTGTCACAAGTTATCGACTTTACCATACGTAATACCGATTTAGATAAGTCGTCGTCAACACTGTCGAGTAAGGCACTCTGCACACGGAGCGTACTGCTTTAGACGCGTATTAGATACTACAGACGAAAGCTGTACGCTTTGATATCGCGCACGTATATTTCAATTGAGGGCTGCACACGAGTCGTCAGCTTCATGCATTCGTCAAAGTATGCTGGCTACATGTCGCTTGGCGTAAAGCAGTGCTGGTAGCTAGGCGTACTACGCTTAGAAAACAGGAAGAAGAAGATGTTTGTTTACATTTTTCCACTTGGTGGAATTTATGAAAGCAGTAAAATTTGTGTAAAAAATCGGAAAAAAAGAGTGTATAATGAAAGAAAATTGAAGATTCCGTAAAATTTTTCATCTTTTCTATTTAAAGCTTCGAAATTTAAAGCAAATGCCGTATTATTAATTTGTTTGTTTGTTTTGTGCAGCGAAGTTTCATGTCGCTTCGTGTGCAGATATTGAGGCGTGGGGAAATCGACGCTACATAAAATGTCTCGTACGCGTCTATGACGATACGCCTCGTGTGCAGAGTGCCTAAGAGTCAACGACGACAACCGTAATAAGGGTGACACCCCTATTGCGAGTGTCGACTGTGATATGTAATCGACTGTTGATCGATCCAGGAGCATTATATTAACATGCTCTTTGGTCGATCAATAATCGATTATCTATCACAATCGACACTCGCAATACGGGTGTGAATATGAATGGCAACTTTCTGAATATGAATTGCAACTTTCTGAATATAAATTGTAGGTTTCTGAATATGAAATGGAAATTCTGAATATGAATTGCAATTTTCTTAATATAAATTGCAACTTTCTGAATATAAATTGTAACTTTCTGAATATAAACTGGAAAAGGTGTAGTATTTTTCTAGGACATTTGAATTCATATAAGTGAAGATGGAAAGAGAATAATACTCTTTATACCAAATTCTTCACTAACATTCTGATAATTACAGAAGTATGCAAAGCCGAAGGCAAATGAACTAACGAAAAAATTACATAGAATTTTTGTCAATTACAAATTGAACACAAATCAAAGAGCGTCTGTAATGCTCACTTAATTTACTTCTTCGGAACTGTTGAGGGTCTAACTACAATTGAACTTGTGCATCTTTGACACATTTTTACAAATTTTGCTCACTAATTATTGATTTCCTTACACCGTATGATAGATCTATATAAATAAATACCTATTTCTTTTTAATTTTATTTATTAATTTCTGAGACTGTGTCCCCGAGGTTGGGTAGGAGTGCCAACCTCTGAGCTAAATATGTATATTGGCTTTTATATGATTCATCTAATTTTCCTGGTGGAAAAATAAGCCCATTTGAGTTGTGAACTGAATATATACATACATATGTATATACTAGAGCTCCAGATTTTTTTTGAACATTTTCGAGTGTTGTTCAAATGCTCGAACAGTTGTTTGTTTGTTTATTACCCGTATGTTTGTACGGGCATTTTGAAGTTTGTTTTTTTCTTTTGTTTATTTTTTTTTTTCTTCTTCATATGTAGTTGTTTTTATTTTTGTTTTTTCGATACACATTTTTTTGTTTGTAAGTTCGAATGCTCGAATGTTTGTACGGGCATTTGAACAACAAACGGGCTTCAAACAAAAACGATCAATTCGATTTGTTCGATACCCGGGTATCTAGAGCTCTAGTACAGTTGTGTTCAAAATAATAATAGTGCTATGAAATCAATGTGCAACTTTCCCATAAAAAGTTTATTTTAATTTCTTTTTGGTTAAGATTGGGTACAAAAGTAGCATAGAGATTCATTTCACGCGTCACAAAAGTTTTACTGTGTTAAGTTGCAAGCTAACCGATTTAGAAAGACAAAGGTAAAATAACTCAAAAATTCCTTGTTCAAAAAATAATAGTATTTTTATTCTAGTTTAGATAAATATTTAAAAAAGGGCAAAATCAAAAAATTTAGAATATACAAAATAAAGTTGTGTTTAATATTAGTTCGTGAAACCATCATTGTCTAAAACCACCTTACAGCGACGCGGCATAAAATCGACTAATACTTCACGTCGTTTCTTGGGTTTTTTTTTCTCAATAATTCTTTCCCAAATCCCAAAGTTCACTATTATTGGCTGGTTTCCCATTTCTTTATGTCGCCCCACAAGTTTTCTATAGCATTGAGTTCGGTTGATTGTGCAGGACAGGACATTTCCCCAATTCCTTTGAACTCCTTGCCTATCCGACTCGTATGTTTTGGGTCATTATCCTGATGGAAGGTTCATTCCAGAGAAATTTTGTGTTCCGCATAAGGCAGCATAGTGTTCTCCAAAATACCCACGCAGGCTGTATATACGTACATATCGCACACTAAATCAAAAAGCGTTACAACTCAAAATTCAAAAATTTTCAGGAGAGGCAAAAAACTTTTTAATTTTTATAGGCAATGATATGGGAAAAGGCTACGTATAATAATTATTTCTCATTTAAAAAAGACTCTGATGGAAAAGATTTTTTGGCAGCCGCTGGAGATATATTCTGTGCACCAATTTATGGAAGAAACCCGATTTCGAAAAATTTTGAGTTGTAACGCTTTTTGATTTAGTTTAGATTTAGAAAAACGTTATAGGAGCCACGTATAGTAAGTTTAATTTTCCTTCGTTCGGTGTTACTCCAACGGAGATAGCTTAGTGCTTTAAAGATATATATAGGATTAAGTGGAGCCATTGGCCAAATAACGGTAAATTGCCGATATCTCAAAAACCGTCCCATAGAATTAAAAATGAACTCGATTTTCGGAATCAGCAACCGGTTTTACATATAGATAGGATAGTGGCGTTCAGAGTATTTTTTGGCTGTACAGCGGTGTAATCAGTCTGCATGCAGATCACTGTAGACCCGTAGGCAAGGTTAGGTGAAAAAGAAGAAATGATTGGTCTTTCTGGAGGTGAATATAGCGGACATTATCAGCACACCACACATCAGAGTTACATATCAGTTGCTCTAAAAAACTTTAGAACTTGAAAACAAAAAAAAAAAAACAGAAAACTATCGTATTTGTAATAAAGTAGTGAGGTCAAAGAGCATTTTCTAATTATGCAAATGAATACACATGTTTTTTTTTCTATATTATTAAAATGTCCCACCATTCTACCACGACCTTAAAATATTTATCTCACATATTTTCGCTGTGCTGGCAGCCCTCTTCTGTCGATGTTCATTTGGGAGGTGAATTTCCCAAAATCCCTTCTCAAATATTGCCTACAGTTCTACAGTGATGCAGATGTTGAGCGAGCAGGGTCATGCTGCGCACGCTTTGCGAAATTACCCAGTTGGAAAAGGTAATGTATGGTCATCTGTGAATGCATATAAAGACCATACGATCTATACATTCCAGAATGCATGATTTTTTTCATTGTGATGACCTAGGAAAGTCATGCATCCACTTTTCCCTGCCAAGCAGTGTGGCCAGATTTTTTTTGTCCCAAAATGTCAATGTAAAAATAAAAATCGTCATCCATTTTTTACCCCATCTGCGGCAAATGCAATCATGTTGTTTTCATAAGGCACATTGTTCTCGATGAAATACTGTTTTATCGCATTATGTAAACTGATAGCGTCGCAGGTTTCAACACGGACCAAACCAAAAAAAAGATCTTCACTGAAAAATTTATAGTACATACTCTCACTACAAGACTGAGTAATTTCGGATTACTTATATCAGTGGATTCATCAACAAGATCATCTACGGCGGAGAATGGTAGATTATGTTATTCTATTCGTGGGGCAGTGCGCTCAGAACCAAGGCAATGTTGCATTTTAATGTAGTAAAAGGATTTATGAAAACCATAATACCAGTGCACTATGGTTCAGTTTTTGAGGAATAAAATAGCTAGAGTTAAGATATCGGTCTAAAACTTTTCATAGGGTATTTAAAGGTAAAAGTAATGTCTCATAGCGAAAATGAACGAGCCACGCCCATAGTGGAAACGGTAAATTTATGTTGAATTTCAAATAGAGATAAAACTTTACTTTTCTAAAGGATTCCGATACGCTGAATCTGAAGTCAGATTTTCGATGCTACGTGTAGTTTTGGAGATATTGTTATTTTAAGTTCATTAACTTTGCGATAGGAAATTTTAAAGTTTTTTTATTTTTTTTAGCAAGTTAATGAAATTAAAATAACAATATCTCAGGTACTAAAGAAGATATCTGAAAAAGTGTAATGTTAGTTTCAAGGGAAATTATTAGGTTTTTAAACCCTATATATAAATGGGTTTTATATTTTTATTATTATCAATATAAAATTGTTAAGTATAGCCATTTTCGAAGTTTACTTTGCTCTGAAAAAAGTGAAATTGTAGCCTCGCTTGCAAACTCCCGCAGATAAAATAACATTTGCATTAAAGAGGACACTATTAGCTGTAACTACATATGTATATAATTTTTATTGATCCTATTTGATCCAACTTATTTATATTCTATTTAACACAGGAAAAACTCACAGAAATCAAAACACAACACGGCTTATATAAACTCAAAAATATATTAACGATTACACAGCTCAACAAAAAAGTCGATATTTTGGTGCAGCCCTGCTTGTAACTCCAGTTGGTAGTTTACGATGCACTGTAGTTTTTGAGATATGAGCCCTTAATAGGTTAAGGCATATTTGGTTCGATAAGTATATTTCTGCGTATCCTATAAACCAGTGTTGAACGAAAGAGCAATACGAAGCAAAACGGAGCTGCTCGGCTACACATACGAGTCGTGTGTGTGCTGCTAGCAAGCAATTGCGACGCCTACAACCAATTACTCGTGAGTTATAATAGCCGTAACGCAACGGATGGAGCTGTCACTTTAATATCTATTGTATGTGAAAGGCATGTGATTGATTACAATGAACGGAAGAAAACGGCTAGAACCGTGAGCATCTGTTGATTTTAGATTTCTTCCGTACTCTTACGGCAATTTGACAGTTCTCTTTGCTGTGACAAAACAGAATACCGTTAGCAAAAAATTTATTTAAACATTTTGTAAAATAAAAATGTGCGAATTCGAGGAAAGACTTAATAACCGCGTGCGTCGTCATGAAATTGAAAGTCACCAACAAATTGAAAGTTTTCTGTTTTAAATTGGTAAACAAAGCACAATATTTACAGCTGTGGCAAATGTCAAAGACGGCAGCTAACGCACTATTATAACTGTCTTACGTTTTACACCGTTCTCTATCGGTACGGCTTACGTCCCGTTCCGCCTATTATAACCAGCGCATTAGTCTGCGCTTGAATTTCATGCTGTGTACATCAATCGCGCAAAGAATTTTTTTCTTTTTTCTCAGCAATAGGTATGCGACATCTGCTTATACGCGCACACTAATGCAAAAATATGTTGCGCTTGTGTAAGTAGCGCAGTCGGCGGTGTGCATCACTGCTATAAACACATGTTTGACATCGTTAAAAAGGCGACATTCCACCGCTTCTATCGGTATATTAATTATTAATGTAACTTGATAAATGCAAGAGAAACTGTAAAAACAATCTCAAAAATTCAATTTTTTGTTCAATTTTTGCAATTGTTTTCATATTTAATCACGGTTTTCTCGAATAATTTGTTAACCAGTGTATATGCTAAGATATTTCGATATAATCTCTGATTAATTCTGCTTTCAACGATGTTTAACTTTTTTATATCCGCTTAGGCGTGATATTCTACTACTATGATATTCTACTTTAATCAATTTCTACTGTGAAATTTTTCATACTAAAGTATGGACCTCCCAGGTTAAGGTAAATATTTTTGTATGAAAAATTTCACAGCAGAAATTAATTAAAGTAGAATATCTTAGGAACGCCTAGGCGGATATGAACAAGTTATACATCGTTGAAAGCCGAATTAATAGGACATTATATCGAAAAACTTTGCATATACACTGGTTTACCAATTTTTAGAGAAAACCGTGATTAAATATGAAAAAAATTTAAAAAATTGAACAAAAAATTGAATTTTTGAGATTGTTTTTACAATTTCTCTGACATTTATCAAGATACATTAATAATGATTACACCGATAGAAGCGGTGGAATGTCGCCTTTTGAACGATGTCTAACGTGTGTTGATGGGATACGCAGAAATATAGTTATCGGGCCAAATATGCCTTAACCTATTAAGGGCTCATATCTCAAAAACTACACGTACGATTCAAAAAAGTGATCATTTTTTTATCAGTGCATCATATACTACCATCTGCAGTTACAAGCAGGGCTGCACCAAAATATCGACTTTTTTGTTGAGCTGTGTTATTATTGTTTCAGAAAAAAGTTTTTTGTTCTTGATTTTACATATCATTATTAATATTTTCCATTTTATAAACACAAATTCGTTAGCTTTTTATCACCACTTGAGATTTTTATATAATTTGAGTAAAATCTTTTTTACGAATACAAAAATCAAAACCAAGACTTTGAAAGCTTTCTGATAAACAAGTGATAGCTGACATTTTTTTTTTTTATTTTTTATTTACTACAGTAATGTGTAATAAAAGGTAAATATTTTTTTGGAAAAATCAAAAGTCGATAATTGGGTTTAACTCCTCAATATTTCGATTTTGAACCATAGTGCAGTGTTGGAAAATCAGATTGCCTTAATTTTTTTTCTAATTATGGAAATTTGTACAAAGTAATTAATTTTTATTACGAATAAATCTATATTTCTCTGTACTTCATAAAATCGTCATTAGCTAAGTACAAGTACCTACAAATTCTATAGTTTTACATCTGCCGCTTAAGTGCAGCATTTGACACACTTCATGCAAGTGGTGCGATGGCCCACTGGCTAAAGCGTGTGACAATTAATCTGGCGAGCGCGGGTTCGAATCCTGTTGGTGTCGAGGCAGATGATAACTTTTTATTTATTTTTTATCAAATAAAAATGTAAAAAAATATTTAAAAAGTAATAAAATAAAAAAAATTAAAAATAAGACTAAGGGATCGGAAAAGCATAATTAGGGGAACATTTCATTTCATTAATTGAAGATTCAAATTGTACTCTTTATACGATATGCTTCACTAACAATCTTAGAATTGTAGAAACATGCAAACCCAACGGCAAATGGATGAACGAAAAAAATAAATGAAATTTTTGTCAATTCGAAATTGCATACAAATCAAAGTGTCTTATAATGGTGACTCAATTCACTCCTTCTGAACTGGTGAGAGGCTAACTACAATGGAGCTAGTTCCTTTTTGACACCTTTTCGCTAGTTCGGAACTAGAAATTTTGCTCATTAGTTACTGAGTTCCCTGCAGGGATGTTATATTCAAACTCTTCATAGTTTTGTTTGTTGTTTGGCATCTGCAAAGAGAAGAAAAGAATTTCAAGCGACTATCACCTAGCGACCACTTGCTTTCACGACAGTCCAAAGCAACTTAATAATTTTTGCTAAGCGACGATCACCTTGTCTCATCGTAAGCGCTCGTTTTACGCTATTTGTCTGTAGTAGTGACAATCGGTGTGTATACATGCGAATCGCAAATATACCCAGTTGGAAAGGTGGTCATGCATGCCCTTGCGGACGCATGAAAAGATGTACGAAAAATTTACATTATAGTATGTATTCCAAAAAAAACTATGATTTCATCTAAACTCTATTTTGTGTGGCTGCCAACTTATAGGAAATTGGATACACTCTAGAATGCAACCCAAGGTAAGCGAAGAGGTCAGTCATCGGCTCTCAGCTATACCTTCCAACTTATAGAATATCGGATATATTCCAGAATGCAACCCTAGGTAAACGAATAGGTCAGTCATCGGCTCTCAGCTATAACATTGAATCTAGCAAAAAAAAAAAAACAATTAGGAGAATCAGGTTTTCTCTAGTTTTGCTTTTCTACAATGACGACAACAATTCACAGAGTCTATTTTAACAAACGGACGCATAAAAGCGGCACTAAAGATCAATATAATGTTGAATGTCCCACATGGGTGAAGCAGTGAAGGGGAAGATGGTGCGACAATGAGAGAAGCAGAGGAGAACAAGCTGGAGTGAAGTTACATATTTCTAGTTGGAAATCGGATGGAGAGAGAATGAAGAGAAAAATGCAAAATAAAGTATTTTTTTTATTTTGAAGTGAGAAAATAAACCGACACTGAGATCACGGCAAGAGCGACTCTCATCCAAAAATTCCTTTTTGCCTTACCTTGGCAGGGAAAAGTGGATGCATGACTTCCCTAGGACATCACAATGAAAAAAATCATGCATTCTGGAATGTATAGATCCTATGGCCTTTATATCCATTTATAGATGACCATACATTACCTTTTCCAACCGGGTAGCTGGTCTGCCCGCGGACAAGAAGCCGCCCAACACTGATCTAGGAGGACTTAATTCAATTGCAGTCGTAGTTTAACCCTTTCGACCCCAACGTAGCCTGAGGGCATTTTGGTAAGTTCCTACGTCTCCCATCAGCCTAGCCTAATTCTTATTTCTGTTCGTTTGACCGCTATGATAACGGTAGTCAGTTATGTTGGCATGAATTTTGAGAAAATAAAAGCCAAATTGTGAATCATATACACATCTATTCCGGTTTACGATCCACTTTCATCGGAGGTGAATCGGATCAAATGGCATTCTGCAATTCGATTGACGTCCGATGAACGTCAGATTTTTTCGAAGTTCGGAAATCGGCATTCTGGTTCACGATGGATCGGATTTTTGACAGTTTATCGGAGCGATTCTTTCCGTCAGCTTTTGTGTGTCGGAGGCAATAGAAATTTTGATTATTTTTGGAAATATTACCAATTTAATGTAATTAAACTATATTTTTAAATTTATGCAACATTATTATACAAAACGGGCTTGGTTTAGCTATGCTACTGGCCTTTTCTTTGCAAAATAAGTGAACAAAAGGAATCTGCTTTAGTACAATAGACTGAATAGAGGGAAATAAGTACAAGGAGTTTCAACGTATTGAACTTTTATTTAATAATAAAATTTATTATCCTTTTTAGCAATATTTATATATTATTGTTTAATAAAAGCTTCTGAAAAAAATTTTAATTGTGTATTATTACTACGATCATGTAAGATGAGTGGGTAGCGCAACTCGGGCATAATTTCTGTGCCAAGATGTACTCCTTTAAGCATTTTTTCCTGACTGTGTCTTTTTAAAGATTTAAAATATCGCCTTGCAACATGAATTACAAACATTTGCACGAGAAACTAACAAATCGAAGAAACGTGCTCACTTTCTATATCCGTTCATGCTCAACGCGTCCTGGCGAGTCACAAAATTCCTGCTACACGATATGTACATATTCATGATTTGATTGATCGCAACCTGGATCTCAAATTTGCTTTTATGTTTTGCGATCCATAAAATCTTGTTGATATGCGACCAGTGTGGAGCGTCATCCATGCACTGCATCAGTATAACATATCACTATAAATAGTGTAAAACAAACCAACTGCAAGAGGTTTTCGCATGAAACTTTGTTGGAATAAGCTGTAAATGTTATTTTCACTAAAGTTGGCATTTTCATTGCCCTTGAGTTCATGGAGTCCAGTTTTTTCATTATTTTTAAATTACTAATAGTTAAAGTGGGAATCGCAATAATGTACCACTGGTGTTAAGGGAAAATTTGTATATAATGAACCACGATCCTATCGCAGATTATAAAAAAGTCACTACCGCGGACGATTATAGCGCAAGAGATATTCCTTGTTAAAGCAATGTGTGTGTAGAAGACTTCTTTGTGTCACCGGCCTTTGGGCGCGCTTTAAAAAAACCTCAGCCGGCAGAATTCTCCTTTTGGAGAACTTTAATATTATAATTTAATAATAGTTGAAAGCGTTAAAGGTAGATGAATTATCTTCCAAAGAATATTTCCTGAAAGTTTCACTGAAAAATTCGCAGTAGTTTGTAAATAAATAAAATTGGTTCATTCTATCCAAGCTTAGCCGGTGTTAATTTCCGAATTACAAGGTATTATCGCATGAAACTTGGTGACAGTATTCTATAAATGCCGTTTTCATATATGTTGGCACTTTTTTTTTATAATAGAAAGCAATATTTTAAAAAATTGAATTAAAATTAATGTCCAAATTCCTTTGTTCTTCCATTTATTTTTCCACTAAATAAGCTGCTGCAGCAATGGAATCCATTTTTTAACCATTTAATATATTCTTTCTGAAAATTTAATCTAAAACTTACTGAAAATATAAATTGGCTGTCAAAAATACAAATGTGCTGTCAAATAATGCATATTATTTCGCATAAACGCTATCTAACACTGATTCGAACATAGTTTAACACCTAACAACACTTATGTTCGAAACGTCGTAAACCAGAATACCAATTTTCGTTTTGTCGTAGCAGTCAGCGTCGCCGCGATCGGAGTTCCGAGGGATTGTAGAATAGCTGTGATAGCAAAAAAAAAAAAATACAAAATAATGAAGGAGTGTCGGCTAAATTATTTTCGTCAAGAAGAAGAAATTTTTAAAATCGCGATCTTTTCAAAAAAATGTGTTAAAGGTGATAGGTCTGTGAGTGAAGTCCTTATTTTTGAAATGATATAAAAAATTAAAAGAAATAAGTATTTTACTAAATTTACTACCAAAATTGCCCAATTTTCATCAAACTCAACTTTCTCTAGCGCCTAAATGGAAAATTGTCTCAAATTTTAACTGTATATTATTAGTATGAATATGATACGATTGACTTCGATCTGTGAGTAGATGAGGTTAACTCTACGTATAACTAGATATCAAATTTTTTTCTTCTGCGAAATCATAATTTTTTTCATACATAAATCTAAACTGGCCTTGAAATTCCTGAAAATCGCGCGGTTTTTGGAGTAGTTTTTGTAAAATTGAATTTTTTTTATTAACTTACTCTACGACACCTTATTTTCATATTCCGGTGCCGGATGGAGGATCCAAAGAACAAAAAAATGCATATAATGTGTATACATATAAAATTTGTTGCATATTTCATGGCGTAATTTGTGATTATTATATCCTGTGGTCTTTTGCGTTATTTGTACAAAGATTTTGTCTGAGGGACCCCAAGTGAAATTTTATGGCGAATAATTTTCTAGAACATTTTAACCCTCTATCTGCATTGTTAATTGATATTTTCTACATGTGCTTCCAAACAAGGGTTAAAAACAGCCATTTGCGTGGGCGTTAGAGGGTTAAAGTCTACCGCAAAGAAATTCCTTATTAAATTCTGTAGAAGAAGTCCGAGCTCAAAAACTTCATTTGAGGTCATTTTTTATAAGATATTTTCGATAAAGTAACTGCACCTCCAGCTAAAACTACAAAACTTTAACCCCCTCTAAAAAAATCTCAGACCCTCTGGACTAGTACTCTGTTTGGCAAAGTTGGTCTGGGAGACATCCTCTTTCATAATTGCAAGCGTTTTTCGTGTTGAGTAAACATTTTGTAAATTTGTTGGACTGTGTAATTTTAGTAGATGTCGCTAAAAAAAAAAATTCCAGAAATGTTTTCGAAAAAGAAATCATATGGGGAGGGGGGAGAGTGGGTTCGTACGGCGAACTTATTTTTTCGCGATACGCTCTAATGTACATAGGACCCCTGTCGTCTCCGATCAGGAGCAAAATTTACATTTTTAGGAGTCCAATCTGTGAGTAGATGAGGAGAAAAGACGCTGTGAAGAGACGCTGTTTTGTTCCAAAATATGTTACTGCTCGGATATTGACCTGGAATGCGTGCACTCCTGCCAAATTGAGAGAATGATTATCACAAGGAACGAAAACAGCTTGTTCATCCAGATCGATTAATCTCTGCTGGACTCGCGTATGGATACCGGCCATTGTTGGTACATTGTTATACGATTGACCTCTCAAATGGATCTCAAGTTGAAAGTAAAAATTTATATTTACGAAGCCTTAGTCGTTAACCTAACACTGGGGTTTTCTGTTCGTTAGCGCTAATGATTGTATTATTTTGCAACTCAACGCCACGAATCATTGTTTTCCCCGGGCGCCAAATCTCCTAGCTGCGCCAGTGGGCCTGCCTATGTATTAGATACTTACATAACGCCGTTTTGATGATGAAACAACGGATAATCTATAGCGGAGTCATACGTTGTTTTATTATTCAAGTGAAGATATCAGTAAATACATATGTACATACATAAGTATGCATATGTACATACATACATATGTAAGTCGAAGCGGATTCATCGTCATTACGTTTTTTTTTTTGCTTGAAGCTACCTGAGGCTAAACAATAAGATCAATATTCTTTGTGGTGGTTTTGCTTTCTTCGTTTTTCTTGTCGTTAAACTGCATTCCTACATGGCGGAGAACATTTCTCTTTCTTTCAATCATATTCTCCAAATATATGTACATAAATACACGTATCTTTGATCTTAAACTACATAGGCCGCATTTACGCCAAAATCAAATTCAACATAGTCAAATCATGGGCCAACTATACAGGTCGACGCATGTGAAAGTGAATAGGTGATTACCGTTAGACGGCCTGTTTCAAAATGTCAAAAGCAGAAAAAATGCTAGCGAACACACAAGCTATTTCCACGAATAACACGTGCAAGAGTGTAAAATCAAAACAAAAGACGATAGTTTGACGTAAGCTGAAAACAGGAAGAAGTAGAGCGATTCTCCCTTGCATAGACCTTCTATATGTGGGTCAAATACACTTTTTCTCTAATTTTTCGATTTTTACTCTGTGAGAGATTGGTTGCTCGTTGATGCGGTGTCAGTGAGAATATTCTCTCCCGCTCTCTCTCTCTCTCATTTTTCGCTTTGTCCGTGCAAACAGAGCAACTGTCGTGTGCAATCATCGAACGATTATCTTTTGTGCCGCTGTACTGTTTTCCATTTGTTCAAGCTCATCAACTCGTCGCTAGCTCAAATTTTTTTCATTATGTTTTGTTCTGGCATTCTTCGAACGCTGTGATTGGTCACTGGCTATAAGAATTACAGCACAAAGCCAACAAAGGATGAGCTGCTCAACTTTGTGTCTCCTTGTTTAGACCTCGAATTTAATGGAAAAGCAATGACAGAATATTTGACTGATTTGATTTGATCTCGGCGTAAAGTCGGCCATACAAAAATAGTTTGCAACAAGAAGGAAGAGCTTCCACATAAACCAAGAATGTTTAACAGGATACACACAAAGTAAGAATGAAGAATTTACGCTCACACAACTCAGTATTATGTTGTAATCATTGTTGCCACAGCCTCAAAAAATTTGGTATCACATTCACCGAAAAATTTTGGAGAAAAGAATTAAAATTAATAAAGTAAGCTACTGGGTTTTAACGATGATATCGTTTTTTTAACAATATAAAAATATAAAGATAATGCTTAAATTTTACATGCAAATGCATATAAATACATACTTAGATATTGTACCGAGTAATATAAAAGATATATAAAATTCAATTGGTCAAACGAGCTGTGTGATCTAGTTACCAGAGCTGATTCTTGAATGGAATTGGAGTCATTGAATCAATACTTAAATATTTGTTGCGCTGCCGTCCTTTAAGTCAAAATGCCTGCTATGGGCAGTGATCCTACCAAACTTTTGATAAAATATTTCCCAATATATGTACATATCTACCAATTTTTTTTGGCATTTTCAAAGACTTTTACAAAACATATTATTCGTGGCGTGTATGCCAAAATCTTAAAAAATTAAAAAGAATAGATTAATATTATTTGATATTGATTAAATTGTATAGCATTTCATCAAATTTGTTCTAAGCCAAAATAAAAAGTATCTACGTATCTTGGGCTTAAAAAATTATCACTTTTGATACGATTGGATCAAAACGGCATCACTGGTTGTAATAAAACCTATTTTGGGGTGTTGCAATTCGATTAAGTAGTGTCTATTTTTTTCGAAAAACTTTGAAGTGAGTAGACAGTTTTTGACTCACTAATGTTAACATTACACTCTGACAGGAATAGGGAAATTTTACACTTTTATTTTGCTTGCTCGGAAAAAAAAAGTTGCAAGATATAATTTTTCAAATTGTATTAGATACAGCTTCTGTGGGCAGAACAACCTAAGTCGACCTAAGTGCATTTTCAGCTTTTTTTTTATCATAAAGATACATTTTAAAATACGCTTCTTTCTGTCTAATCGGTGTTATGATATCATTTCGGGTTCAGGAGATATGATGAATCGAAAATCATCTTAAGTCCATATTTTTCACATATGGAGCATTCCATGGTTTGTACGGGACAAATTGTACGAATTTTTATAGTTTTGGATTTGAATTAAAGGCACACCAAAATGTTAACCAACAAAATATCTGGTGCATTATTACTGTTTGATAAATCTCTTATTAAAAGCAGAAACTTGCTTTTTAAATATTCGTGTATGTGTGAAAAATCTTAAAAAAGTTATGTGTTTGTACGGGACAGGGCTGGTCTACCATGATCCTTGGTTTATGCGAACCAGATGCAATTTTAGTCAAATTAATTGTATTAGAAAAAAAATAAAAAAGTAAATGTGGTAGCACTAATATCAAGGTTTATTCAAACAACAAAAATATTAGAAATAAGGTTATTCCAAAAGAATTAAAAATGCTGTAATGTAATTTTTTACTTTGTACGGGACAAATGGTATAAATCTTTACAATTCACAGACAAACCAAAGGGTTATCAAACAAAGTTTCTAGTACATCTCTATTGTGTGGCTAATTTATAAACAAAAACCAGAAACTTGCATTTGAAAAACTAGTATATGTGTGAGAAATCGAAATGTTTGTACGGGACAAATTTACCATCTCCCATGGAATGCTCCATATGCATTTGCAAAAGCCACTTAACTTAAGATAAGATAGAAGTGATAAGAAAAATTGCAAGAATTCCTCTTGAAAAAAGAACCTAATTTCATTTAGGGGGCATATTTTTTTTCAATATGCTTTTGAAAAACCAACCTAATTACCAACTTCAGTCGATTTTCTATCGCATTTCAGTTTGCCAAATGAACTTAATTCCAATTAGGAGGCTAAAATTCTATAAAATTTTGATGAAAATCAACCTAAACCTAAACCTAAATTGAGATAAGTTGGTGTTTTTTTCAAAAAACAATTTGGAAAAAGCACTTATTTTATTTGAAATCCATTTAAATAAAAACCGTTACGCCAAGAAATAAAAATTCAATTTAAAATGAACAACAGATGATTGTTTTATCATGCCACGTTTTATCATGCTACTATGAAAATATATGATGGAAAGACACTGTGCACTTCCAAACTGTTTTTTGTTCTCCTGTAAAATTAAGAATTTAGACTTAGGTTGCTTTTCCAAATGTCCACAGACTTCATGATATATTGTCATTTAAGTGGCAATGTGCGCTATTTCCATTGCGTTTCTCCTGGCAACTAAAATAGGGTAACCTCTATAAGGCATTGAAATTAACCAGCATATTCAAGTTGAATATGTTTATAGTCAAGTTAAAGTTACAAGATACTTGTTTTAAATATGTTTCGTATTAAAGCTAATACCATGTCTCCACATAACGTGTTTCGCTCTTTTTTTCTGCATTTTCTCTCTCAATCTTGTTTCGACACAGAAATTAATCTTGTTTCGACCAAATTAATACCGATACTGTTACTATTATGGAAATAAAGTTAACGCATCATTAATTTAAGCTTTAATATCTTTGAATATAAGTTTTTGCCTCTGGTGTAACGCGAGTTAACATGGAATTGCCCATATGTACATAGGAATATATATATATGTACATACATACGTACATTCATTCCTCCGCCATCTTTTACTCTTTTTGGCTCACGCTTACTCTCCCGTCCGCTGAGCACTCTTTTAATATGTACTCGTACACATCATCCTGTGTACATTGTAAACAGAAACTGTAAATTCAATATCCCAATTATTGGAAATGGGAATAACTCCTGGTGGTTGATGGTATTTCTGCCTACTCTCACGTGGACTACGCTCTCCTCTTATATCTTGCTTTTGTCCTGTATTCCTACAGTAAAAACCATACAAAGATTATGATAATAGTTTAGTTTCTTATTGAGAACGTAAGCAAAAATGCATTTGATGAGTACGTCCTTAGAAACGAACATTTTATTACGGGAAAATGAGCAAAAAAAGGTTAAATGATTTGGAAAAGAAAATTTGAATAAAAAATATATAATCACTAATCATGGTGATAATGTTAAGAAAAATTTTTCGCGAAAAAGTAACACTGAAGGAAGCAGGAGTCACGAGACGGAAAATATACTCCCACTCGTAACTGCGTAAATTTGTGCAAAAAAATGTGAAAAAGCTCTGTGCTCGTCTACCGAGTTGTCTTTATACCTAAAGCGCACTCCGAAAAAGTAAAAAAAATATTTGTTGAAATGACACAAAATTAATTATTACTTATATGTACATATCTGTGGTCCCCTGCAATAACTGCTTAAGTCGATTTAGGAAGATTTTGAGTTAAAGATGTGCGCAGTTTGAATCTGCACATTTGTGTCCAATCGGCACTCTTCTATGCAAGTGCATAAACGCCCAACTCAGAATCGTACCAACTTACATTTGTATAAATCGCTTAAGTCTACTTAAGAACCATTGTAAATATTTAATTAAGTTGCAAAATAGGCTTACATCGACACAAGCAGTTTTTGAAATTTGTTTCTATAATTTTGCCGCATAGAATATTTCAGGCAACATATTAATCGCACATTTTTTGCAGGGATATGTATGTGTGTACATATGTATGTATATATGAATATCATCATATATATTATTTCTAATTGGTGTTTTATAAATATCCCTTTTTCTGCTCACATAATTTACCAAAATTAATAAGTAAGGCATCGTTTTAACGGTATTATTAATTATATATTAATTAGCTATGCATGCGACACGGTGTTTTATTGGGCGTGGTACTTTTTTTTAATAGTATTTTGCAAAAATAAAATGTTTAACACGTTGGCTGCCAGTGTATCACACCGGTGATCACGACGAAAAACCAACCTCAGGTACCAGTGCAGTGACAGCCAACGTGTTAAACTAAAAGATTTGCGCCTAACGTTATGCCTTATTCTAACACACTACAAATTAAATTTCAAATGTAGATGTCGCGCAAGTTGAACAAATTCAAATAATCAATGCAAAATGTAGATGTCGCGCCAGTTGCAGGTCCGCAGAGAGCCGAGCCGGGCCCCTGGGACAGTTCGCGTTTACGGGCCCCCCTAAAAAATAAATTCAATCTAGTAAAAAATAACATACAAAAATTTTTCAATTCACATTGTCAGTTTTATTTCATATAAAATAAGATTTACTATAGCACTTACATATAGGGTTTATGCACGATGCGTCTGATTCAAGAGTCAGTTTAGGTGTATTAGTGAAAATGCGCATGTAGTAGTTACACCGACATGACTCTGGCATGACTCAAGAAAATCAAAATTAGTTTGATATTTTGCTGTGACTCGCCTGTCAAATTTTGTCAGTTAATTTTCAAACCGTTTAAAAAATAAATAACGAAAAGAAAAATATACTATTTTATTTTCAAAAATGTTTGCCAATAAGTTCGACATTGAGGAAGATAAAATTTTTTTTACTTGAATTCATCGAAGTATACAGGTCGTCTGAGATATTCATTTCGAACCTTCTGCAATGAAAACTATTCAGAAATGAATGACGCAAGTGAGCCCAGAATGACAGCGAGTCAACACGTACACAGATGACTCGCGAGTCAGATGCACTGTGTATAGACCCCAATACATACATAAATGAAATGTTAGATCTCATTGTTTGATTTGCTTACATTAACTTTTTTAAATACATCTTAAGAGCTTGAATCATCCAAGGAAAACCTTCCGTGCTTTTTGGTCTGCGAATATGGAAATTACTGAGTCAAAACTAATGCTGCGAGCAAGGCTGGATGCCAATGCCAATGTTCCAAGGCTTGTCAAGCTATTTTGGCTCATAGTAGAACGCAAAAAATTTTTCACGCGAGACAATAGACTGAAAGAACGCTCCCCTTCAGCCACGCTGACTGGAAGTGTGCAAAATATTCTTAATGCTATGCAGATGTTAGGAAATAATACTTCCATCTTCAAGTTATGAAGTTTGTTCAGAAGTTGTAATGGTGGCAGCGAATCACATCCCAAATTTTTTAAGTGGATGGCTTTGAGATAAATGATTTCATCTATTAGATCCGTAGAAATATCTATGCCATAAATCGTGCAGAACTCCGTTGCCTTTTCTCTGAGCTCTTCTTCCGACAGATCCTGATACTTCCACAAAAAACTAAATTTAATCGCAATGTCAGTTTATTTATTTAATCCTTCTTGCACTTGTTCCAGGTAATAACTCTAGTATCTAACTCTAAAATCATGGAAATAATAGTAGATAGATAATGGTATTGTTTTTAATAATTTTTTAAATTTTGTATACCTTAACTCTTTGAAATAAATTTAAACAGGGTTACCAACATTTTTCATTTAAAAAGCAAATATTTCTGAGAAACTTGGTTCACCACCTTACCAATTGCGGTGCTTTGGAAACTCTAAATCAAAGTCGATTTTCCTCAATTTCAACTCACTTTTCTAGGATTTGCCCTGTATAACTTTCTAGGATTTGCCCTGTATGATGTATAAACAAGGTAAATATTTGATTGGATGCTTATAATTTTAGTTTGGTGATTTGGTTAAGTTAAACACTTCAATTTTAAAACAATTTTTTGTAGCAACAAAATACCTATGTATGTATGTATCTATGAAATCCTAGTTCGAGTACTGTCAATACTGCTTTGCCTTTCCGGGCCCCCAAAAACCTTCCGGGCCCCAGGGCGATTGCCCTGGCTGACCCCCCCTCTCCGCGGCCCTGGCCAGTTGAACAGCTGTTTCTGTTTATTTTCTTTTATTATAGTTTTGTCTGGTACCAAATAAAGAGCAGTTTTATTTCAATTTGCAAATTGAAAGCCTTTTGTGGTAAACCTGTTTTTATTTATTCAAATAAATTAGGTTCGTTTATTATTAGCTAGTTATGAATAGTTAGCCAAGTTTCGGCTGGTAAATCGTTTCTTGAGTCTAAAAAATAGCAGAAGAGAGCCATAGACAGCTCCAAATTTCAGCTAGTAAAATTTTCACTAGCTGAAATTATTTGCTGCTAAAGTAAGAAACAGCTGTTGAAAAAATAAACAAACGAATACTTTTGATTTTATTACTTTTGAAATTTTCTGAATTTTTTAAATAGAAATAATGAAAATTAAATGTTTTTTTTTAGAAAAAATAACTATTAACCACCAAAAATAGCATTCAAATTATTAATCGCTAATTATTACTATTTTTCCGTTTCTTGATTTTCTGTTCGTTTCGCTCTTTATGAGCGTAACTCTTTCCTCTTTTCTCTTTTCATTTCACTTGACAGCTAGTTGCTAGTTCAATAAGAAACAAACCTATTGGTAAGTTTCAAAATTTGAGTTGTTACATACATAAATTACACATGTTTACCTTTCATCGTTAGTTTTTAATGCCAAGAGCGAGGACCTTAAATGTTGCTGCTGAGCGTAGAAGGCGTCAAAACGCTAGACGAAGTCGAACAATTCATCAAAGAAATAATGATTTAGAATTTGCAAGGCAACAGGCGGTACTTCAGCCTAGAAGTGATTTGCCACCATCATACATTTTAAGATTAAATATGCACCTTAGGCGCAAAGCTTATGTATGTTTTGTTATTTTTTGCGCAAGATGCGCACGGGTCCGGCTAGTATATATTATTTCTAATTGGTGTTTTATAAATATCCCTTTTTCTACTCGCATAATTTACCAAAATTAATAAGTAAGGCATCGTTTTAAAGGTATTAATTAGCTATGCATGCGACACGGTGTTTTATTGGGCGTGGTACTTTATATGAAAAGTAAGGGGGGTTTACCCCGCAGCGGGGAGTGTTATGGAACCCACATAAAATGTATATCAAACTAAAGGGATTCAAAATACCTATCGAATGGTATAAAAATATTTGAAATCGGTTCAGTAGTTTTTAAGTAATTGCAATTTAAAAATGCATAATATAAACTTTGACCTTTAATAACTTTGGTTGTTGTTGTTTCCAAAAAAAAAATTCACTTTTATACTCAACTTAGCCTGTTTATCAATCCTCATACTTGGTTTTTTTATTTCATAATTGTAGAAATTTCACATTTGTACCAGATCGTGCTATTTTTTCAACTTTGTGGGGTTGAGGGCACCTCTAAACATGCGAGTAGGTCAATAAAATTTTAAAGGCTTATTACTGGGCTAGAAAGGTGCCGTTCTGGCTTTGGAACAAATTGAATTTCCAAAAAAAATTTTCACTCCACCTTAATATATAAGAGTATATCAAAATCGATCAGGATGAAAAAAATGATTGAACCATGTCCGTCCGTCCGGCCGTATACACTCTAACTTGCGCAAAAATAGAAATATTTTAATGAAATTTGGTACATAGATTCTAATGGGAACAGAGAAAATTGGGGTTGAAAATAAGGCATATGTGTGTATTTCGAAAAGCACGTAAAACATGATAATTCAATCACTAATAAAGCCCGAGTGATGAAATTACGTTATGCAGTTATGAGGAAACGTGCTGAAATTTTGAAAAATGGGCCAAGAGGAGCAAATTTTCAAAGATTTATAAGTCAAAACTCAGGAACTGTAGCAGATAAATCGATTAAGCCAAGGCAAACGTGTGGAAAAAAATTACCCAAGTCAGCAAGAACAACATACGCACATAAAAATATATAAAAATATATTGCACATACCTATATAGGAATAATAAAAACATTTTATGCGATATCTTTGTCAAACATATATCTAGGTAATTCATTGAAAGTTCCATAAGGTCCACCAAACCAAATAAATAATAAGTTTTTTAAAATGGGCGTGACAGCACAAACCATACCGACTGGCGCCACGTATGTTTTGTTATTTTTTGCGCAAGATGCGCACGGGTCCGGCTAGTACATACATGAATTAAATCATGATTTGCGATTTTTTTTAATTTTTGTTTTACTTTTGTGCACTCTTGGAAAAAATTAAATAACGTTTCTTAATTTTGTGTGCATTAAATTATTAGTGTGTTTGTATTTGTGGATACCCACCAAACCAAGCAAAGCTCGAGAAATAGGCAATAATCGTCAAGGGCAACAAATTGGCGACTCGCCTATTTATTGCCTTTGTGAGAAATCGGCAAAATTTCTAATTTATTGCAGCAACGTATTATTACAAGAAATCAGAAACATTTGTTTCCCCTTCTTTTCTTGCCAATTTGTTTTCTTTATAATAAATTGGAAATAATTATTTGTTTTTACTTAGCGATGAAAAATGAAAATATCAGAAAGCCTTGAAACGAATCGTTCAGGTAATAAGAAAACGAATCATTGAGGTAATCAGAAAGCGAGTCGACTGTGCGAGTTGCCTTCGGAGGACGTTTTAGTCCGACTAGTAATAAGAAATCGGTAAGATTTCGATATTGCTTGCAATATACTTATTTTCAAAACGACTCCCTTTTTTATTGCCGGCAACAAAAAATGTTTGGTGGGTAGCAACTATATACCTATACATCATTACTTCACAAAAAATATTTAATCACGAAAAACGCAACAAAATACCAGAACCAACGTCCAACTCGCTGAAACTCACCTACACTACACTATTTTGTGAGTTTAAATTTACATTCATTGATCTTTTGCTCAATGTATTTCGAGACCTACGTATGTATATATGTACATATGTACATATATACCTCTAGACATTTAAAAGAACAACCTAAGTCGACCTAAGTCCATTTCCAGTTTTTTTTTTATCAGAAATATATCTACATTTTAAAATACGCTTCTTTCTATCTAATCGGCGTTATGATATCATTTCGGGTTGAGGAGATAGGATGGGTCGAAAATCATCTTAACCCATTAGTGGTTGCTGTGCCAATTTGGGAACACCCAATGATATATTATAGGCGATCAAGTAAATACAGCCAAGTCGCACAATGCTATTACGCGGGTATATTTTATGCATGTTATACCCGTAAATGGGCTCGTATCTACTGCGCTGCCACCCAGCAAACACAGTCTCTAACGTTAGAAATTTTGTCGAGATTACCTTAGATAACTAGTGTAATTCTCTATATATTCTAAAATCGATTACAAGGGTTGAAAACCACTAGAATTCGATTAGCAAGTGATTAGAGAAGGAGCCAAATCTCACGCCTTTTATCAATTCTCAATATATTTCTGTGATATATTGAATATACATACATATATTGAAATTAGATACTAAAAAATGGTAAAGTTAATATTACCGTAGTACAATGTTCTCCATTAAAAAGTACAAGAAGTACCTTTAATTTAAATAAAAAGACTGTATTTTGTTTAAATTTCAGTTCTTATAAATGTGGTAAACATATACATGTCAATATATATAATCATATACAATTTAGGCACATATTGCGTTAATAAAATCTAAACAATGAAAAAATCATGTAAAAGGAGACAAAGCTTTGTTTTTCATTTCAATTGGAAGTATTTGCAAGTTCTGATTAGAATCTCATTAGAGAACTACATTAGAATTCGATTCGAGAATTCTTCTTTTGTTTGAGAACGCTATGATTCTCGATAGATTTTCGAGTCGTCCTCTAACGTTAGAGGTTTGAGAATGAGGCTAGTTCTCGAGTCATTCTCAAATCGATAACTAACCTCAGTGTTTGTTGGGCAATACGCTGCTGCTGCAGATGTGTAGGTATTGGTAAAATATGCATATATACATTCTATGCATTGTGTGTCATTGCGAGACTTGGCTGTATTTACTTGATCGCCTATAACTTTTCCATTTTATCATGGATTTTCTTCGTTGATAGCATATTTTTTTGCTAATGGAATTGCGCTTCACGTAAAGGAGTAAAACTGAAGGTGAAAACATTGGTTTTAAAGATATTGCCTAACAAATAAATTTTTTTCTTAAAAAAATCGTAAAATATCGAAAAAATTCAAATTGAATCGTCAATATTTCATAAACTATAAGAGTTAGAGAAAAATGTTATAGGAGCCATGAAAAGGAAATTTAATAGCTTTCTGCGTTAATGAGATATACAGGATTAAGTGGAGCCATTGGCCAAATAACGGTAAATTGGCGATATCTCAAAAACAAAAATGCAAAATTGTTGGGGAAATTTCGATAAGCGCCAGGCCCCTGAATTTTGTTTTTTTTTAGGGTAGGGGGTCATATGGATCACTAAAATGCAAACGAAATCTTGAGAAAACTTATAGTTATTAATAATAAATTATTTTTGCGTAGTACACCCTAATGCGTTAGCGGCCTTCGGCTGCGCTTAAAAAAAAATAAGCCTCAGCCGGCAGAATTCTCTTTCTGGAGTAAAATCTACGGACGGATCCACAGTTGTTTTGAGTAGAAAAACATTTTGCGTTGGCGGCTTTCGGCCTCGCTTCAAAAAAAATTACCCTCAACCGGCGGAATTCCCTTTCTGGATTTATATTTCTGGAGCAGTACACAATATTTTTGCATAGTGGGGTTTTAATATTAGTAAAATTAACATTCACATAACATTCCCTGAAAATTTTATTGAAAAATTCTTAGTGGTTTGAAAATAAATACGGCATTCGCATTATATCGAAGCCGACACAGGTAGGCGCATAGGCAAATTTCGAAGCTCCTTTTTTATTTACAAAAGTAGAGTGTAATGTAAAAATCAAAGCGAATTCACATCATGGCCCAATAGGAATGGGCCAGTCATAAATGAATTGAGGTTTTAACCAAGGCAAAATATCATTTTGACACTGCACTACCAATTACAATAACAAAATGCATGGGGAATTTCTGAGTCCGCTATGCGCCTACCTTTCTAGATCTGCCTTGCAACAAGACAGCTGACTTCGAAAATCCGCTCACATGTTCGAAATTCTGTTCGCCAATTTTTCTTCTCGCTAGTGAAAGAGAATAGGAGGAAATTTTCCTGGTGAATAAACAAATCCACAAGAGTTGAGATCCTGGCGGATATTTAGATTCGGGGTGAATTAGTTTCGAAAATAAATGCACTTTAATGGGTTTTCGCGACACCCGTTATATGGGGGGTGGGAGTTATTGTCATCAGATTAAGTTCATTTTTACACCATATACTAATATTCATTAAAGAAGCTTGCATACTGAATTTCAGCATTGTAACTTAATTAGTTTCCAAAATAATTGCAATTTAATGGTTTTTTGCGACACCCGTTATATGGGGGGTGGGAGAATTTGTCATCAGATTAAGTTCATTTTTACACCATGTACTAATATTCATAAAAAAGCTTATTTTCAAATTTGAGTACTCTAGGTCTATTTTTACTATTTGTTGCCGTTTTTTGTATGACGCGTTCCCATTGTGCGATTGTTCAGATATGGGCAATTTGAGGTATAACATCTCCATTTAAACAGCTGAGGGAATGAAACTTTGAAGTATTTGTACACATATGGACCTAAATAATGTCACTGAAATTTGTCAAGATCGGACCACTATAACATATAGCTCCCATACAACCGATTGTTCAGATATGAACATTTTGGAGTAAAACTTATGCATTTAAACAGCAAACGGCCTGAAATTTTGAAGTCTTTGTACCCATATTGACCTCAATAATGTCACCGAAATTTGTTAAGATCTGACCACTATAACATATAGCTCCCATACAACCGATTGTTCAGATACGGACATTTTCGGGTATAAATTCTCCATTTAAATCATGAAACTTTTTTTTCTAGTGAATCTTTGCATAAATAACTCACAGAATTGAAAGTATAAATTAAACAATTTCAGACTATGCAACTTTTCATTTCCCCATTCATGAAAGGTATGAAGTCTTCGGTACGGCCGAAGACAACCGCGCTCTTACTTGTTTATACTGAAATTAACTTAAATCGGTAGCATAGGGTTAATGAAAGTAGATTCTTCATAATTTTTTTTACCACGATTTTCTGTCATCAAAAGAATTAAAATTTTAAATTATCAGGTAATTAGTCCAAATGTGACCAGTCGCATACAGGCCTAAACCAACTAGCCAATTGAATAACACTCATCCCATCACTAACTGCTATCTGATATACAATACTAAAGCGAACAAGTAAGGAAGCCTAAGGTCGAGTGGAATCGAACATTAGATACTCAGCTGTATGCTTTCATTGTTTGTTTGCGTTTGATGGAAACACGGTGTACTTTATATAAAGCGAGTGCTGAATAAAGTGGGCGTAGCCACGCCCATTTTCAACGTTTTTTATCAGTCATCCAACTAAGCATATGAATATTATTCTTTGTGCAAAATTTCATTCCTTTTTGACTTCTAGTTACAAAGATGTCACGTTACAAATTCCCAAAGGGTGTTCCAGAAATATCTTTGTTAAAAAGTAGTAGTAGTAGTAGAACCGATTTCAATAAATTTTTGCGTGTCTATTAACACAAGTTATAGAAGTGTATAAACCAGGTTTCGTCATAATATCTCAATTATTTGTCGAGTTATAGGCTAAAAAATCTCGTATATTCCTTTGTCTAAAAAGAGGCGCTGCCACGCCCATTTTCCTAAATTTTTATATTTTTTGTTTCCGGTCTATTGTGGAACTCATGCCACAAAATTTCTATGAATTATCTCTATATTTGACAAGGATATCGCTTAAAATGTTTTTATTGGGCCACTTTATAGCTCCCATGTATAAAAGTGGGCGTGGTCGTCAAAACGATTTCGCTAAAATTTTGAACATGTATTACCACAAGTAATAAAAGTGTACACACCAAGTTTCGTCATCACTTACTTACTTACTTAATTGGCACGTAACCGTCTAGACGATTCTGGCCGAGTTCAATAAAGCGCGCCAGCCATTTCTGTTTCGTGCAGCATGGCGCCATTTGGGAATACCTAGGGAGTCAGCATCACTGTCCACCTGATCTTCCCAACGCAGTGGAGGCCGCCCCTTTCTTCTGCGTTCAGCGGGTTTCGATAAAAATACTTTCTTGGCTGGAGCACCTTCGTCCATTCTCACGACATGACCTGCCCAGCGCAGCCGCTGGATCTTTATTCGCTGAACAATGTCGATGTCTGCGTACAGCTCGTACAGCTCGTCGTTAAATCTCCGTCGATACTCGCCCTCGCTAACGCGCAAAGGCCCATAAATCCTCCGAAGAACTTTCCTCTCGAATACTCCAAGCGCCATCTCATCTGCTTTTGATATAGTCCAAGCTTCTGCGCCATACATGAGGACTGGAACGATGAGTGTCCTGTAGAGCGTGATTTTCGTTCGTCGAGAGAGGACTTTACTTTTTAATTGCCTACTTAGTCCAAAGTAGCATTTATTGGCAAGAGTGATTCTTCGTTGGATTTCAGTGCTGACATTATTTTTGGTGTTAATGCTGGTTCCCAAATAGACGAAGTCCTTAACAGTTTCGAATTTGTAGCTATCAACAGTGACGTGGCTGCCAAGGCGTGCTGTTTCTTTGTGTGTTGACAGAAGGTACTTCGTCTTGTCCTCGTTGACCGCCAAACCCATTTTCTTAGCCTCTTTATCCAGCTTGGAGAAGGCAGAACATACGGCGCGCGTGTTAGTGCCAATGATGTCAATGTCATCGGCGTACGCCAGCAGTTGCACACTCTTGTGATATAAGATGCTTCCTGTATGGTTAAGTTCTGCAGCTCGTATTATCTTTTCCAGCATCAAGTTGAAGAAGTCACACGAAAGGGAGTCACCTTGTCTGAAACCTCGTTTGGTCTCGAACGGCTCGGAGAGGTCCTTCCCAATTCTGACGGTGCTGGTGGTGTTAGTCAACGTCATTTGGCATAGCCGTATAAGTTTTGCAGGGAAACCAAATTCAGACATTGCGGCATATAGGCAATTCCTATTCGTGCTATCAAAAGCGGCTTTAAAATCGACAAAGAGATGGTGTGTGTCGGTTCCTTTTTCATGAGTTTTTTTCCAGGATTTGGCGTATTGTGAAGATCTGGTCGATGGTAGATTTACCAGGTCTGAAGCCACACTGATAAGGTCCAATCAGCTTGTTGACGGTGGGCTTCAATCTTTCGCACAATACACTTGCTAAGACCTTATATGCGATATTCAGAAGGCTTATCCCACGATAATTGGCGCGTACTGTGGAATCTCCTTTTTTGTGGATTGGGCAGAGCACACTTAAGTTCCAATCGTCGGGCATGCGTTCGTCCGACCATATTCTGCATAGGAGTTGATGCATGCTCCTTATCAACTCTTCGCCGCCCTGTTTGAATAGCTCGGATGGCAAGCCGTCAGCGCCCGGGGCCTTGTTATTTTTAAGCCGAGACATTGCTATTCGTCATGATCGTCATGATCGGGTGGTGGAACATGCCTACCATCATCTGCTATTGGGGATTCGGGTCGAACATCTTCTCCTTCCGCAATTTCATTGTTGTCGTTATCTAGCAAGGAGGAGAAGTGGTCCAATTTCCTGCCGGAATGATAACGGTGATCTGGTAACTGATATCCAGAGTGTACTTAAGTTGTGGAAGTTTCGTCATTATATGTAAATTATTTGTCGAGTTATGGGCTCAGAAATCTCGTATATTCCTGTTTCTAAAAAGAGGGGGTGCCACGCCCATTTTCCAAAATTTTTGTGTTTTTTGTCCGCAGTTGGACTCCTGCTATAAAATTTCAATGATATATCTTTATATTTGACAGAGATATCGCTTAAAATGTTTTTATTAGGCCACTTTATAATACACATATATAAAAGTGGGCGTGGCCGTCAACCGATTTTAACTAATTTCCTTCCAAACGTTTGCCTAAGTAAGTAAATCACGCGTACCAAATTTCATCGATATATCTTCAATGGTTTCTGAGTTATGACATATAAAACTTTCAAGGTTTGACCCTTAATAAGTGGGCGTGGCACCGCCCATTTTCCAAAATTTCATCAAATTTCTTCCTAGGGGCCTGAGCTCAACACGTGGGTAAAATTTCATCGCTCCAGCTTTATTAGTGACTGAGATACCAAATTTCCGATTTTTTCTTTATAGGAAAAGTGGGCGTGGTCATGGTCCGATTTCGCCCATTTTCAATACCAACCCTCCCGGTCTCGATACCAACTTGCATTTCAAATTTCATCAAAATATCTCAATTTTTGCGTGAGTTAGAGTGTTTACAGACGGACGGACAGACGAACGGACAGACGGACGGACGGACATGGCTCAATCGATTTCTCTTTTCACCCTGATCATTTTGATATATATATATAAGTCTATATCTATCTCGATTATTTCATTCTGTTACAATCCACCGTTATATAATTAAAAGAAATTGAAATTTAATACCACAGAGAGACCTATCAATCAAGAACCCAAAAGTCGGCTTTCAGATTTTTGGGACAGGGGTGATTAATAAAACTGTAGCGATGAATTTTACTCTATGTGCAGCAATACTTGCAGTTCTATCAATAAAATATACTACTATGAGTAAAGCTAGCCGTAGGCTTTGCTTTTTATCAGATATCTTACATTCGTGCCAATATAAGAAGAAACTAGTTTTCCCATTTTATCCACGGATTTAAAAGAAATTAATATTTAGTTAAGTTTAGTAAATTTTATGTTTAAGAAATTCTTTTAAAAATGAAATTTCACTACATAAAGATGTCGGGGATCTTCAAGTACTAATACATGGTACTTCCGAGTATTTTTTATACCTTTCGCTTATTTGAACCAGGGTTTTAGCGCATTTTTTGCTTTTCTTTTGGGTGTTTTAATTTGCTAAATATTTACTGCAGACTTACCCGTATAGGCAATAATTTTCTAGTCTAATATGTATTGATTTATATGGTATAAATATTTCATTCTGTGCTCGTATAGATATTAGGGTGGAGCGTTTACATTAAAAAAAATTTTTGAGTTTCAGAGTTATAATAGTGGGGGGATTTTTGTAAAGTAAAAATAAAAGTAATTTTTTATTCAAATTAATGAATATCCTGTGCCTCCGCATGTCAGCTCGTGGTTTGAAGTCAAATTGTTCTGATGTCATCTTATTTTGATCCTTTAGGTAGGTCTTATTGACCGTTTTTATACTCAGCTGTACTAGTACACAGAGTATTATAGTGTAGGCCAACATCGCGAATTATAACCTCAGAATTTTGTTTTTATGTTTCCTATATAAAATGTAGCAATATGATACCATTTGGGATTTTCTGGTTCTAATGCTTTTTAAATCAATCAAATACGAATAAAAAAAATAAATAAATTTTTAAAACTAAGTATACAGAATATAATAGAAGTCATATGGCTATCGATTTATATAGGATTCGCAAAAATCACAGTAAAATTTATTTGTTGATCGATTTATAATATTCTGACCCATAAGCTTTTGAAAAAGGAACCTAATTACCAACTTAAGTCGATTTTCTATTATATCTCATTTTACCAAATGAACTTAAATCCAATTAGGAGGCTAAAATTCTATAAAATTTTCATCAAAATTAAGTTGAAAAAAATAACCTAAATTAAGATAAGTTTTTTTCAAAAATTAATTTCGAAAAAGCACTTAATTTATTTGAAACACTTATTTACCCTTTAGCTAAGAATAAGCACATCTCACACTGAAAAACCCCTATTCAGTGTATGAATACACACGCTTTTGCGTTAACTTATGCTACATAATGCGTGTAATGCAAACGTACAGTGAACTACACTGCGTATACGTAACTTGTTTACATACATACATACATACATACAGGTGAAACTAATAAAAGCGTGTTAAAAAAAGTCTATTTAAAATAAACAACAGAAAATTCGTATGTTAATAAGAGCTTTTTGGCCGGTAATAGTGAAGAAAAACTAAAGTTTTCCTTACTTTCTCCTACGCGTTTCGGCTTGATTCTCAGCCTTCATCAGGGAGTCTGTTTATTGAGATAATTTAAAAGAAAACACAACATAAATACACAGATTGATACTATACATATATACATAAATAGATTGTATTACATCCATAGTTATTAAATCTAAAAATTATACATTTTCACACAAGAAACTTGTCACTTACATTTAAATATTCAAAAGGTTACATTACACTACACTTTGCATACCTATACATGATATCGGCGTCTATGTTACCTACTGTCATTCGGTCGTTCTGATTCTACTCGTTATGATTGATCTGTAGGCGCAATTTATGTTATCGACGTCCTCTTTAAAATTCATTGTATCTTGTATTTGCTCCTGTATTCGCAGACTTTCTAATGTTAGTCTTGTTCTTGTTCTTTTTTCTATATCTAATATTCTTGTATTTTCAAAATCTGCTACATGTCCCGTGTTGGCCAAGTGTTGCGCTAGTGCTGTGGTCGACTTTCTGTTTCTAACGTCGGTTTTATGCTCCCCTATTCTTATTGCTAATGCACGCTTTGTTGTGCCTATATATTTTTTGTTGCAGAGGTCGTTTTCTTTTCCTTTACATGTTATTTCATAGACTACGTTGTGTTGTTGTTCTTTGGTGATTTTGTCTTTAGTTCGGCTAAATATTTTGTTAAGGGTTTGATGTGGTTCATGGTATAAAAAATACAGGTATGTGCATTGTCATTTTGACGTCTTTTTGATTAAAAAGCAGATTTTTGAAGTTTGATCTTATGTCAGTTTTGGAGTATAGCGATGCCAGACTTTTATTTTTTGAATGATTAGATTTTTGTTTGAAAGTTTGGGTATTTCAGGAATCAAAGGACAGAAAGAGAAAGGGCACTAGTGAGCAGATTTATGGAACTTCCGGTAGCTCCTCTTCGCTCACTCCACAAATCTTCATCCACTCTCCGCGAATAAAGGGTATCGTCGGAAATTGGAAAAATTTTATATCACCGTCTTTGCAGCCATATTTGGTATTATTGCACTGCGGAAATAAGCAACTCATATTGTTAAAATCTAGGGTACATATTTTTTTGTAATTGGATTGGACATATGTACATACATACATATATAGACTGAAATGCTCACTTGGTATGGTGGTGTACATAGTACATATCGTCGTTAAAAGTGCAAAACCGCGTTAAATTTTTGTCAAAAATGAGATTTCATCAAAAATACATTCCTGGCGTCCGTCCCCATCCATTCATGCAACAGTTTTGAGATTCACACAATGCAATTCCAAATAATGACACAGTTTCAAAACCGCTTTTTTTAAGGAAATTTTTCGAACCAATACCGCGAATAATAGGTGTTATTGCTTTATAACTGTACTGTAATGTACTAAAGTTGATTATACTTTCATAAACACGAAATGGATTATAATTTTGCTTTATTGAAGAAAAGTTTTTACGGACAACTGCAAAACCACCTATACGTCACTATTGAACAAAATAAAAGACGCAAAACCGCTTATAAATACATAAGTAAGCCAATAACTGCACATTTAACTGTTTTTCGCCAAAATGATATTTGGATTAAGAATATAATCCAAAAATCTACCTTGGTTTGGATGTGGGTTTGCAAAATTCGAAACCGTTTTGAATTAAAACAGTTTTTACTGTCTCCTGTAAAATTTGGGTGGTAGCGGATACGCGGTATTGCACTTTATGCGACGATATGGAGTTATAATAGATCAATCTCAAAAACCTTCCCAAACTATATACCAGAGTGATCACAAAGCCTAAATTAAAAGTGATCGTAACTACTACACTAAATTAAAAACTCACCGAGAATACCGGAAAGGGGCTACTTTGTAGTACGGCCAAACTGATATTCCGCGAAGTAAAAATCCGAAATGAATCTTTTATGAATCACTGATGAAATTCATCTATGACTGAGGAGGGCATCAGTGAGTACTTTCAAATAAAGACTGCTGAATTTTTCATATAAATGGTTTGCTCTTTTCAAAAAAAAAAATAATAATAATAATAAAAATTGTACTCAGAAGAATCATCAATGATCATTCAGCAGTGAAACCAATTTACTGCAGGATGTGTAATTTTTTCAAATTGAAAAAATTTCTTTCAATTCAAATTGAAAAAATTCGTTACTATGAATACCATGTTTACAATTTATTTTTAAAACAAAGCAGTGAAAAATACCGTTAATGAAGGATTTTTATCATTGAGTATGGCAGCACGAAATGTCATAATCTGCTTAATTGTCAGGTGGTTAATATGGCGACGAAAACTTGACGTTTTATTTACCTGGTATACTTATACCATGGATGTGGTTTGTGTGCAAAAGTCAGCTTGTCATTTTGAATACATTTTTGTATACTTATACCATGGATGTGGTTTGTGTGCAAAAGTCAGCTTGTCATTTTGAATACATTTTTGTAAAGTTTTGTTGTCTGTTAAGCCTTGTATAAATGTCACCCATAAATATTTTGTTTTTATTATAGGGTCAGAATTTTTCAAATCAGCACAAAAAATTTTTTTTTCTTTGATTTTTATGATTCGCGTCTTAATCGATAGCTCTCCGTGTCAAGAATTAGTTTCCGAAATATTTTTGCAAAATGAACATTTTTGCAATAGTTATTCGCCAAGAAAGTTTTACATCAACTTCTTTAAAAAAAATTATTGTTAATTGACGGTACAATTAAATTTAACGCGAACTACGCCAAATGTTAGGTAATTATGTATATTTTAAAATAGTTTTTGAAAAAAATTAAAAAAAAAATTTTCTGTATCCTTTTTAAGGATAATTGTTGTTATCAATGTTCTCCGCCTAGGAAAAATTCGGAAAAAATATTGTAGATGTAATGATGCATCGTAAGCTGAATTCCGAAGAAAAAAAGATGGGGACTCTTACCGTTTAAATGCAAAATGCGATTGAACGATTCCCCTCTTCAGCTTAGTAACATAACACTACTCTAAAATGATTAATTTGAAATAATTCCAAGAGATTCAGGTATAGGGGAGTTGGTCCGGTCTTCCTGATCTCAAAAATTGCTTTCTTTATATCTTGTATGGTTAGTTTTCGAGATAACGGTAAATTTTTGCAGTTTTGGGTATCACTACATTCAAACCTATTTTTTGCTAAGGTTGCAAGTGCGATAACCGCAAGCAGTACCTTGTTAGAAAGATAATTAAAATACGCTTCTAACGACATGCAACTTGCAGTGATTGAACAAATCCTTGCTCGTCAAAGTCAGAATTTTGTTGGTTTTTCTGATTCATTTTTTTATTCAAATATTTATCGTTTTTATAAAAAGGATTATGCACAGTATACACAGTAGATTCTCTACATTACAAAGTTTTGGCAACGGTTGGTATGAACGAGTGATACGATCGAGTACCAACTAAGGTCATGGTTTACTAGAAACGAGTGCTTAAAGCATTCTTTTCGATTTATGCTCCTCTAGTGAGCATTTAATTACCTGCCACTTTTTTACATTTTCTGGCTCACTTTTTTCATTTATCCTTTTACGATCTACTTACTATCAACTGTGACCATAGTTGGAACTCGATCGTACCACTCGTTCATACCAACCGTTGCCAAAACTTTGTAATGTAGAGAATCTACTGTGTATACTGTGCATAATCCTTTTTATAAAAACGATAAATATTTGAATAAAAAAATGAATCAGAAAAACCAACAAAATTCTGACTTTGACGAGAAAGGGTTTGTTCAATCACTGAAAGTTGCATGTCGTTAGAAGCGTATTTTAATTATGTTTCTAACAAGGTACTGCTTGTGGTTATCGCGCTTGCAACCTTGGCGAAAAATAGGCTTGAATGTAGTGATACCCAAAACTGCAAAAATTTACCGTTATCTCGAAAACTAACCATACAAAATATAAAGAAAACAATTTTTGAGATCAGGAAGACCGGACCAACTCCCCTATACCTGAATCTCTTGGAATTATTTCAAATTAATCATTTTAGAGTAGTGTTATGTTACTAAGCTGAAGAGGGGAATCGTTCAATCGCATTTTGCATTTAAACGGTAAGAGTCCCCATCTTTTTTTCTTCGGAATTCAGCTTACGATGCATCATCACATCTACAATATTTTTTCCGAATTTTTCCTAGGCGGAGAACATTGATAACAACAATTATCCTTAAAAAGGATACAGAAAATTTTTTTTTTAATTTTTTTCAAAAACTATTTTAAAATATACATAATTACCTAACATTTGGCGTAGTTCGTGTTAAATTTAATTGTACCGTCGATTAACAATAATTTTTTTTAAAGAAGTTGATGTAAAACTTTCTTGGCGAATAACTATTGCAAAAATGTTCATTTTGCAAAAATATTTCGGGAACTAATTCTTGACATGGAGAGCTATCGATTAAGACGATTAAGAATCATAAAAATCAAAGAAAAAAAAATTTTTTGTGCTGATTTGAAAAATTCTGACCCTATACTCAGCTGTACTAGTACACAGAGTATTATAGTTTTAATCACATAACGGTGGATTGTAACAGAATGAAATAATCGAGATAGATATAGACTTATATATATCAAAATGATCAGGGTGAAAAGAGAAATCGATTGAGCCATGTCCGTCCGTCCGTCCGTCCGCCCGTCCGTCTGTAAACACTCAAACTCGCGCAAAAATTGAGATATTTTGATGAAATTTGAAATGCAAGTTGGTATCGAGACTGGGACGGTTGGTATTGAAAATGGGCGAAATCGGACCATGACCACGCCCACTTTTCCTATATATAAAAAATGGGAAATTTGGTATCTCAGTCACTAATATAGCTGGAGCGATGAAATTTTACCCACGTGTTGAGCTCAGGCCCCTATGAAGAAATTTGACGAAACTTTGGAAAATGGGCGGTGCCACGCCCACTTATTAAGGGTCAAACATGGAAAGTTTTATATGTCATAACTCAGAAACCATTGAAGATATATCGATGAAATTTGGCACGCTTGATTTGCTTACTTAGGCAAACGTTTGGACGGAAAATTGTTACAATCGGTTGTCGGCCACGCCCACTTTTATATATGTGTATTATAAAGTGACCTAATAAAAACATTTTAAGCTATATCTCTGTCAAATATAAAGATATATCACTGAAATTTTGTCGCATGAGTCCGACTATAGACGTAAAACAGAAAACACAACAATTTTGGAAAATGGGCGGTGCCACGCCCACTTATTAAGGGGCAAACATTTGAGTTTTATGAGTCATAACTCAGAAACCGTTGAAGATATATCGATAAATTTTGGTATGCGTGATATACTTACTTAGGCAAATGTTTGGAGTAAAAATTGCCAAAATCGGTTGACAACCACTCCCACTTTTATATATGGGTCTTATAAAGTGTCCCAATAAAAACATTTTAAGCTATATCTCTGTCAAATATAAAGATATATCATTGAAATTTTATGGCAGGAGTCCAACTGCGGACATAAAACGAAAAACACAAAAATTTTGGAAAATGGGCGTGGCACCGCCTCTTTTTAGAAGCAGGAATATACGAGATTTCTGAGCCCATAACTCGACAAATAATTTATATATAATGACGAAGCTTGGTGTGTACACTTTTATTCCTTGTGGTAATACATGTTCAAAATTTTAGCAAAATCGGTTGACGTCCACGCCCACTTTTATATATGGGTATTATAAAGTGACCTAATAAAAACATTTTAAGCGATATCTTTGTCAAATATAAAGATAATTCATTGAAATTTTGACCGGAAACAAAAAATGGAAAAATTTTGGAAAATGGGCGTGGCACCGCCTCCTTTTCGACAAAGGAATGTACGAGATTTCTTAGCCTATAACTCGACAAATAATTGAGATATTATGACGAAACTTGGTTTATACACTTTTATAACTTGTGTTAATAGACACGCAAAAATTTATTGAAATCGGCTATGACCACGCCTACTTTTTAACAAAGATATTTCTGGAACACCCTTTGGAAATTTGTAACGTGACATCTTTGTAACTAGAAGTCAAAAAGGAATGAAATTTTGCACAAAGAATAATACATATTCATATGCTTAGTTGGATGACTGATAAAAATGTTGAAATTGTTGTGTTTACATCAAACGCAAGCAAACAATGAAAGCATACGGCTGAGTATCTAATGTTCGATTCCACTCGAACTTAGGCTTCCTTACTTGTTTTTTCCAGTTATTGCTATATTTTTGTTACGTGCTTTTTGTCTATGCTTTGCTGTTGTTAGCCACCTATCCATTGTTTTTGTCGGATATCCAACAACAACGACTGAGATATCTACTCGAATGTAAAAACTTCTGAGATATCTACTAGAATGTAAACTTAAAAAATTGCAACCATGTCTGCAAACCCCGTTTTTTGCCTCTCCTGAACATTTCAAATTTTTTGAGTTGTGGCGCTTTTTGATTTAGTGTGCGATATGAGTGGCTTGCGCTGCGCTGCCTAGCACGACTGCGAGTTCGGGTGCGTTTATGTCGGAGCAATAGAAGAAAGAAAGATAGCTGTGCGTGATATACGCTTATCGGAATAGCGCTATTGAGTGTTTATGTCGGAGCAGTGATAAGCGGAGGTAATAGCGCTGTTCGACCAAAGCATATAGCGCTATTGAGTGTTTATGTCGGAGCTAAGCTAGCAAAGAGTGGAATAGCGCTGTTATCTGCGTATATTGAAGCTATGGTACTAGATTTGTCTTTAGTGTATTGTGGTACTTAAATAAAAATTTTAGAGTAACCGAAAAGGAGAAGAGACGTTGTTATTTTACACATAATAAATATTTACATATATTTCTGCTCCACACATACTTATCTATATATTTAATTTTTTTTAATTTGAAAGGTTATATAAAAATTATGTATAAAAAGTAATAAAACACATAAACAATGTCCCTCTTTTTCATAAAAAATAAAATAGATTTATAAAATTTTCGAAATCGAAAAATTTTATGAAAATGCCACTTAAAAATTTTTAAAACCTATTTTATTTTTTATGCATGAAGTCGTATATATTTACTTACGTGTGGACTTCATTTCACATGCTACGGCCGTCCACAGTTTATCCAAGACAAGCCTATTGGGATGATTTGGATTTCTTTGATCCCACAAAGGTTGCCTTTTAAAAATTGCACTGATGAAAGTTTCTGTGTCCATAATGAATAGCGCTAATCGACTAAAGAAAATCAATGAATTAATTTTCTTCGCTCTTATACTTTGATACGCGCATATAGCGCGGCTCCGACATAAACAGAAGTACAGAACTCCCATTTAAAATTTTCGTCGCTCTATTGCACTCTTTCTTCTATTGCTCCGACATAAACACTACACGCGTTTCCCATAAGGTATTTTCTCTGCTATGATAATAGCGCTAATGTGGTGAATTTCTTTAGTCACCCACTGCTCCGACATAAACAGAAGTACAGAACTCCCATTTACAATTTTCGTTGCTAGTATCACTCTTTCTTCTATTGCTCCGACATAAACACTATACGTGATTTCCGTAAGGTATTTTCTTTGCTATTATCTGTGGTGAGCTTAGCGCTTATCGCAGCTCCGACATAAACAGAAGTACAGAATTCCCGTTTACAATTTTCTTCGCTATCTTTCTTTCTTTCTTCTATTGCTCCGACATAAACGCACCCTTCGACACTGAACACGGCAAATGACAAAACGATTCTGTCTATGCTTGCGCTTTTTTGAGTTTTTCGAAATTTAAAACTGGGAAAGGGGTATTAAAGTCTCAGAAATGCGAAAAAATAGTACATACATGGTTGGTACCATTTATGACACTATAAAAAAGGAATTATTAAAATCGCGTTACATACATTTTCCATACAATCAACTTTATATAATTAGTATAGATATAGATATAGATTAATATAAAAATTTACTAAAAAATAAAAAAAATAAATGTTAAATATTTTGGAACAAGATTTATATTAGTCCTTAGTTCATTTGGATCTTAATTTAAATCTAAGTATACCTTTAAAGTATTTCTTCAAAGCATTTCTGTATATGTATGAACATAAATAAAAACGCGGGTACTCATTAGATATTATTGTTATGAAACAGTATTGGTGAAATGGAAGGAAGCGATAAAAACTTTAAAATCCAATTACGTAGGTTATGCATTACGTAAAGGACTAATATAAAAATCTTGTTCCAAAACATTAAAAATTTATTTTTTTTCCTTTTTAGTAAATTTTTATATTAATATTAAATAAAAGCTTCTTAAGAAGGTTTTTTTTACTTTGCTTTATTAGGGTTAAGGTGGTATAAACTAGTACTGGGTGGTAGTGACCTCAATGGCGCACATATGGTTAATAACCTTCCTTCCAGGCCAAAGACATTGATGTATTAAACTTATATATGGGACTATAAATACCGGATGTGAAAAAAATTTATTTTAGCGACATCTAGCGCCGTCCAAAAAAAAAACTTTTTCCGGAAATGTTTTCCAAAAAGACATAATGGGCTAGCGTACGGTTGACTTTTTTGTCCATAAATGTAAGGCGAGACGGTCTAATATACATACATACACGTATATGAATTAATTCCACAACTACGTATCTACCTATACTTAAAATTGTTCTTCCTTCATTTCATTTCAGATATAAAGAAAAAATTCCTTAGGTGCTATTTTAGTGGATAAGAAAAAGCTAAGTACAATACGTATGAAATTCAAAGGATATGGAAGGAAACGAGAGAGCAATAAATTGAGGGAAGAGTTGAAAGAATAACAAGTTTTTTGGATTAGTAGACGAATTAAATTCAATCTTTTAATTTCGACACAAATTATGAAGAAGACGTGGTGCTGATAGAGGTATGCAAAATACATACATAAATATATACAAAAACTGGATGTGAAGCGAATAAAATTGTGCACAGAGAGACGCAACGCATCACAAGGAACCTAAATAAAAGGAAATAGCTAGAGAAGAACACCTAGCAGTGAGCTGAAAGAGTAGAAAATAAAAAACGAAAAAGAAAAACATAGAGCGAATAAACTACCAAGTCAAAATAAGCTCAGGAAAAAATTAGTACTATAATTCGGGTCGTTTATCTAAATATATACATACATATGTACATACCCAGCAAAAAATCTACGCCTTAGTTAAGAATTATTACAGTAGATTTAAAGGCTTAGAAATAAGGCTTGAAAATTACAAGGGAAGAAAAGTTGTATGGCGTAAGGATTAAAATAAGGCTGATTTTCCTGCGATGATGTCATCAGGCCATAAGAAATACTCTCTCTCTCTCCGAGAGCACACCTATTTCTAAGGCTTATCCGCCAGGAAAATAAGGTATATTGTACTTTACTCATAAAAACTCAATTCCCTTTCTCTCTGTTTGGGATGTGTTAAAATGAAGTATTAAAACATTTGGAGCAGAGAGAATGAGTGAAAGCAGCAGCAGCGCTGCCAGCGTATTCCAGTTTAACAACTTAGCTTTAGCTTAGGCTTACTAGTCTGTTTGCTGGGTATGTATGTATGTATGTACCCAACAGACCAGGAAGTACGCGAAATGTAACAGGACTTGAGAACAAGCTTATAACAGTTGTCCATTGTCAGCTTATTGCAATACAGTTTTTATAAGCTTAATTGTGAGCTTATTCACAAGCGTGATTGTAATAATTGAGGAACACTTACTTTACGTAATGTTATGTTCAGACACATCCTTAATTGAACATTAAGAGCCTCCATTCAATTTCCAAGCCTAATGATTCTCAATTTACCATACAAAAATTTACTAAGTTAATGCTTCATTAGAAAATAATGAGTTCGTAATGAAGAACAATTCTGCACGGAACCCTGTTAAAAAGCTTGCTTCATAAGCAAAATGAAATGTCATGATCAGAGAAATGTCATTAGCGTCAGGTTCCACTAAACGGGTTGGTTCGTCAGATCAGCTGAATTCTTGTTCTTCTTCATCACCTATAAAATGTTTTTTATTTCTGCTTATTCTATACATGCATTCGTATTTACGATTGGTAAAAGTTGTGAGCTGAATGTCAAATTATTTCGTCCTCCTTGCAGTTTTCACATTTAGGTCACGAGAGTTTGATATTCAGCTCACGGCGTGTATGTGTGTATGTATCTTGAGCCGACCTGTTAAATGGGCCAAGTAAATTAAATATGTCTGAACACCAAATCTAGAGATGTTCAATCAAGCCCAATTGACTTAATTAATTTTTATGTCTGAACATGATATAAGCCTTTCTCAATACTCCTTATGTTAAAAAGCTTGAAAACAATATTACAATAAGCTTACTTTGCACTTGCAATGAAAGCTTGAAAAACTGTTAATAATAATATTGTTATAAGCTTGCTGTAAAATTTTTTTAAATTTTGGTTTTACAATGATTCATATAATTCTTGATTCCTTTTTCGTAAAGGGGAAGTATAAAAGCCTCAATAAAATTCAATATAATGTTGAATGTCCCACTATATGATACCGTTGGATTGAATTTCAGGTTGATGTCATGGTTCGAAACAGAAGGAGAATATAAAATAAAGAACATTGCAGTAAAGGTGAAGAAGGAAAGAAAATTAAAAGAAAAATGCAAATTAAAATTTATTTTTTTTTTCTACTATTTATACATACAATTGTATTTATAAGCTTACAACAAGCTTTCACAAGTAATATTTTTCTACAATTAGATTTGTAAGCTTATAAAAAGGGTGCCGTTTTGATTTTTCTACAATTGTTCTCAGTCTTTTCAATAGTTTACACAATAGTTTCTCAACCTTAACGCTTATATTTGTAAGCTTGTTATAATATTATTCTCAAGCCTTTTGGTTTATTGGGCACACATATGGACACATAAATAGGTGTAAAAGTTTTTCTTTCACATCCAAACAGCATTTGCAAGTAAAACGAAGTTTTGCTTAATTATATGAACAATGTACTTTACTAAAACGAATATTGTTATAATATTATTAAATTCATTTATTTAAACGAAAGTTATATCAGATAAACAAAAATCCCCTGGACACGGAATTGGTGTGCAGCACTTTTTTCAAAATTTTAAAAATAATAAATAAAACTTCTTCAACTGATTTTTATTAGGTAGTATATCTGCCATTGTTTTGTATAACATTGGCTAGTCTATTGGTTATGGATGTAGTTAATTTGTGGCAGTTTTCGAATGGAGTAGTAGTAGGAGTAGCTCCTGCGCTTTCTGTAAAAATTGAACTTTTTTTGGAAATGAAAAGGCTGTCAATCATCTCTGAATATGTGTTACGTTACCAATTCTGGCTGGAGCTTTTCGGCCGGTGGTGAAAAGACAAAAACAAAAAGTTTTCTCTTATTCCTCCTACGCGTTTCGATGTGTCTCACATCTTCATCAGGGAGTCTGATTTATTAGAAACATAAAACGAAAAACAGAAAACCAAATATCTGTTATAAATTTACATCATTAAAATAAACATTTACAAAAACAACATGATTGCAATAATAAAATTTTTTGAAAAACATTACACTCACTTACATTTAACATATGTATCTTAATATTATTTTGTTAACACATATTTTTGACCAATACTTTACAAACTCTCGACATAACTTTATACATATCTTTACAACATACGACATTTGAACTATTGCATTCGCCCGACGGCTCTTCCATTTGTTTTCATTGCTGTCACATAAGCGCAGTTTATATTGTCTACGTCTTCTTTGTAATTTATTGCTTTGTCTATTTTCTGTTGTATTCGTAAACTTTCCAGCGTCATTCTCTTTTTTTCTCTTCTTTCAATGTCCAAAATTCTCGCATTGTCAAAGTCTGCTATATGGCCTTTCTTCGTCAGGTGCTCTGCTAGCGCTGTTGATGTTTTTTTATTTCTTGCGTCTATTTTGTGTTCGTTTATTCTTACGCCTAGTGCTCTCTTTGTCGTTCCGATATATATTTTGTTGCATTGTTCTCCTTCTTTACCATTGCATTTTATTTCATATACAACATCATTTTGTTGCTCTTTTTTTATTTTGTCTTTGGTTCGTGTGAATATATGGTTTAGTGTTTTGTTTGGTTTGTATGCAAATTTAATGTTGTTGTTTTTGGTAATGTTACTCAATTGTTTTCCGTCCGTTAGGTTAGGTATATATTTTATTCCCGCATATATATTTTTCTCTTCTCCTTTTTTCTGCTCTGTCGTTTTTTGTTTGCTGTTTATTTTTTCTATTGTTGTTCTTGTCCATGCATCTATTAACCCATTAGGGTATCCATTTTTTTGTAGAATATTTTTAATTTTCATTGTATTTGATTTTCTGTACTCCAGATCACTCAAGTTTAGTACTTTTTGTATAAAACCTACGGCTGTATTCTTTTTTTGGGTCCATGGGTGGTTTGAATGATAATTGATCATTCTGGAGGATGCGACGGATTTAGAGTACCAGTTTATTTTCAATTTTGTGTCAGATTTTCTAATTTCAATGTCTAGGAAGGGAAGCTTATTCTGTTCTTCTATTTCGACTGTAAACTGGATTTTTGTGTGTTGTCTATTTAATGCTTTTTGTATCTCTTCCACGTCTTTTTTCTTAATTATTGCGACTATATCATCTACATATTTATTTATGTATTTAATATATATGTCATCTGATTTTAATTCAGCAATGCTGTCGTCTATTATTTTGTCAAGTACTATGTCTGCTACTGTAGGTGATAAAGGGTTCCCCATCGGCATTCCATAAATTTGTTGATAGAAAGTGTTGTTGTACGTAAAATAGTTATTCTCTCGTAGACAAAACTCCAGACATATACGAAATTGTTTTTTTGTCAAGTTTGTATGTTTTTCCAAATTTTCCCACTGTTTCATGATCGTATGGATAGCTGAATATTACTACACAAGTTCTCAATTGGTTTCGGATCAGGAAATTGGCTTAGCCATTCCATATTCAACAAGAAAAGACCCAAAGAACACTTCTTGATTGGGGTTTGAATTTTTCCGAGATGGTAATGTCAACTGTATGGAATAGCTAAGCCAACCAACAGCGGCCAACCAATAGATTAGCCAATGTTATACAAAACAATGACAGATATACTGTCTAATAAAAATCAGTTGAATAAAGAAGTTCTAACTGAATTATTTTTGAAATAAAAAAAGTGCTGCAGTGAAAAGCTTGTACACCTTTTTCAGTGTCCTAACCGGCCCTCAAAAACAAATTTTAAACCGCCGGGCTTAGAAAGTTTCCTTTTTACCCAAACACTTATTTAAAATATAAACTTGGGTCAAGATCGGATAAGATTTAGTGGCCGCGCACATCCGGCGAGATATCATAAAAGTATTTAAAATATAGCTATTTAATAGCTTGCTTTACTATTAATCAAATGGAAATCTATGTTTCCAATTAGTTTATTAATATTTCCATTGAAATTTTTAATTTAATCTAATTTATTGAAAAGACATTGGTTGCATTTTAAGACTAAAGTCTGTTATAACACATCGACATTGACAAGATTACTTTGGTATTCTTATAAATCTAATTTTTCTTATATGTACCTAATCAATACTAAATCTAATATACATAGGTACGGTGACCATAAATTTGTATTAAAAAAACAGAACATTTTTTTTTTAATAATAGGAACAAAAAATATTCACAAACATGAATCACATTTCACTGGCTTTGATGTCAATCAAGTATTAGGTACATAACCAATTAATAAATATATCAAACTAGCTGACCCGCCAGACGTTGTTCTGCCTAAAATTTATTCCTATAAAGCCTAAAGGAAAATTCCTAGATTACCGTGTTGCCGTATCCCTATCCCTAATCCCTAATCCCTATCCCTATCCTTATACCTATCCCTATCCCTATTCCTATCGCTAACCCTATCCCTATTCCTATTTCTATTCCTATCCCTATACCTAATCCCTGATCCCTATCCCTAATCTCTAATCCCTAATCCCTAATCCCGAATCCCTAATCGCTAATCCCTATCCATATACTTATCCCTATCCCTATACCTCCAGACTTTCTAGGGTCACTTCAATTTCATATATTTTTTACGGAGAAGTTGAAGTATGTGTCGATCGTAATTCAAATAGATGTAATTTTACTATGTCAGTTAAACGGATTCCCGGATTGGCGGAAAAGTATTCATTCTGACGGCCCTATAAAGTGAGGAGTTTAGAAATAAAAACGGGTTGTGAGCGGCCACTAAATCCTATCCGATCTTCACCAAATTTCCTATTTTAAGTATATAGGTAAAAAGGAAACTTCCTAAGCCCGGCGGTTTAAAATAGGAAAATATTTGAAAAAATAAGGGCCGGTTTAATGTACATACATTAGGGATGTCCATAAAACCAAATTCGCAATTTTCTACGGTCTTACCCCCTAGATCCGTAACAGCACAGTCAAAGATATAATTTTGGTTCGCGCAGGGGTCAAAGTTCAGACAAAAGTAAGGACCAAATAATTTCATAAAATTTTGTATATCCAATGCCCAAAATCGATAGTACTGTACTCGAGGATACCAAGTATAAATTTTGGTCCCGACTGGAGACGGTTAGAGTGCAAACTGTTAACCCCTTCGACCCGGCTTTCGTACAGCAATAATGGAATAAAATTGTTCAATGGACTTCGTTATTTAGGTGATATGGAATCTATCCATAATTTCAAATCTCAGTTACCGTGGGTGGGAGGCTCAGGGGGTGGTGGTAAACCATTGTACCACCCGGGATGTTAGGTGGTACAAATGAGTACCAGCCGTCCGGTAAAACGTGCTTTAGTATATATAAATAATATACAAAATAATACAAAACAAACATATAATAAACAATATTTTACTGAAGTTTTATATTATTGAAGAAAATTATGTTGCATATACAAATATGTGTAAAATTCAACCATTTTGCAAAACGGCACTTGGTATTCCTTACATATTGTTTTAGTGCGAGTCTATTTTTTCAAATACTGCATTTGGCACAACGTCGTCTGGTAGCTCCTTCAATAGGAATATGTACAATATAGTGGGTGGTAACTTTAGGTAATCGTCCAGGCTTTATTGATCGGTGAATGGCTGTGGTTTGTAAGCCTTCTCGTAGCAATTCCTCAGCTAAGGAAATTATAAATGATTTGAATATTACCTTTATCCGATTTAGCTCGTTATAAATAACCCAAGCGTTTACCGCAGTCATCATTATCAAACGATAAAAAAAATTCTTCCACCAGTTATGCGGTTTCCTATCGTATTCGTAATAGAGATGAGAGAAACTGCGATTTTTCGATATCTGTGATTTCGGTGATTGCTATTTTTAAATCACTGTGATTTTAAACTGCTATTGCGATTGCATGGACTGGTATAAAATCATCAGTTACCGGTAGAGATTAATTTTGCGTTTTCTGAGCGATATAACCTGTCTTTATTTTATGTTAACAAAATGATAGCAATAACAACGTATTCCGCAGTAATTTCGCTGTTTGTAAACATTTTTCAAAGATAAATTGTAAATTCAATAAATTTTTTTTTTTTTTATATTTCTATATACGTATGTGGTCTGCTCAAAAGTATAAACAAAAAGAAATTTATAATGCTTTTGCGATTGCGATTCACATAGGTGAACTGCTTACTTGGTACATCGATAGCAGTTCCCAATATGATAGGGCTGAATAAGTAGTGAACTGCTATTTTGAAAAAGTGATCGCAATTGCGATTTGCGATTTTTTATTCACAGTGAAAAAATCACCGTTTGCGATATATCGCTCATCACTAATTCGTAAAGCCCAGACATCTGGTCAGCCAAGTCGACGCCTCCCATGATTTCACGATAAAATTTTATTTGCTCTGAGACTTGAATTTTAGCGCCGGTTTTGAATGTTTTTGTGACAGCCGTCAATGATGCTATGTGACAGTTACTTCTTTAGTATCTTGCCATTTTTCGCACAGAAGTCCATATGATGAGCACTGGAACTGCGTTTCACCTGGCGTCAATTTATTACCAGAAAACTTAGGCATTTCTTTCCGGTTTGCCATAACGGTACCAACGGCTGGAAAAGGAATGGTGTTCAATAACCGTACAGAAGTAAAAAATCGGTCGAAACATAAGACGACATCGTTTTCTATAATTGTGCTGGTTACTTTAGACAGCACCCGTTCTCCTAGCTTTCCAGAAAATTGTTCGATTTCTTTTCCATGATATATGTTGAAATCATACGTGTAGCCAGTAAGAGCATCGCATCGGAGCCACATGTTTATACCCCGCTTGACAGGTTTGACAGGCATGTATTGTTTCAATGAGCTACGACCCTTGAATTTAGTCATAGATTCATCTATCTTCAGGGTCCATTTTCTGGCAAAAAACCAAATCTTCCTCAAAATGGGTTTTCTTATTATATATCATATATAAGACTATTGGTACATATATGTACCACCATACCAGACGAGTGGTACATATATGTACCAACTAAGAAAATAAGCTAAAAAAGTTTTTTTTCTATAAATGCTCACTTTTAACAATTGTAAACACTGTAAGCACTTTATTTCTTGTGATTGTGAATATTTTTAGGGAATTGAGCACTCAATTTAAAAGCTAAATTATGCAAAAAACATATTTCGCATCTCAAGTTAGTCGATTTTCAAATTACAAAAAGCCACGCTGTGAACACAAATATGAAAAAATTGTAACGGTACTTTCTGTTATATTAAGAAAAGAACGGAGATGATCAGGTAGACATCACAACTCAGTAGCATTACACTAACTCATTTTATTGAGGTTTAAACTTCAAGTGGTACACTTATGTACCACCCGGGTCGAAGGGGTTAAGTCCACTTTTATGAAAAAGTGTATATTTATGTAGAACGCTAGAAAAATCAAACACCCACCGCGCTAAACAAGTATGTGACTCTTGTCATATTTCTACTCGTTGTTATTCAGTGATACGCAAATTGTGTGAGTCCAAAAAGCGAAGAAAATTGTGGAAGTCCATAATATTTACATGAACAGAATTTTTTTTTTATTTCGAATTTTTTTATTTTTTGTTTTTTATATCTTCTACAAAGTTTGAAAAAAAAGGACTTACACAATTTGCACTCTAAGCTAGCGATGTATGAACTTTCACCCCTGTGTGACACGCCTTAACCGTCTCCGGTCTGGACCAAAATTTATATTTGATTTTGGGCGTTAGATATAGAAAAAATTAACTAAATTTCTTCAGTCTCCACAGAGACTGAACGTTGAATCCTTTTGAACTTAGCAGTCTCCGATCCCGACAAAAAATTTATATGTGGTACCTTCGACTATATTAGCATCGACCTAGGGGCGAGGTTAACGAAAGATGATATAAAATTTTCTCCATACATTTGGGGACCACCCTAATGTATATACACCACATAGTACATAAATATATGGTCAATTTTCTGGCTGCTAACGTTCGCTAACATTCGCATGGAGTTTTTATTTAGTTTATATGAAATAATAACAAAAATGTTAGAAACGTGCAAGGTTCTGCTACTTATGCTATCAGGTAGACCTATACCTTCACTTTAAGAGTAAAATTAGCCTGATGGCTACCATAGCGTAAAAGTTATAAGTGCGTGAAACGCACTGCTAACGTTACATCATTTGGAAGTGAGATCAAGATACAGATCATGTTTGGTTTAATTTCTGCGAACTTGCTGACAATCATCCCAATTTTACTTCATGTTATATAGCAAGTATGTCGCAAGGTCATGGCATACCGCTTTACCAAAATCTTTAGGATTTTTTAACGTAATTTAACATAAAATAAGGCACTGCCTACGTTACACAAAGCACTGCTAACGTTACACGTGCGAAACTGAGTATCTCTACAATGGATTGTAATCGTTGATCTCTGTACATTGCAGATATACAGAAAATAAAAAAAGGAGCCAGAGGAATCCAAATGAACTGTTTTTAAAATTTCTGTCGGTCTGACTGTCCTTATGTTTGTGCGCGGATCAATAAAAATTGGAATGGTGGAATTGAATGAAACTAGTCAGAGTTATATTAGCGCCATTGTATTATTATTATTGTTATTATATATGTCTACTTTGAGATTTAAGATATCCCTTATTTCTATAGCTCAACCAGTTTTGGAGTTATCGACCAATATGTGGACCAAGGGTGATCCAAAATGTGTTAGTACAATATGGGTATCAAAAAAAGCTGCTGATGAGTGCTGCAATAAGTAATTCTATTAAATTCAATATCTCGATTGGTTTCGGAGATATCTCCCTATCCCTATCCCTCCAAGTTTTGATATCCTACGGAAAACACTTCCAGAGATATTCAGCATGAAAGATTAAGTTTTTATGGGTTGTGCCACGCCCCTTTTCCAATAGCTCTCATTTTTTCATCCAGAAAATGATTATTGAAAGTTTCATTATGGCGTTATGGCAAAAAACACATTTTTGCTCAAATTTTTCCCACATTTTGGTCAATAACTCGGGAACTGAGATATCCAAGTGAAAGTTATCCTGAATTTTAAGTTAGGCATTAAGTGATAGAATGGTGTAAGTTTCATGCAATTCAATTCAATAACGACCTCTCCTATCAGTTTTTCTTGAATATCTTCAATGTACAGACATCGACCTGTTACAATTTTATTATATGTATTACATATATAGATAAAAAATCACTGCTAACGATACATATTGTTTAAGCTAACAATGTCTTCAAATCTTTGGAAGTTTAACTTTTTTTAATTGGAACGTGAGATATACGTATAGTATTAAGAAAATATATAAACAAATTAAATTAAAACGTATTTTAACATGTCTTAAAAAAACTTTTTTGGTTTTGCACTGCTAACGTTACATAAGATTTTTGCGGCACATTTACTTTTCACATAACTGCTAGTTGGAACATAACTTTTTTTAAAAACTTTACGTGTTATGATATTATAGCTAATTTTCTAATAGATAAAACTTGAACGGCTAAATTTAGTCGCAACAAACATGTTATATTTACCTTTTTGTTTACTGTACTACTTCCGACCATATTTTTTTTTTTAATCACAACGTTTTATCAAAAGAGCGAAAAGTTTAATTTAAAACGACTAAAATTTAATGCCACTATTTTCAACAGTTACTATAATATATCATGAACCCCGCAAGACCCCAGTGCTTGCAATATTTGACAAAAAAAAAAACTACTTGGTTTACTTTCCCAGAAAATCGGCCATATACATATTAATACATACTTTTTTTATTTAGCAGCAAAAAGACTTAAAAATGGAAAAAACAAACAAAATATGAAAACAATTTTAAAATAAAGTAATAAAGTTGAAGCAAATAAAAACATCGAAACGGAAATCTCTTAGGGTGCACACAATTGCTGTAAGGACAAGCCCACAAAACGACGTCCTTCTGACTGAAGATGCCCAAATATTTCATAGCGACAGCGGAAACGGCTACCACAACAATATCGGCAGCACCAACGATTGGCACAGCGTTCAGTAACAACTCTAATAGCAACAACAACAACGTGTCCACATCGCACATCGCCAGCAAATCAGCTGTGCGACAACTATCCTACGATGTTGCCAGCGCCAGCAGCAAGCATAATAACACAAAAGATAATTCCAAATCAGCAGCTGTGCGAGCGAGATTGTCGGAAACCTCGTCTGGCTCGTCATCGCCAGTGTCGATGATGGCATTGCAAGCTGCTGGTGAAGGACAGCAAAAGCTACCAGTAAACAACAGTGTATCGGCAGTAGCCACGGCTACGCATCTATTAGATCATGGCTACGGTGTGTCGGTGAAACCAGCGCCATCAACTACATCAACTGTAACAACGGCAGCGGGGATTGCACAATTCACCGGTAAATATACGACACCGATGGCGGGCAGAAGTCCATCAGATTCAACACCACATATAACAGAGTACTACAAGGTGAGTTTATTTTGTTATATCGTCGCTTGGATAATGAAATAAAGTATAATGTATGACTCCTCTATATCTAAATATATACATATGTATATAAAAATATCATGTCACATTCTTTGCGTGGGCTAAAATTTTACCCCCTTATTCCTAAAAAATAAAATAGATTTATAAAGCGGTTAAAATTTAAAATTCATATGAAAATGTCACTTTATATAATTGTTAAAACGTACTTTATTTTTTATGAATACCGGTCTTAAACTACTGAACCAATTTTGATAATAGGACCGTTCGGCGGCAGCAAATTGCTGCAAATTGCAGAAAAAACTGCAAAATCGCGTTTTTGAGGCAAAAACTCAGTCAAAATTTGCAGAAGAGAGCGCAATTTTGACAGTTCATTGACGGAGAAAGCTGCAAAGTTTTACTGACAAAATTTGTCTTTGCAAAGTTCAGTAGACTGAAAAAACATATGATTTGTGATCATATGGTTGCAATTTAAAAAAAAATCGAAAGTGATTTCAAGTCAAAAAACTAAGAAAATCGGGAATATATGTGATTCAATAGAAAATTAAGTGAGAAAATTATATTATTTTAATTTATAAAGTTTATTTAAATGATTTAATTTGTTTAATAAGGTACCAGCTAAAAGGAAACGTGTTAATGACAGCGCAGTGGGATCATCGTCTGCACTCTCGGGATTCTGCGTTGTTGAATCGCAAATAGGAGGTAGTATACTACTTAAATGGGAAAATTGTCCATTTATGTCGCACGCCCTGAAAAAAAAAACTTTTTCACAGATGTCATAACAGAAATAAAAACTTGCCGGAAACTTATAGTTACTTATAGTTACTTATGAGATATTTGTTGGTAAAGTTGTAAAATCCACCAAACAAAACACCAAAACTGCGCACTATTAGCGAGGAAATAACCTTTTTGCGTTGACGGCCTTGGGCCGCACTTTAAAAAGATAACCCTCAGCCGGCAGAATTCCTTTTTTGGATTTATTCCTGGACCAATCCACAGTGCCTTTGTGTAGAACATAGAACACTGCAGATTTAGCTTTCCCTTCGATTTCATTTCGTAAAATTTTAATTTTGTTATGCACTTGTGAATAAAGACAAACAGCTGATTTGCTGCAAATTTTGACAAAGTTCTGTTCGTTGAAATGCCAGTAAATTTGCATAAGTTTCTCTCTTTCGGAGAGCAAGACATATTTTTTCTTTGTTTGCAAATTGCTGCAATTTGCAGCCGGCGAACGGACCTAATATTTGGTAGCCAAATAGTTTTTATTTAAATTTTTGGACAAGGAGCATAAATTTATGTAAAAATGTGCAAAAAACCAACCAAAATTAGCTTTACTCGGCCATAAATCAAAGCCGGATCAACCGATTGAAATATTTCTTCTTGGCAATGAAAGTTTCAACCTTTTAC